>JAHLSL010000007.1:11091648-11161642 GCA_025920805.1 Petroica traversi
CTCTTCTCTTCTCTTCTCTTCTCTTCTCTTCTCTTCTCTTCTCTTCTTTGTTCCTACATTCAGGTACTCATTCTCCTTTTTAAACTCATCTGACTGCTTAGAGCACAGCCATAATCATACTTGATTTTGTTCAAATTAATAATCACTAATTTGCAACCATAAGGGGATTTTTTCCAGCTTGTATTAAAGATGTAAGAAATCTGGCCATGCAATTCAGAAAACCATACAGCAGTCTCTTATTTTAGTGTTACCAACAGAGAGTACTGGTTATTTTGTTGTACTTTTTATTAGTATCAATAAGACTATTGTTCCTTCTCAGTAAAGGCCAAAGAATACTGTAATTCAATGGGAGGAGACGGTGCACAGCCACCTCTCATTACAGTATTTTCTGGCCCAGCAGAAAGCCTTGAACTCTCCCCTAAAATTCCTAAACCAACAGTGCTTGTACTTGGGTGAGGTCTTGTAATACACAAACTGTTTGGACAATTGAAATACAAATATATAG
Organism: Petroica traversi; assembly: GCA_025920805.1. Taxonomy (NCBI): domain Eukaryota; kingdom Metazoa; phylum Chordata; class Aves; order Passeriformes; family Petroicidae; genus Petroica; species Petroica traversi. The sequence continues at coordinate 11,092,154 of JAHLSL010000007.1, forward strand.
AAATGTAACAGAAAAATGTAACAGCAAGCGACAGAAAACATGATCCCTTAGGTGCCGTAGCTGGAGGCTTAGTGGCAGATGATGCTGCAAAATGGCTTCAAGATGGGATATTTACAAAATTGCTTTATGAGGATTTTACAGCGCTAATCACAAGGCTCTAATAATAAGTCTTCCCTCACTAATAGAAATCTAAGCACTAGCTTGCATTTTCAGATATTGCCTTTGCTAAACTGTGTTGGAAACTTGTAATATCCCTTTTTCATTTCCAAATACGAACTTCATATTTGACAATTTCAGAATTGCCTTAGCCCTTCTGAATATACTAGAAACAGAGCTCCTCATTTGATTAATTCTGATGATTTTTAGTCATTATTATTTTTTAACATATATTGGTATAGCAGATTAAATATTATTTATAGCTTTAATTTGTGTCCTGTTTGGAATGTACAATCACAGGACTAACTTAGCTATCACTATTATCATATTGTTTTATACTGCTCCTAAAATTAAAATCCAGTCTTGTCTTTAAGTGTTTTATTGTACTTGTCTTTCTTGCTTTGCATTGCATAGTCCATGATTAATTCTGTTAGCCAAGTGCATATGGCCTGCTTGGCGATCATCCATTATCTTCATCATTGTTGCCTCAAAATGAGCACTTTATTATTACTTTTTTCATCTTTCCAATTACCAGATGTGCTTTTGCATTCCCTTACTTTTTCTACTAGACTGAGATCTACATTTAGAGTAAAAGTCCCAGCTCATTAGTCATTGAAGATTAAGTGATTTTTCCCTGGCTAACAACAGAAAATTTGAGGGTCAGTTCCAGTATTACAGGAAAAAGTAACTTCTGAAAAACAGAAGCAAGAATGTCTGGCTGTTCCTCTAGAAAGAAAGGTTCATTTGTTGTCAGAAAATTGGTAGCTTGGTAGATGTTTTAGATAAAAGGAAAATTCCCTCTGGAAATCCTGTAACTACACTTGATTCCAGTATTTTTCTGAAGTCTCACAAGTTTTATCTAAGTTGAGTTTTGGCCATACCTGCCTATCCTATAACTGATTTCCTGGAATGCATCCCCTCACTACCCTCAATTGAAAGAAAAAAAAAAAAAAAGCCACACAACCTGAAAAGGTTGTGAAAAAAGTCTATAAACAGTATCTCTCACTGGGAAAAGCCTCTTGTAAGGTTTCCAGCCCAAATTTTAAGGTTCAGACACTTCTCTGACTGCATTCAAACCCCTAAGCATCCAATGTTCATTTAGCCACCAGGTTAGCTGAGCTAAATGGGGCACACGGTACAAAACCTTGACAAAGTAAGGGTAGCTTTTTTGTTGTTTTTGTTCATTTCATTTGTATACTTTAAAGAAAAATAAGTTCTTATGCACATAACACCTCTGTCCACTCAGTATTATTTCTCCAAGTCTCTTAAATACAATTAGGGTATTCATTTTTTGATGTTGTTGTTGGTATTTTATAGCCCCGTTATCAAACATTTAAAAAATCGCTAGAGAAAATTTAATATAATGCCACAAACTCTTCTTAAGGCATATATATTTCTAAATGCCCATGATTTTTTTCTTTTGATTTAAAACATTAAATAAGGGAATATCTGTCTTTCAAACCTTTGTACTGTAAATCTGTTTCTAGGCAAGAACCTACTGATTACCTCACAAAGCAATGTTGGAACCAGACCTGTGCATGACCTGGGGATACATAAGGGAAATGTTATAAGATAAGTAAGGGAGGAAGCTGGCAGACAAAAACACACTAGCTTCTGTTTTCTGACCTAAGTATGTTGCTCTGGGCATTTTAGAAAAATCTGTTAATAATCACTTTGAAGGAGGAAGAAACAGTACAACAGGAAAAAAATCCCATAAAGGAGTGGCAGAATGCAGGCAGAAGTGATTAGGGTGACAAGTTTAAAACCTCCCCCAATATTCTGATTTTCAAGAGACAGGAATGTAGTTCTCAAAGCTCAAGTGCCTGGATAAAGCAAATAGAGAACCAAGTTGTACAGTCCAGGCCAGGTCAGAGAAACTGTTGAAGTGCTGCCAGTTACAAGACAATTTGCAAGATTCTTTAGTGCTCTGGCACTTAGCCCACACTTTTAAAAGTATTTTCAGGAACTTAATTGTTCAAGTAGCACTGTATAATTAGCCTATCTAATGCTGACCACAGCCTCTGAAAATCAGGTTCTTTAAACTGTCCCTTTTTGAGTATCTCAGAATTGAGGCTACCTTCTTCCCCTAAAGAAAAAGCTTTGCTCCTCAGGCAAATTCTTCCCCTTGATCTCTCCAGATCTGATGTTAATACCTTCATGCCTCTCTATAGCCTCTTACTCCAGGCATAGTGACATTTACTTCAACAGAGCTCTGCCCAAGTGTTGTGCTGCAGTGACATATCCAGACTTGGTTCTTCTGTGCCTGCAGAAGTAAAAGATGTCCCATATGTATTCAGATGACAGGGCAATGTGTTGAAAACTTCTACATATGAAGAATCTTAAGATATCAGATCAAAAGAGATTGCAGAAATGATAAATGTCATTTATACACTGGCAGGTTAATATCGTGGCAATGTCTGGATTTGCATCTAAACATCACCGGGAAAAGTTTGACAAGTCTGGGATAGTATGGCATGGCTATTTCTCTCATTTGGGCTGGTATTTGCTTGATCTGCTTTTACCTTAATAAGTTTGCTCTGAGCAGAAGAGCAACTGTGCATCTTCCCTCCTGGCAAAAGGCACAAAAAAATACCTTTTTATCTCAATGAACAGTTTGCATTCTTCTGCAGGAACTCAGAAACTTGCTATTGCTAAATATCCCCTCTGTCTTTTGGCACTGTGGTTGTATTAGCAATGGCAGATTGCCTCTGGTAACCCCTTGTTCTGAAGTTTTAGTGACAAAGTGTCTGGATACAAAACTTTGTCATATTATGTTTTTAAGATTTTGTAGCAGCTGAAAGTGGAGTGTGTCTGCGAGCATTTATAATGGAGAGAAGCTAAGTGATAAAGTGCACCTTTAACATAATGACAGTAATTCAGTCTCAGACAGTGAATGCTATTATACCCTCTTTTAAAGACTAAAATCAGTCAATTGAAATGACAATTATGATAATCCTCATGTAATGAAGATTATTTTGAAACAAAAATCTTTTTTGTTGTGTGTACCTGAGAGTGTGTGTGCATTTACTGGACCCAGGTACAATCTCAAAATCCTCCTCAGCTTGAAATTCTATACAAATATAACAGTATTTTCTGCTTGTTTTTGTTGATATTTAGTGCAAATTGATTTCTTTTTCAAAAATTACAGAATCATTAAGGTAAGAAAATATCCCCAAGGTTATCTATACAGATGCTTTGATGAAATACTCTGAACATACAGCTTGGAGAAATGGTTATAGAAGTGGTAAGCTTGATCATTCTTAGAACATGACACAGTACTGGCTTCCCAAAACACCCCATGTATGTACCCTGTGTGTTAACTTTCTAAGAGAAGCTGATGTGAGCTTCTAATGCACCACAGAAGTAATTAACAGTGAGCAATAGTTCCAGAAAATACTGTTCTGACAAGAAGTGATAGGTGGCCTGTCAGAGACAGCTGAGTTCAGAGAGAACATACTGATCATCTGAATTTAGTTCTTATATAGGCTAAATTTTCAAAGAAGTCCAAGGGAAGTCTAATCCTACAAAACTACAACTAAATTTATAATTTTTCTCATATTCCTTTGAAAAACTTATTCTGTTTTAACAAATCAAGGCAGTCAGAATCATAGTACAGCAGAAGTAAAATGACACGAAAGCCACAACAAAGACATTCACATACAGGGAGCTCAAATGAGAAGGAAGACAAAGAAAAGATTTGCTGGGGCAAAGAGGGTAATAAAGGGAATAAGGACGATACGACCATAGGCCTCCATGGTCTGATGTGAATGTTACAAAGATTTCCTGCTCTATGAAACAATTCTAGCCCAAAATACAACAAATATTAAGATTACAAAAACATTGCAGAGATACAGGTATACTTTAGTCAAACAAGAAAGATGTTTGTTAGGAAATGTAGCTACACCTGTTGTATACTACTGGCTGTCTCCATTTTTCTGAATCTCATAATGGTACTCTACAAAATACTTTTTTAGAAAAATTGATATGTAAATACTGGTAAATGTTCTTTTGTTCAAGATTTTCTACTTTCTACTGCTCAGCTGATTTAAAAGTAGACAACTAATGATGAACCTCACAGAGAATCCCCAAGAGATATCCTTAAGCAAGGCAGCAGTTTACCTGTAGTGTTCAGCAATGATACAGGATGCGTCCCTTCTTTGTTGAGGGATTGTAATTAGGATCAGGTGATTTTGTCTTTTTTTATTAGCAGAGCTTTATTAATATGAACTTACTTTTAGGGTAGTTCATATGAATAAAGCTGGTTATTTCTGGTTAATAAAGATGGTTATTTCTTCTTAGACCTGACCTAGTTCTAATAATTTGCCATTCAGAAGATGCAGAACTTAGATCTTTGCAGGAAGTTGTTACAATTCACTGTGAACAGTGGCCTAAAAGGGTTGCTGTATGCAGTCAAATACATTGGCACAGTAGGGAAATGTGATCTTTTCTAAGGCTATTATTCTAATCATTTCATCTAGTCCCTTGTCCAAATATAATATGCACTGGCACAAAGTTAATTTAATTTTTTTTTAATCCCTGCAACAGTACAAAAACCCATGACAAAGCAGGGTGTCAAACATGTGCTCTTCGGAAGTCCTTCATTGCCTGTTAATTGTGGATTGCAATTGTGTCAAAGTGATCTAGATGACATTGCTCTGCTGACTGTTTTGTGGTGATGTTTAATAGCTGGAAGGCCAAATGCAGTACCTGGCATTCACTTTAAATATGCCTTAGTACTGAGTACAGCTTCACATCATGAAGCACATCTCAGTCATGAACAGCTGATTATACCATTACACACACACTTTTTTCCTGGTTTGTTTTCTGTTTTTGTTTTTTTTAAGCATGTCTTGGCCTTGATCCTGACAACAAACTTCACCCTGGCTCTGCATGGGTCCCAAATGCAGTAGTGAGGACTTCAGCTGGAAAGTTTGCCAGGTTGCCTTCTCAGACTTGAATCCACTGCAGAACAATGACCCCAGAACAAGCTAATGAAATTGCTGGGCAGATTTTAAAAGTAGTGTCTAAATCCTCCAGGCCAAACTCGGCCCTGATCTCACATAAGTAACCACAGAAGAGAACTCTGTGGTTGTTCTCTCCTGTGCTTCCTCTCCTGTTCATGAAGAAAAGGAACAAAGCCTCAGTCTTTTAGCCACTCCAGAAAGCTGCATCATACCTGAAGGTCTCAAATAAGAGACCCACGGGAGCAGGCTGATCCAATTCTCCTCTTTTTTCCATCCTTTTTCCATCCTTTCCATCCTTATCAGCTGGTGACTGATACTAATGCTGAGAGCCCCTGAGATGTGCATGTGCCCAGCTGACGCTTCAGTGGGCGTCAGGCACTCAAAGACACCAGCAGTCCAGGCCCGTGCACTCGCCCAGCATTTTGTCTTCAAGGCTCCTTGCAAACTCCTCGAAACATTCCTGACAGGTATCCCTACCTGTATTGCCCTGAAGGGAAAACTAATGGAGATAATTAGAGCCTTGTAATGAAGTAACATCTGACGACCTGTAGCCCAATCTGCTATCTGGGTCAATAGATAGATTATGTCCTTAGACTGACTAATTGTAGGCACCTAATTGTATTAGCACAAAAGCAGTGATTCACGCAATGGCAAGGAAGTGTTCACCCAGCAGTCCTTCCCTCTTGGAAAATTACGTCACCCCAGGGCTCTGATTCATGATCCCTGTCAAATTTAACTGTGTCAACCAAAGAAACGGCTGCTGCTCCTGTCACAGCTAAGTCTGAATATCCCAGCTAAGGAATGAGACAGCAAATATTCTCCCTTATTAAGGACAAAATATAACATTGCACATTATCTTGGAAAAGCACTGTAAGCCCAAGACTGAAAATGGGCAATATGTTACTTTCATTATGTGTAAGAAGGTGGAACAAATCACTGCCCACTTCTGCCTCAGTTTCTTTTTTTTTTATTGAAGGAATTGTTAAAACAGGACTTAAATAAGCAACCAAACATTCAAGTCCATCCTGAGTTGGTGGACTGAACATTGTCTGATCACAAAGAGCAGCTTGGAAATTCCAGCCTGAAGTCAATAAATGTTTGGGTTGAAAAGGAAACTGCAGTATCATGCTTCAGACTTACTGCTGTGAAAACTGGTCTAAATAATTTCAGCTCAGATAAGCAGATTTTAATTTAGGTATTCTGTCAGAGTTTATTTCTTTGATGATATTTTTAGCTAAAAATATCTAGTTTATTAATGGAAAAACTCTAATATTTCTGTGGCAAATGTCGACAAATTTAAATTTGACCAAATGAGGAGGTTCTGAAATTGAATTCCACAGAAATGGGTATTTTGATTTTTTTGAATCATTGGGTTGTGTGGAGAAAGATTGCAATTGCCTGAAGAACTAAAATTCACCAAATAGTTCTTGACAATAACTAAATGCATTCTCCTACAGGGAAGATTGGTTCCATTACTATACACTTAATAGCTGGAAAAAATCTTTTCAGCCTCAAGTGTTTAGGATTTAGCTTTTTTAATTATTTCCCCTTCCTCCCCCACATATTTTTGCTGTCTCAGAAGTTCATGTGTCTTTGACTGTCTTTAAAACAATGTTTAGGGACACTAAGGAATAAAAAAGCCACCCACCAAACCTCAGATATTACTATCTGTCTCATAGGCTGAAATGCAAAGCAATTGCACTCCATCAGAAATACTTGTTTTCCTTCCTCTATTACAGGCACTCCTCAGTATAAAAATTCTATTTGGAAGTTTAGACAAGCACTACATTCTGTAGACCTGAGTTTTAACAGAGTAACACAATGAATTTCAGAAGCATCAGCACAAATATGAGTGCAAATTGCCTAGGTTTGTATGCAGCTACATCCATCCTTCAAACTTTTTTTTAACCTACCTTGTGGCTAATGACCTCAGGTGGGAATATGAGAGTATTGCATTTAAAAACCAGGAAACTTACAGGCACAAGCCAAATGTAGATTTTCTGCAGTTCTACATGCTCTGAAGAGGCAGACCAAAATGAGAAACTTAATCAAAACACTTTCAACTTATTTTTGCTAGAGCTGGAGTCAGCAGAACAACAATTGCTTTTTTGATTTGCCATCACAGAAGTCTGACAAAAGCAAAATACAGTGTTGGACACTGACTTCTAAAACTCTGTAGAGGCTGAGCATTCTGCAATTGATCTTTACTCTTTAAGAGAGGGCTTTGACACCACAGCCCTGAGAGAGACAACCGGAGAGCGAGCCACACTCTCCACTTTAGCAGCATTTTTCATCCCAGGGACCCTCAGTTACTCCACCCTCTGGAGGACCCTGAGCCTCTGAAGAATACCAGCTCCCACCAGGGAGCTCATGGCCAACAGATTCACCAGTTTTTTTCTGCTAAACTTTGTCAACCCAGGAAACTGCTGTTTTCAGGTTGCTCCGAGACCAAGTATCTTTTAGATATTGGGAAATAACTCTCTGATTGAGAGTTCACCATTAAAGACAGTAAATTGATATTACATTAAAATAGTAATAAAAGCCCCTTATATAATTTTGAATTTTTATACACTTAAAGAATGTCAATTTATTGAAAAAAAAAAAAAAGTCCACTTACATCCAGCAGAGTGAGCCAATAATAATGATGTATTTTACAATGTATGAACTTTGCCATGTGCTGTAGAGGTATCAAAAAATCAATACAACTAAACTGACAAGTTTGTCAATGATTGAAATTAATTTCCTTTTTTGTGGTACTTCACTAAACTGAATTCCATAGCGTCATATTAATTAACATCCCACTTAGATGGTCTGTGTAGATGGAAAACAACTAGGTTATCTCTATGCACTTTCAATTAAAAGTTAGTATTATAAGCAGAATAAAACAGTGGAAGATATTCATATGGAGAGACAAAATATTTCCTTACTAATTTAATTGCCAAGGTAATTAAAGTAATCAAGGTTAAAATTTCCAGAAGAAGCCAGTCATTTTCAGCTGGACTCTAAGGATCCAGTGTTTTCTGAAAATGGATATTTATTACATTCCAGAAAATCCATGTCTATCTGATGCAGAATGACAGCCTTTGACCAGAAGAAGGCCCAGAAATTCATTTATAAAGTTACCAGCACACTGACTAAGCCAGGTAGCTGTCACATGCAACTCAGAGAATTAAAAACAAAGAAACAAACAAACAAAAAACCAAAAACAAAACAGAAATGAAACTTAAATAGGGTCACAGAGGAAATTCCTTTGTGGTTTCTGATTATAAATTTGTGGAGGCGCTCAATTTAATATTAAAAATGTGTAAGATGAAGTTTAGAGGGCTGGACTGCAACTGTTATGAAATCCTACGAAGAGAAAGGGATCAGAACTGTTAGCTGTGATACGCAGTTCAAGGTTTTTTGGGGGGAATTTGGAAAAATTAATTTGAAAGACCCTTTGGTTTTTCTCTCTTTATTTTCCTATTTATATTCCAGACAACAAGGAATATGGGGTTTTTTTTCCAGAGTAAATATTTTGTTATTTGCAATTTTGTTTCTGCAGCTGAAATCAAGCAGCTGGATCAGAGATCCTCTGAGATGGATGCTAAAGACCGTGTTTTTCACCTTGGTCTTTTGGGCCATGACCTTAATTGGAGCTTAGTGTCCCATTAATGGTTATGCCTTCTGGGATTTTTATGACCATTTCAGAAGTGCAGTTTCTGCCTAATGTAGAGCTGAACAACAAAGAGTCCTTGTAGTCATATCCCAAAGGCCCCCCCTATTAAATATACAGCAGTTCTCAATTAACCTGACGTTTAAAAACCACAATAGCTCTAAAGGCTATCTGCTTTGCAAAACCCCTGGTCTAAACTGATAGCATTTAATTTTCCCCCTCTGCAATTCTGTCCATATGCAAAGACCAGCTTGTATGTGACACTAATAGTTGACTTTGTGCTCTGTTCTGACCAGGAGAACTGATTTCTGTATCTATGCATATCAGTTTCAGGGCATTAGGATACTGAAATTAACCTTGATTGTATCTTGGAGTTCAAAGTAGCTGCAGGTTTAAAGAGTAACCACCAGTTCCTATGAAGTTTAAGCCAGTGCAGGAATTGTGGCACAGTTCTTTCTGAGAGATTGGGAGGGTGGATTTTTAAAAGATGATGATAATTTCATTAATTTCAGCAGCAGTGTGCAAAGATGGAGCTGAAATTATTCTTTTCTCAGGAAAGTGAATTCTACTTTCTGAAGCACCTGTGACAAGCCAAATCTTAAAATAGACCAATTATTTAAACACAAAAATACACAGACAACTATGTTACAAAGTCAGCCTCCCAAGGTAAAAGTAGGTTTTAAGTAAGGAAGCTTAGGCAAGCTGTTTTTATTTTTACATAAAATATATTTTCTGAAATTTCTAGTACACCTGCTCCAACTTCAGTGTCCAAAAAGGCCTGATGACATAGCTATAAAGAAGTGCATTTAGCTGTTGATCCTCTGTACTGAAGCAGGCAGAGATAAAATACATGAAGTCTGCACAGGTTCAAAGTTAACGGCTCAGGAATGGATATATATTTACATATGTCTAGTACAGGAAATTAAAAGTTTTCCCTTGTTGCTTACCTGAATTTCTGAGATTTATGCTCCTAGCATGCTCCTAGAATGGTTCTAAGATGCCTTCCTTGCTGATGGATTTTCTATTTCAATTGGAAAATCATATCAATGGGAAGAAAAATTTGGTTTCCTGCAAAGAGCAGACAGAGCAGTATTTGCAACGTTATAGGAGAGGAAGAAAAAAAAACCACAAAGAGAAAAAAAAAAAAGACATGAAAGCAAACAGTATGCCCATCCTTCATCCATAACCCCATCATTCAGCAGCACCTGAGATTTCTCTCTACCTACTGCTGAAAAACTTCTTCTGAGTTTTCAACAAAACCAAACCAAACAAACAGAAAACCTGTGAAAATTATTCTGTGAGAATGCAGTTTGTTTCCAGAGAGAAAGCTTTTAGCAAAGAAAAACAACTACCAAGTACTCTGCCAAGGGAGAGGCAGTCATCGTGGCCTCGACACTGTATTAAGTCTCTGGAGATACTAGTTCAGAGCAACAGGTTTTTTGTGTGAGCCCAATGTCAAAAACACCAGCTGCTAGAAGAACACGAGGATCAGAGAATTTGATTCCTTAAATATCTAAATGTAGTTCTTGATACTAAAGTATAAGTTTAAAGGAGTATGCTAAGGGAAGCAGATCTTGAAGGGGGTGAGAAGGAGCAGAAATTACATTAGTTCTGGGCTGTAATTTGGTACATTTCTATGAATAGATTAACTCTGAAATTCATTCCACTAAATATTTCCCTCCAGCCAATAGCTTTCAGGTTCTGACTCATCATCCCAAAGTCTTAACAAATTATAAGATTAATGTGAAGTCCTCCTCCATAAATAATGTCCAGCTGAGCACAGAGAGAGATAATTTCTTGTAGAGAAGGAAAGACCTAGGCTGACCATACAGAATGTAATGTCACTCATCACTGATGGCTGGAAAGTGCCTGCTAATGAGAAGGCGAGTCCAGGTAAAGGTTATCAACATCTCCAGGATCTTAAGAATACATTTTTCTGGTTCTTAACACGTTTGTTCTTGTTCCTAAACTGTGGTTCGAGCACTGCTCAACAAAAGTCCAACCAAACAACAACCCAAAGACACAAACACTGCCCTTTTTCTCTTTTGCATCTCCTTCTACTACAAGTCATCTAACATTTTTCTATATGTTTACAGCTTGCTTATTTAATTCATCATCCCAGCAAGGAGATATGTTGTTTAACACCTTTGTTGGTGACATGGACAGTGGGATTAAACGCACCTTTAGCAAGTTTTCCAATGATACCAAGCTGTGTGGTGCCATCGATACAATGGAGAGAAGAGATTCCATCCAGAGGGGCCTGGACAGGCTTGAGAGCTGGGCCTGTGCAAACCTCATGAAGTTCAACAAGGCTGAGTGCAAGGTCTTGAACCTGGGTTAGGACAATCCCAAGCAAAAATGCAGGCTAGGCAACAGTGAATTGGGAGCTGCCCTAAGGAGAAAGGCTTGATGGTGCTGGTGGATGAGAGACTGACAAGTGCTTGGAGCCCAGAAAGCAAATTTTGTCCTGGGCTGCAGCAATATGAGCATGACCAGCAGGTCAAGGCAGGTGATTCAGCACTTCCACTCCTCTTTTGAGCCCCATCTGCAGTATTGTGTCCATCTCTGGAGCCCCAACACAGGAAGGAGGTGGACCTGTTGGAGTGAGTCCAGAGGAGCACCAACTCAGCAGAGAAATACCTACTTTTTGGTTGTTGTTGTTGTTTCATTTCTGGCTTACTTACTGTATTTGAGTAAATTAAATTTACCAACTCAAACACCCAACGAACCACCTGAGCCAAAGCCATCCCAAGTAAGCAACATATGTGCAGTTCTGAACCAGACTAGGAGATAGGGTACAAGAGAGTTAAGCTCCACTCCTAGAACATGATGATCTAATACTATGGCTCATATGGACCCAAAAATAATATCTTGGGACATAGAAAAATGACACTGAAATGACTACAACTAAATGTCAGTGGAAATTTTGGTGATGTTATACCTCACCATCATCAAAAGAAGGAGGTCCCACTAAGCCAACTAAATTTATGAATTGACAGGGGGCAAACCACGAGAGGAAAAATGGTTCTACCTAGCTTAAAGAGATAACTTTTCACAACAAAATATAGAATAATTGTCAAGCTATTCCATGGGAGAGGACCAGAATACACAGCCCAGCATGAAAAAAAGAGGTTGCAAAAAAGCAAAAGTTTCTGGTCACGGTTTCCAGATTCACCTGGTGCTTTCATGCTCTTACCTGAATGCTTGCAGCCACCTCAATGCCTTTCTATTAATTTCTCTGTGAGGTAGCTAAGATTTCCCATGTCTTGCAGTTAGGGAAACAAAGAGTACTCAAATAAAAAATTAGGATCTTCCTGGAATGTGACGCAAAGATCTACCATGTTCTCTGGTTTTAATAAGGACAAGTTGCTTCTGGTTCTGAGGTCCGCAGTGAAGGCAATAAATGAAGGAGATAAATTATAGAATTTATATCAAAAATCCATACTCACCATACTCCTCACAGAAGCCTTGATTATTCAGTGCATACTGTGTTCCTTCATAATGTTTGTTTTATTAAACAAAATTTGTAATGGCACAGATTTTAAAGAAAAAAACTTCAGTAAGTGCACTGAGAAAGCAGCAAATGCACTTCAAGCAGAAAGCTGTCTTTATCATTAAAATAATAGTATGGAAGAGCTTTATGAAAAAACCCAAAAAATCAAGTGTACAAATTATCCGACATTCATTCCATGACATCCTGACAGCTATGTTAGTCCTGATAAAAATATCCAGGAGGATGGCACATTGCAGATGGCAGTTCATAATGTGCTCACTTAAAAGCACTCATTCCCTACCTCAGAGAGAGCGCAGCTTGATGAAGGCCATAGGACACTTGGTTCAGCCAGTAAAAGCTGCTTGATGAGGGCGTCTTTAGTTAGTTAGTTAGTAACTTATTCATTCATTCATTCATCTTATGCAGAAAAATTTGATGAAACTTGAAGAAAAAAGCATAGCCTTGCACCTTCTTTGTGAAATTCAGAATCCAGAATCTTGTTCAAATAATGTCTGCTTCTCTGAGAATTACAAGTGTGAAAAATGGGTTAAATTGCCCTAGTCTTTCACTCCTGGAAACATGAGTTCAAATCTTACTTCCTATAGGCTAACATTGGAATGATTGACTATTTGTCAGTGCCACAAATACAATAAATTACTGGGCAACTTGATAGGACTGACTATCGAAAGATGGAGGAATGGAATATCTTGTCCGGGATGAGGTGCCTAAGCAAAACCCTGTAAGTGACCTTCAGGAACAGTCCACCTCACAGCCCACCCCACTCTTATCTCCATTCTGCTTTCCAAAAGAAATCCAGTTTGCTCACAATATCATACAGAGTTCAGAATATAATTTTCTTAGCTAACAAGATGTCAACTCAATAGGACAAATGTCATATTTACATTCATCCTATTAATACTTATACCATTTAATGTTGGGCTTCAAGAATTACACTGTAAATGGAAGATAATTTTCATATTAAAGGGACAGTATATTTTTAAATCAGGCCTGTAGAAACTCACTCATCAGTGGTTTATGAAACTTGAGTACACTGATGCTTCAGTACTCAATTAATGTCAGGCAATATGGATTTCAATCTGGCTTGAAATATATTTAAACAAATGAAGTAGATACAAATGTTGGCTCTTTGGCCAGCCAGAGCTAAAAATCCATTTTCTACCCCATTTGTAATAAGAAGTAATCTGAATGTAATTTATCTAAAGCACAATATGTTTCCTTAATTTTTACATATAACCATTACTTATAGTTTAAGTAATAGTTATATCCACAGATCTTAGTGCACTTAATTGAAAATGCATGGCATTAAAACATAAAGCTCCATCCTTCAAAAATAAAAGCATTATTCCAAGGAATAATTGAAGTGGGGGAGCAGGGACTGAGAAAAGACAAAGGAAGGAAACCTTAAAAAAAATCCTTAAATGCAAACATTTCTTCCCATTTATGTTATATTAGGATTGTTTTTGAATAAAATTAGTCTCTCTCAGCCCCATATTTCATTTTAGATTACAAAATCCTCTCATCTGATTGTCACATTTTACGCTGGAGTCAAATCCTTCTGCAGCAGAGTGACATGTCAAGGGTGACAATGACAAATTGTCACTAAGTAAGGAATAACACATGACAGGGCGTTCGGCCATAATGAGATATATGCATGCCTTGAGAGCGTTTGCAGGCATGAGGCTGAAGGGTGATTGCTCCCAGCACTCATAATGTTGCTAGGTCTCATTAAGACTTTACATACACTGGAATAGATTTTTAGTGATTAAAAGAAAAAAAAATTATGAATGAGTAAATCATGGCAGCAAGTTTTATTTTTATTCATCCTTCTTTAGAAGTGTATATGGTTTATAAGGCCAAGTTGAAAAAGGAGAAAGGGTCTTTTATCCCTCTTTTAAATTTTTTATGCTACTGTCCATCACAGCAACATACAAGTTCCATCCCCTCTAAATGAATAGCAACAGTGAAATCTTTGGCCTAATGGACTTGATGATGCTCCCTGACACGTATTCATTTGTAGCCATAAACTCTACATGGGCGAGGTGTTGCTCTTCAAATATATAATGATTTTATTAATGCCTCTTTTTGTTGGTGTGGGTTTAGATGTAATACAGGGCCATGTCAAAGTTCACTGAAAGGTTTTTAACTTATCCTTTGCAATTTGATTTCTAATGACTTTTTAAACTTAGTACCTCTTAATTAATAATAAGCACAACCAGTAAATCCTGACAAGGCTATCATAACATAGAAACTTTTATGAAGAAGGTCAGGCCTGTGGTTAAAAGGACATAGGAAGTCATATATTCAGCTCGGTCAGTGTCTCTCACCACCAGGGAAGGAAGATGAGAAGATGTTGTTATGGGGTTTATTGCAATCCTCACACTACAGATTTGTTTGACCCAGGATTCAGGGCAAGATATAGGACAGTTGTTTGTGCAGAAATGAAAATTAAGTCAGATAACAAGAAGTGTGTAGAACTTATGGTCGCCGCACTGTCAAGAGCAGGTTGACTGACCTTTCTATGCCCCATTTTCCTTGATTAGAAAAGACCGCCATGAAATTTAATTTCTCCACCATCTGTAGAGCACAGAGCTTTCAGGGTTAAGAATAGCCCCAATTCAGAGTGCAAAACCTCTTGGTATAAATTGTAATGTGCGAGAAGTCACCATAAGCAACAGCAGTCAGTGGTTTTCTCCCATTCAAGAGAAAAAAAAAATCTGGTTTTTGTCTAAATGTGAAAACCAAAGTCTCATTCCACTCTCCCCCAAAAAAACTATGTTGCCTCATTTTGTTTTAAAAAATGAAGAGACACCAGTATTTGTGTTTACATGTCAGATGTCTAAATATTTAGAAAACTGAAGTGTTACTCTCAGAAGATTTTACCATTGAAGTAAACAAGTTAGTGATAGTATGTTGTACCTTTTGTCCAAGCTATGCAACATTAGGAGCATCTTATTCTAAAGAGAACTTCTTCATCTCTCTGAAAGAAGGGGAAAACTATCATGACAGACAGTAAAATGGAATAAATGGTAACTGCTTTTGAAGAGAGAAAACAAAGTTAGCTCCAAAGTCCAGGCGCTGGGATTGTCTCCCTGCTTGGATCCCTGACACAAGAGAACAGGCTTGTTAAAACAAACCTTTGTATCAAATCATTCAATTCATCACAGTAAAACTTAGTATTTCTATAGCACTGGTCACTTAAGAGCTTCACAGACCCTTCATAGAAAAAACTCTTTCCATTTTGCTATCAGACATGCCTCATCAGAAGTTCTAGGGTAGCTATGAACTCAGCTCAATCCATGACAGCAGCAAGAGGAAAAACATATCTCCCAAATGTAAGGAATTATTCCAGCATTCTTCTGGGTATCCCAAAATCTCAGTCACAATAATAAAACCAGAACTAACCTTGAAAGCCTTTAAATTTGGGTTTGAAATAGAAAATAATCTGTGGGTGCTACTACATTGCTAGGAATGAGGCAAATCAGTGATTTTCCATGAGAGAAAACAGAGCCTATCAGATTGGCCTGAGGCCTTGGATTCAAACCCCTACCCACTTAAATCATTCCTGTTGAGGTATTTTTATTCCTGCCAAGGAGAGCAGTTTGTGCCCTTACCTCTCATCCAGCAAGTCCCCAGCCATAGATCCCAGCCTCTAACCAGTGGTGCCAGTCACCAGCCTCAGCTCTGTTATGTTCAAACAATAAAGTCACAGGCCTCTTGGATCAGGGAACAACCCCTATGGCTGGAGCTGACAACCTTGGATTCGTTGCTCTCACGGCAATAAATGAGTTATGCAAGTACATAAATTTCAATTACTCACTGCTTTGGAAAGGGACTTCTGGACTGTATTATCTGTGGTTATATCCTTGGCAGTGGGGCCACACAGGCATTTTTCAAACAAGAGCGACACCTGGGTTGTGGCATTCACTGGAATGGGCTGGTTTATGCTTGCAACCCTTAACTGTCCCACAGAAATATGCTTCACAGATGGGATGGTCATTGAAACAAACTGGGAAGTGAACATGATGATGGCAGTTTTATGCATTGGCAACTTGTCTGTTTTAATTTTAGACTTTCTTGATGGCTGTGTTGGCCCTCGACAGCCATGGCCCCTGGATATTGCAGAACAGATTTTTTTTTTTTTTGAGTGTATCATTTGTATACTTATTCTATCATAGCCTTTTACAGAACAATGCAATTCCTGCTGCTATTTATGGAGAAAAATTATGAGTCTAATTTTCAACTTGCACCCATGAACTCTAATCTGCTTCAGTATATTGATATTGTGGTTTACACGATGCCTGTCCCAGAGCAAACACACAAGGAGCAGTCCCTGCATGATGATGATGATGATTTTTCCAGATTTACCAGTCTTGTAGATGAAGCTTTAAGCTTAAAAAATAATGTACTACTACATTGAAGAATATTGTGGATCACTAAAGAAGGCCTGTAGGGCTGTGCTGTGCCTGGTCCATCCACTGCTGCCAGAACTTGCCCGTCACTGCCCAGGGATTACTAGCTCAGTACAGAAAAGCAGAGAGTAAGGGGAGAAAGGAGCATAGCAAAGGGTTCTGCAGACCACACAGTGCCATGTTCAAGCCCTGAACTTCAGCAGCACTCAGGGAGCCACAGCATTCCTTGTGACAGACAGGAGGAAGCCCACAGCCTTAATACAACAGTAGTGTCAGCCAGGGCAAGCCCAGAGAACAGGAAAAATGGTATTAAGTGATTTTCCCAGCACCTCCAGCCAAGCTTAAAATTTTGTTTAAATGGGAATTCAGTCTTGAGCCTTTAGATAGAAACCTCTTTGAGCTAAGAGTGAACCAGAAACAGTTCTAGAGTTGTGTCTTTTTTTAGTTTGGATGTGTTACTAACACAGTATAACGCTACAGTCAGCTACACATCATCCCAACTGTAAAAATTAAGAAGAGCTGTTGAATGTCAAGTGATGAAGCACAAAGTGTCACAACTTCAAAAGTCCTGGTTTTCTGGCAATATTTACTTATTCACATGACACATTAACATATGTAATAAGTACATAAAAGAACAAATGTCATATGGAGAAGTCAATGTGTACCCATAATATACTGAACAGTTTTAATTTCATGATTTATATACCTGAAAAATAATTCCTATGCTGCAAGAGCAACTTTTCCTCCTCTGACTGTAGAAAACTTTGTACTATCAGGGTTCAAGATTGTTGTTCCTCTTTTCTGCCTCAAAAGATTTTTCTACCTTATAGAGAAGAGTTTTCTTTTCACTGAATTTCTAAAGGATTTATGGGGAAGAAAAAGAATAGAGCTATAAAGAAGAGCTTTATTTCTTTAGGAAGTTATCTTGAGCATTTTTAGCTCTATCTTTGCTAACAAAGGCTCATCCCATCAGTCCTTAACTTATATAAACCACGCTCATTATTAAACCATGAGGTTGACACAGAATTATTGTGCAAGATTATGACCAGATCTTGAAAGTTCATTTTATCTCAGCTCATTCACTGGCATATGCTAAACTGCTTTGCTTGCTTACAAATTATGTCGAATGTCCACTGCATGTGTCATATGGCAAACATCAGCCAGTTCTGCAAAAGCTGTTTCGAAACATGTTTGGTTAGATTGTTTTTAAGTCAAGTTCATTTCCTCTGCCAAATTTGAAGAATAGACAGCCTGACGTGTATGCAGAATTTCAGCTTCACGGTCAATAGTCTTCATTCATTATTTGGGTGCGAAAATAAAGTGTAAGAAATGAAATGCTGCTACAGCTTTCCCTACATCTGATACCAGCAATCAGCTTCTCCAATGAGAATATTTTGGGTTTGGTGCATCTGCAAAGAAAACAGAAACACATACACAAATGATGCAAATATAGGAGCCAGGTAAAAATAAAACAAAAAATTAAAAAGAATTGCATAATATTTTAAGCTGGTACATCTTAAATCTAAACTCTTTTCTCCTTCAAAAGAATGAAGATTTTATTGCTATTCAGCTACTAAATTACAACAGATACATTTGCCACATTAAACTTCTGAAGAGTGTGGAGATCCTTGGGTAAATAAATCTCCCAGTTTTTAAACTAGCAGAACAGTGGCAAAGATGCTGACTGTGTGCTATTCGTTATATAAACTAATACATTTCACAACTGAACTGAGACTCTCACTGCTACCCTCAGTCTTGAACTTCGACTTGACCTAATCCCATATCAACTGATAACAGTTTACCATCTGTCCTTGGTCAGCCCAATGGAAGACTTCAAAGGATAGATTTAATAGCATATCATTTGGCCTTGACATACAGACTGTATCTGTTCTTACTTAAAGAACAATAAAACCTTGTATTTAATTTATTTTTTTCTTTCTTTCTTCTTTTTTTTAAACAGATGGAGGGCTGGTGTCTTATTCCATTCTGTCACCCCATCTGGACGCCTTAAATGTGATACTAAGGGAAGCATGGGGTGAGCCCACCAAAAGCTCAATTCAAGTTGAGATACAGTGAGAAAGGAAAGAAAATAGACTGATACCAATCTTGCATCATGGCAAAATAAAGGCATTTAAGGCTGCCATAGGGGAATGCAAAGAAGAAATCATCACTGACTCCTGAACATAACAATGCCGGATTGGAATTCACTTTAAGTGCTCATAGAAGTACAGATGCTTCATTAGCAGCACCTAATAGAATATAAACATTTTTGTCCACCAATTTATGTGTCACATTGCAAAGCAGCAAACCACAAGCCTAAACATCACAGGAATCATTTTCTGCTTACTATTCCTCCTGAGGTCTCACCACAGGAAAACCTGCCTTGGGGAGTTCAAAGAATGTGTTTTACTCTCACTGTAAAATTAGCTGTTTTTCTCTTTTCTACATGATCTCTTCATTATAATCTAGAGTTCAAAATGTTTTTGTGAAACGCTCCAATGCTTTAATACAACAACGGCATTTTTTTAACTCAGAGAGTCAGATTTAGCTAACATACTTTAAGGGATGAAGGACCCCTAAAATCTAAGCTACTGTCTGTTTAACATAGGGCAAAGGATGAACACAGTAATTCCTATGGGTGAATATGTTTCCCTTACTATGAAAATGTAGCAGAGCACTGCATGATTATAAATACCCTAACAGTGCTTGCTGATTCCTTAGTCTGCAAATGCTCTGCACAGACAACTAATGATGTCTTCTCTTTTCACAATTCTGAAGTAGCTACCATATTCAGCTATAAATTAATAAACAGTAAATGGGTTTATTTTTAGTGGTCATTCAGAGTTTACGCTGGTCTTTTACATAGGTGGATTCCAAAGTTCCCTTGGATTGTAGAAAAGTGAAAAAAACCTTATCAGTGGTGGGACACTTTCATGTTAATGTGTTGTCTCTGATCCTAGAAGCATGAATTTCAGTCCCCAGTTACCTCTAAACTAATGTTTTCATCCTATGATGTCCTGACATTAGGAAACTTGGTGGAAGAAATGAAGGATGGTAGGATAGTACAAAGGCAAATTAATAACAAGCATTAGGATTTTAATGCTATACTTTCCTATTGTCTGTATCTGTCTGGAGATATGAAAAAAACAATATTTTTTATACTAACAAAGGATGTTGGGTTATTTGTTGGGTTGTTTATATTTTGTCTACCATGGACAAAAATTCATCATAATTTTGTCATGTTAATCAAAGCTTTGACAGACAATGCCAAGTATAGTGATCAAAGCATTGTAAAAGTATGAATAGGTTTCCGCTCAATGAAACTCTGCATAGACCCCTATAAGCATATTTAAGAATATTATTCATTAAAATAAAAGAAGAAAATAAAACTGATCCAGCCCAAAAATATTTTTGTGTTTTCTGTGACAAAGATAAAACCCTTGTATTTTATTTGGATTGAAAAAAAATTATTTGTGTAACTTCTATTTTTTTTATGAGAAAATGCAAGTCTAAATTGTTACAAAACTGATGATGTCAAAGTTCCCATTTTTTACCTCTGACTTTTATTCACAAATTTCATTTTTTAGGGAGACCACTTGGAACAGAACAGCCCTATTTTCAGTCTCCCAGGACAGCACCCCAGCCCTGAAGCAATATTTGAGGTATGAATATTTCCTATTGACACTGTTCCACTTTGGGAAATAAGCATTTCTTAGATCAAAGACAAAAACTTGAATGCATATCTTAAACTCAGGACTGTGCAATTACTGTATATAAAATATATCTAGCTTGAAAGCTCCAATGTAATCTCAGCTTCAAAATGCACTCTGGCTGGGGAGTTATGTACTCTTTTGACATACAGGAAGGGCTTGATTTAAATCCCTGTCATCAGTTCCTCTATGAGAGACTACAGGACAGTGCTTCTATGGAGAGCAGCTCCAAGGAGACAATTTTTCAGGAAATAATAAATGAACGTGCATCTGGGTATGTGCTGCAACTTCTGTGAAGTCAAGAACTGTGAAAGGAGGATTTGAATGTGAAATTGTCTGTCCTCTGTCAGCACCTTGGGCACTCAGCATGAGGCAGACCAGCCAGAGCCTAAACATACAAATCTCCAACCCCCAACTGAACCACGTGGGAAGAGCACCTGCCAGCATTACTACAAAGTGGAATCTTCAGAAATGGTTCTGTTCATTGGTTCCGGGTGTTTTTCCCTTGTTTCCTCTAATGGACACTTCTCCTGTTCCCTAGCAAGCCTGTCTGCTTTGAGATAAAACCTGCAATGATGCTGGGAGCAGCACCAACCTGGGAGGGGGGAAGGAAGCATTTTAAAGCCCTTTTCCAAAGCCTCTGCATGCCTCAGACTCAGTGTGCATCTCTTCCAAAGGAGTCAGGCCGGGGAATCTGTTTGAAGGCTCCAATAAGGCAGCGGTCCTGTTTTCTTAATGATCTGTCCTTTCTCAACTGCAGAGGAAAAGCAAGTCAAGTGTGTCCTTGTACACTACTTTAGTAAAATGGATGTGCAGTACACACTTCATTACAACCACCATGGGAATTAAAAGTAACTTGAGCAAATGGCCCCAGCTCCATGCAATTATCTTTTGAAGGCACTCAAAGACAAAAGGAAAAAACCCTCACCGAAGTAGTTCGAGAATAGCAGAGTCTGCCGAGGGACAGGTGAGCAGCTAAGACTGGCCATGGGCTGGGAGGCTCCCCCATGAGCCTCCCAGCAGTTTTCGAACTGATGGCCAGAGCAGGTTCCATGAGAGCCCAGTTTGCAGGGCTCTCAGAGGCGCAGCCCTTCCATGGATGTGAGCATGACAAGGCTGGAAGGCTCGGGCTGTGTGTCTGAGCAATGCTGCCCTCCCATGGCACTTGCTCAGCCCGCTCGCTGCTGATCCCACACCCCTGGAACGCTTCAGCGGGCCCCGACCCCACCTAAAGGGCAACAGCAGGGCGGGGTGATGAGCCACAGGTCACACTTCCAGGCTCAGGGCCTCTGAGGCTGTTCCCAAGTGACTGATCCTGCTGGCAGTGCCCATACTCAGCCCTGCCCCTCCTAATGCCCTTCCCAGCCTTCAGGTCCCTTTTTCTCATCAGTCTCCCGGCTGTGTAGCTCATTCTTCTGTTAACTGTTTCAGAGGTAAAGCAACAGAGAAGCAAGAAGGTGAGAAGTCTACATGAGCGCAAAAATGATCTTTTAAAAACAGACCTTCAAATAATGACAAGTACAGGGCTGTGAGACGTTCCTGGGGGAACATCCAGGGGGACTGCAGCCTGACCCCAGGCCTTGGGCAAGCCCAGGACTGAGCCTTCCTTCTTCTCATGGAACAATGAGACCTCTCTTCCTTGAAGGATGATTTTCTTTTGAAAACGGTTTCTAGCTCCTTTTTTACCTACTTACTTCTTTGTTGCCACAGAGAAGCTGAAAACATCTGTGGTTGTAAGTGGCTGCAAGTCCTGGCTGTAAAACTTGAATATGTGTGAAGATTTTTTTAAATAATCACGCCACTGGTCTGAAATGGGGCACAGAAGGCTCAAATGCCAGCAAGTAGTTCAGTAACAGCAGAGGCACATGTGACTGAAATGTCTTCCTGTGGACAAAAGCCCGCAGCTATATTTTTGTGACTGCTCTTTGTGGAGAAGGTGGCATGAACCTGTGGGTACAGCTCACAGGTTTACAAGCAGCAGCAGAACATGAATGTGTAAGGAAAAAAAATTGTAAATTGAAGAGATTTAGCATGGCAGGAGAAAATGACAATACATTGACTCTGCTCAGATCCAGTTGTACCATGGAGGACAACTGCATATTTTGCACACTTAGTGTAGTTGGCTCCATAAGGCAGAGATATACAGATATTTTTAGCTAAAAAAGGAATACTAATTTCCCCTCATAACCCTGGGAAGTCATTTCTCCAACACAGAAATAGGTCTGCCTTAAGCCACACCAGCCAGCTTTCCAAATCCACTGTGGTCAGAGATCTGCAGTTCTGAAGAAAGCCAGTAGCTTCCATGTAATATAAAAGTTACTGACTTTGTGTTTACCACGTGCCTTTTCAGATGCTTCTTGAATCTGGATTGTTTCCAGTGTACATATATAGTTTATATATGTTTATAACTTTATAAAGTTTTAAAAGCTTTGGCAGACTTTCAGCCAGAGCTGTGGTGTAGGTGTAGTGTGTATTTATGGAGCATGAGCTGGGAAGTTTCAAGTATCTTTATGGACTTGCAGGTGGAGGTAAGTAGAAGCTGTATTCCCCATAAAGAGGATTTCTTCTGTGTATTAAAAACAAAGTTTTCCTCCAGCCACAAATTCCTGACTGAGCTTCACTGCAATCATTGAAATCCCCAGATCCCAGGAAGTGCTCTCCTCCTGGGGCCTGCAGAGCCCCACAGCTGTGTAACACAGGCTGCCATCCCAGGGCTACCCCAGGTCTCACCACCCCTGGCCTTCCTGCAGCCCACACTGCTTTGCACATGATGACAAGGCTGAGCTGCAGGCTTGGCCTACCCTCCAACTTCCAGTGTGCTTTGTGTGCTATGGCCATGGTCGTCCTCTGCCAGGCAGGAGGTCGCCTTGCATGACTTAACTCTGGCCTTCCTGTGCATGCATTGTGGCAAACCCCACTGGGGAGTTCGAGAACGGAGTATCAGAAAGTCCACTACTACCTTTGGATGCAGAATTTATACTTAGTTTCAGTCTTTCATCCCACATCCCACCCCCAAACTTCCCTGGTCTTCTCCTCATGAGTGCTCCTGCTCCCAGCTTTGCTCTGTCCATGAGAAGAACCACAGGCAGGGTTATAACCCGGTCAGTGAGTACCTGGCAGTTGGTCTTAGAAGTCTATGTCTGAAAAAAATTATTCTCACCTTGCATGATTGCCCCTTTCTATGGGCTACCACACACAGTAAAATGTGGCTCTACTGGTTTTACTACCCCACTATGACATGCTCTTGAAAGTTGATAAATAGCTTTTGATGGCAGGCCACGGCTGGCTTCCAGCAGGCAATCCAACAAGCAGTGGAGATTTGCATATAAAGATCTTAAAACACAAGGAAATGTGAAGTGTCAACTTCCTTCTGGGCTGCTGTAGCAAGAAGTGAGAAGATGAAGACAGAACACATTTCTGTGATGACCTAATTACACTTAATACAAAAAAGCAAGGAATGTCTTCTCAGAGAGGCTATGTTCAACAATGATGGATTTTGGAATGCTGGACTCTGTCATGTGCATTTCTTACATTACCTGAGCATTTGTTTCAAACTATCTCATAAAAAACTAATTTCCCCCTCAAAATTTCAGAAGATGGAGGCACCACTTTTGTCTCCCCTCATTACCCTCAGAAAGTGAAGCACAACTCTTTTTACTAGCATTACAAAATGCCTTACATTTAACCCAAAGCTGTAAAAACAGTGGAAGACTTTTACTGCTTTAATAGACTGGGTTGTGCATTGTTATTTCCCATTCTGAGAAAATGTCCTCTATGAATATATATTCAGAGCTCTTCCTACAAACTGATGACCTAATTGCAATCATGGAATTGCTAGAAAAATGAAAAATTGTAAATAATTATTTCAAAAGGTAAATGCACCTGTTTTTTTACTAATGATGTATAGAAGCTTCCTATAAAAATAGTATCTACCATTTTGTAAAGACCAGATCCTCAGAATGAAAAGAAAGCTATGCCTGTTTAGTTTGCCCACTTGTATGAAATGGAAGGTTTCAGGAAAGTAATGGGAGAGTTCACACAAGGTGTTGCAAATAATTGAGCAATCAGAATTTGCTTTTGCATAGGATTTTTTGTTTATAAAATGCAAAGAACATCTCAGAAGCAGGCTATGAGTTTTACAATTTCTTAAAGAGAGGTGAGAAAGCCTGAAAAATGAATCCAGTCTCAGCAACAGAGAGGCATTGAACACAGCAGCATGCTGACTTCCCTGCTGGAAGCATTACAAAGTTTCCCTCAGATAAAAAGGCAGAAATGTGCAAACTTCTGCCCTCCATAACACGTACAGAGTACTAGCATTATAATTATGTTGATGATATAACCTATTCAGTCAACCATCTCGTGTCCACACAGGTAATTATATTTTAACTGCTAAAGGGCTTCAGGAAATTGGCAGCCACGCAAATGCTTGGTTGGTGCAGCACATGCCTTTGCCATCTTAAGGTGATTAATGTAATTCCCAGCCCAGGACTGGCCAGGTGATTAGTTCAGTACTACCCTTCATATTTAAAAGCAAATGGACATGAGAAATAATCCAGAACATACACTACTCTTTATTTGTGACTTATAAAGGAGTTTAGAGAAGAACTTGTATAGTTCCCTCTGCAGATAGACAGCTCCTTGAATTTGACTGAATAGAATGAGGCTGATTTACTTCACAAGGCCTCCACAGGACATTAACATTGGACCTAAATAATCTAGCTTGACAATTAATCAAGAACAAACACTTCTCAGGGCTTGTATGAAGGATCAGGAGATGAAGAGACATGTGTTGTCTGGGAATTTTATACGCAATTTAGTATCTGACTTTGTGATGCTGAGCAAGCTGAACTATGTTTCTGGTCCCCTGTTTCCCTTTAAAGGGAAGAGGGTAGCTAGTTCCAAGATTTGAGCTTCTCCTACTGATGCTCAGTTCTTGTAGAATAACTTAGCATCTTTGGAAAAAAGATGTACAAAAACATTATTGATCCCAGATGTTTTGTACACTCTGTTGCTGCACTCAGTGAAACAATCAAATATAGAACATGTTTCTGCAAAACCAGCATGTAGAAAATTCTCTATTGTCTCTTTCTGCTTTATCAAGCAGCCTACAGAATTCTTTAGAGGCCCTAGTCAATACTATTTAAAACATCAAGACTCATTTTACACTCCACGTTCTTTGTAATTTCTCTTTCCCTCAAACAGGTAATATACTACTGGGAAGAAAGCCTTCACTTCATAATTACACCACACAAAGCATCAGACATGTACATTTCAGGTGAGTACCTAAAATCTAGAAGGCTCTCCTTATCCTTCTAAGAAAAAGAATCTTTCTAGGGGACTACTGCTTTTTCAAGAAAGGATATGTGTTTTGTTTCCACTCAATGTTACAGTGAAATATAATGTCATGACCACCTCATAGACCTACTGGAAATCCATCTCATGAAAAATCAAATCCACCTTTTATAGATGCATGGCTTCATGATAATGCAACAACCCATACAGGACAGCCTAGCAGCAACTGGTTCCAACTTATCCCTGACAATCCTTCAGGTCCCACTGCATGTCTCCTGCAGTTACGGGGCTCACATGTGCATCTTGACAGCCCTGGAAATTACCCTGAACCACTTCATCACATTCCAAACCAACACTCATTCTGATTACAAAGTTAATCACTTGAGATGGACATTCTAGAATTAACCCTGTGACCTGATAAATTGGTGTCAAGGAGACAGAAAATGTGACACAGGCACCAGACTGAGTGACAATGCCTGGCAATGCCTGAGGCTCCACTACTAGAAGCAGTGTTGGGAAATTGAGGTAATTGTAGGTTTTTCATTACTTCTTTTGGCCTGCAGAAGTTTGTTTTTCATAATTGACTTTTACATATGACTTAATATGTGACTTAATGTGACTTAATGCATTATATATATATACAATAAGAATATAACTTATTGATATATTCTCAAGTAAGAAAATATTGGTGATGAGGCACAACAGTGCAGCTTGATCGGATACTTGGCTAATTCTCCACCATTCAAAGGCAGAAAGGAATTTCTCAGAAAGGCATGTGGAACTCTTGGGACTACACAGGTATTTAGAGCAGCCCAACAACTACTTTTGGCCAATACCTGAATGACTTACAACCAGCCCAGCAATGGATAATATTAAAGTATTATGAGCCAGGGAAATAGAATTATTTTTTAGTTAAAAAGGGGCTTTAAACTTTTCTTCAGAAAACAGATGAAGAAAAGTCCCAAGCCCTATTTTAACAGAGGGTTGTACACCCAATAGGTTTAGATAGTTCACTGCAATGAGCAAGAACATTAGCACTGCAAAGGGGGCAGGAACAAATAACCAGGGAGCAGCAAAATAAAATGGGACTGTGCTACTGACCCCAGGTGCCCACTGGATTGACTTAGTTGAAATGTGAATCTATTTTCTGATTGTTATCAAGCCCATCTATAGAAACATGTGAGACAGTAATGAATGAAATGAGTCTTATTCTCTGAGTATAAGACTTGACAGGTCTGAATGTGGATTTAAAATGCTTGAACAAGGAAGGAAAGAGATTCTGGTGATGGAAACTTTGCAGAAAAAAAATATTCCAATCTGAATCCACATCATATAAAGCATTAAGGACATCTTTTTACCTTTGAAAATTATTTTACAGTTAACTGCATAACAACTCTGAAAATAAAGTCTCTTTTAATTCTCTCTCCTTGGATCTGCAATGGGAAAAATTTAAAGAACTATATTTGATTCATTAGATTGAAGTACTCATAGTACTGTACATTGTTTTAGTGTACTAAATTTAGTTGACTTCTGTCTCTTTCAATTACCCTTCTAAAAAGGATGGGTGAA
Source organism: Petroica traversi (assembly GCA_025920805.1). Lineage (NCBI taxonomy): Eukaryota > Metazoa > Chordata > Aves > Passeriformes > Petroicidae > Petroica > Petroica traversi. The sequence goes on from JAHLSL010000007.1 coordinate 11,119,423, forward strand.
AAATAATGTCTCTCTTTATGTAATTTGGTTTGCTGTTGATTAACTTTCTCTTCCAGTGCTTGCTTAAGTTTTGCAAGGTAGGAAGGGCAAAATAGCTGAGGCAGGGGGGAGGGGGAAGATCTTTGTCTGTGTTTGAGCTTGTAGATTCTTCCCTCTCATATTTTTGTCTCATTAGTATAACATCAGGATCGTTGATAAGGACAAAAAAGTCAAACAGAGAATGGACTGAATCTTAACCTTGGTAAAACAGACCAACTATAGGAAATCCTGAAAGTAAAAATAATTTCTACACATGCTACCCTCATCATTAATATGAGGCAAAACTTAATACAAGTTTTACATAATCCACTGACTAGTCCTCTTTTGGCACAGCAAAGAACTGTAGAGGAATAGCATGCCCTAATTCTTAAAAAAAAAAAACGTGTTCTGCATCAGAGGTTCTCCTCAACATTTAAGAAATAGTTCAACTCCATTTGGTATCACTTATGTGTATGCCCTCTGTAAGCTATGTACAACTCTTAACACCACTCACTCTCTCAAAAGGAGGTAGAAACCAGGCACGAATTCTGGGGCAGGTCTTGAACTCAGCTGCTGCTTTGCAAAGGATGCAGCAGTGAGAGCCAAAGGGTTTCTGACTGTGATGTCCTCAAACCATCAAATGGTAATCAAATGCTTTGATGAGGAGGAAGCAAAAAAAAAGATTAATATATTTTAGTGATCCGTTGAAATTTCAAAAATAGTAATTGCTGAACTTGACTGCTCTAAAAACCTTTGTTCTGAAAACAGAACTAGGCAGCAATAACTTGCCCTGAATTTCTACAGAGTCTAAATGATCAAAGATCTGTTGAAGTCTTATTCACCCACCTTGTTTCAGTGTTTAGACCAGGCAGAGCTTCCACAAAGGCAAAAGTACCCCAGGCTTTCCAAGAGGAAGGAAGCGCTCCATTCAGAGAGACATTATTTCTTTCTAGACTTCTTTTCTAACCTTCCCAACCTTCTTTTTTGACTTATAAAAGTCTCCCTTACTATATTTGATACCGCTTCACTAATTATCAGGATTAATCTACCACTAAAATTTAATGCAGAAAATCAGCAATCATCAGGTCTGTTTGATTGACTCCTTCATAGAAACACAAAGCAAGAAATACAGATCCTCTAATAAGACCTGGGAGAACTTATGACAGAATGGAAAAACTTTCTAGAGCATCTGTGACAATAAATGGCAGCAAATTGGGCAATACACCATAGTGTATCAAAGGCAGAAGTGATGATTAGCAAGTGTACGTGGAATTGGGACTTATAACTTCCTGGAGAGAAGTGTCTCTGAAGCAGATTTCCTGAAATTCCTCTTTCCCATCCACCCACCAGATATTCCCTACCTGTCCTCTTGTCAAATGCCTCCTTCAGACATTGGGATGTCACCAGGAAGCAGGGAAGAACTGACCACACCAGCACCATAGCTTGTACAAACATAGCTAACTGGCAATGCTGACAAATTCTGTTATAAGCTGTGTAGTTATGCAAGTTTGATAGTCTTTTGTGGGCTGATGGTTTAAATAACTTGCCAGCAGATCATACACTAGAAACGTGCCACTGCTTGTGATACCAGAGCAGGTGTGTTCTTGCCCATTACTGGAATGCCCCTACAGGGGCAGGGTTTGAAATTTACCAGTTCAGACAAAGATATTGTCTTCAGGTTGCAACAAAGGACACAAAAAAAAAAAAAGGAAATCTCTTAGTAGACATTAATTTTTTAAATTATGGGTATTTATTTAATGAATGCTGTTCCTGTTAAAGCTCCACTTTTTGAACAGGCAGTCATTCCTAAGGTAGAAAATTATGCCATTCCCTTTGCCACCAGAGGTTTGGATCCCTGTTTGACTGGTGTTCTACTAGAATGATCAGCTGTTGGGCTCATAATATCCCCTGGTATTGTCTGAAGAAGTCCTGCAGTTAGAAATATAACTTGCAATTTTTAGTTGGTCACTCATTGCTTGCTGCTCACCTATATGGACTATCCATGAATTCAGGCAGGTTTCTTCAGGAAAAAAAAAAAGCTCCCAGTGGAATGTGATATGATTTACAGAATTCTTTATCCATCTATCAATCTAGATCCTTGAGACTCCAAGAGATAAGTAAGGGCTCTCCCTTGAGGACTATTGATATATTAAGAAACTCAAGCACTCCTGAGAAGCCATACCTAGATGATACATATACACAGAAAATTATCATGCCTGGGAAGTAAAGGAATACTCTGGTGGCTGAACATCATACAATTGGATAAAGCTGTTTTCTTGAAGAAATCTCTTCCTTGCTACGTTTCATTCCCAGTTTGATGGTCTTTCAGAAAAACTAATAGGGTGATAGTCAAAGGCAACCTGATAACATGGAAACACAATGAGTGTAAGCTTCTCTGATGAGTTTTCAGATATTTCTGTAGGAGAAAAGTAGAGTGAAAATGGATGGGAGAGAACAATGTCTGTAGAACCTATAAAGATCTGAGGAGATGCTACAATGGAAAAAAAAGAAAGGAGGGAGTTTTGGAGAGAGCAGAGAGGAAATTCTCATGCACTATTTGTGTCTCCTTAAAAGCTCCATGTAATATTGCAGCCCCTGCCAAGCTGTGTAACCCAGGTGACCCAAAGTGATCTAGAGAGACCCCTAGTACCTGTGCAGGACTCAGAATTCTGGTCCCAGGGTTCTAAAGGTTGCAAGAGTGATTGATTGGAACAGTGCAGCAAAAAGCATTGTCTGTGCTGAAATGAGGAATAAATCAGATGCATAGGACTGAAAGAGACAGATGAAGGAAGGACCCAAGGCAGATGGCTCTGTGTTGCTTTTGCCAGGCAGATGTGATGAAGAGGAAGCAGCAAGGCAGCCACTCTTGTAGGAAAGGCCCACACCTTGAATCATCAGCCTTGGGCAAGAGAGCCTATCCAGAACAGCCATCCCATTTCCTCAGCTATAAGCACAATGTTGTGCCCTGGCCTACTCCAATGCCTGCCAGTGCCCCAGGTCTCCCATGTCTCCCCTCATTTTCAGCACTCTTCAGGGCAACATGAATTTCAATAAGTCTAATAATTAATCTAATGAGGCTAAATAATTAGTCTAATGAAGCTAAAATACTTGTTGAATAATCAAAATATTCTCTTGAAAGGCAGAAGGAAGAAGCATATTGCAACAAAATAAATAAAATAACTAATAAAAGGAAATTCATTTTATCCGAGGCACGCAACTTCTCATATTCTAATACCGAAGGTATTATGCAGAGGGGTAATAAGCATGTCTTGAAAGACCTTATAACAAAGATATTATGAAAAAAAACCTATGAAGAATGCAGCAAAAACACATACACACTTAAATACATTTTTTCGCACTCCTCCAGTTCCTCATTACCTGGGACACAGTAACCTTAGCTAATCAAGGAATGTCAAGTTCAAGCACAAATTCTGTGGTTCAGCTCGAGTTACTTGTTTACAGTGTGCAATTTCACTTCTGAATTACTCATTTCTTGTTAGGGTCTTTCTTGCAATTTTGCTCCTACCCCTAAGCTTTAAAGACAATTCAGCAGTGTGTTTGACAGCCAAAAATACCATTATCTTTCTAGCAGACAAAGGATACACTTTTAGAGGAACATAAACTTGATTTTCAGAGATAGTGGTTACCTGCAGCCCTTACTGGCTTCAAATAATATTTTTGGCACTACTTCCTCTGAAAGGTCAGCCTTTCAATATAAACAATTGAGTTGCACCCCCAAAACACAGTAGATTCCATGCACTGAAAAAAAAAAAAGCATTCTGGTCAGATTTAGAGAAAATTTTGGGCAACGCTTTCACCAGAAATGAATGGCAAATTTCAAAATTGTTTTTAGGGGGGGCTTTGCCATGAGGAAGGGAAACAAGTAATCAGTGACACAAGTCACTGCCACACATGAACCATCTCACATACAAAAATAATAAAGGCAAAAACTGTTGTCAGTCACCAAATAGGTTAATCAAGTTATACCTGGTCTGGATAAGAGATGAATTTCAAATTCCGCCTCCTCCCACATTTGACTACATTGATTAAAAAAAGCCCAAAGCCTACAAATTACTGATGATCAGCTCTCTTACTAACAGAGGAAATCACTTGCTACAGCACACCCAGATATTTTCAGCACTACATTGTTTTCTAAATGTGGTGCTCCTTGCTGTATATTTTTTGCTGTGGCTATCGCCAAGTATTGTGAGAAGTGAGTCAGGGACTGCATATTTGCTACTGCAGATCCACCCTCACCAATCCAAGGGAAATAGCTCCACAATGAGAGATTAGTGAGAATGTAAGAATAAGAATAAAGGCATTATTATTTTTTAATAGATATATCTCTTTTCAGAAAGGAATTCAATTTATTACTTACACTATTTTTGTTCAGGTTTAGCAGCAGATAGACAAAATTAGCTGGAGGGTTACTTACTTTCAAGTAGATCCAGTGCTCCACTCCTCTCCTGGCAGAAAGAGAAAGGAAAGTACCTTCAGATTTTCAAGGCACAGATCGTGTATTTCTTGTGGTATGAAGTAATTTCTTTTAACATTAAGCTGTGCAATTCACCAATTCCCAGAACTGCATGTTAGAGTTTGCATTCTGAACAAAGCTAAGTACCTTCCCTTCCAGGGCTCTTTTGTCTTTTAAATGCATCCTCCTTGGTTGTATTTCATGTTATTGTGTTCTCACTGCTTCTGTATAAATGAACATATTAATCCTTAATTTTCTAGGTTTCTAGCTCCATTTGCCAAGGAAGAATTTTTCTTCTCTCAGAAGCTGCAGATGCAGATCCCCACTGTGTCAGATTCTTCCTGTCTGGAGTGGTCTGGCAAAAGGAATTAGTTCAGGAAAGTTCATAAAAATGTTTATTTTCTTTTCACTTCTACTGTAACTCACAGCTGTCTCACTGTGTTCTCACTACTTTTCTTTTGAGCATATTTATGAAAGTTCATCACAGCAGCTAAAGTCTGCAGGGTTGGAAACCTGATCTGCCAAAACAAGGAGTAGAAATATGGGAGCCAATATTTCTCCTATCAAATGACTGCTCCTCCACAACTCTTTTACTCTTTGGGGTTCTCCTGAGAAAATGCAAAACCTCAATTTTAACATGTTGCAGCATTCTCAATGGGGAAGAAAAAGCTTCACTTAATAGCAGCTTAGGCAGCTGTGAAACTTGAGGGCCATTTGACAATTTCAGGTATTTGTATAGAGAATTAAATGCAAGGGCATTAAAATCTGGCATGGAAGTCTACATGGGCAGATGTAAAAAGACCTGGAAAAAGACAGGTTTTGGTAGGATAAGGTGAATCACATATACTAAAAAGAAGTATAAGTGCAATACTGCTCGTGATTTCATATTAGAAAACATGGCACATACACATAGAGAAAAGTAGTCAAACTGTAGCAGTCAACTGACAGATCTGTTGCATTTTTCTAAACCCCAAACTTATGCTACAGAGGTACCATACACAGAGATAAAGGACTTAAACGAAGCATCAAATTCATGGGATCAACTTTCTAAACCTTCACCTGCTGAATCTCAGAAATATCAGTGAAGAAAACTGAAATCCCTATGAGTTAGCATGCCTTTATCTAAGACCCCAACTAGGACTCTACGACTTTTTGGAAAAGTTGATCCCATCACATCTGCTTTCTGTCTGCCTTTGAGAAAGGACATAATGATAACCACTTCTCACAAAGAAAAAATTCCTTCTTCCTTTGAGTACCTCATCATTGGAAAGAGCCCAGCACCCCCAAAACAACAATGGAAGGTGAAGGAATAGGTATTTACTGCCACAGAGCTTTTCCAGTCAGTTTGATGTTGCACTGCCACTATAGGCAATGAGATCTGACTCTTCTTTTCTGGTTCAAAGAGCACCAGCTCTGTGTTCTGTTTTACAACAGAACTGGTACACTATGAAAATTCTAATTTAGATGTCCCACTACACCTGCTGGTAAAAGCACATATATACTGGTTATTAAGACACAGTCTGGAGTCTGCCTCACACCTCCTCCAATGAAGCTACTGATACTCACCTATCATCACCTATACAGGGCACTGCAAACCACCCTTGAAACAGCTCATCAACCACTGGTAGACTCTCTATTAAAGCTGTAGTAGCATTAATATCTGATGTCTTCACAAAAGTAAAGATTTTTTTTTTAAGCAAAAAAGTCTGAGAAAGGCATTATTAGCCACAGCATGAACCAAAGGCTGTTAATGTCCTGTCTACACCTTAAGAAAGAAAAGAGGAGAAAAAGCTAATTTAAACAACTGTTACTAGGAATAAAAAATTCAGATTGATGCTACATTAAATTACATTGGAGGCTGAGGTATCCAGCCATGGTCTTCAGCAAAAAAGAAAATTATAGGGTCTATCAATTAGGGAAGCGGTGCTCTGAGCCTATGTGCTGGCATGCTTACAGTTTTTTTAATGTCTGGCAGGATGTTTTACAAACTAAACTCAGCAAGATGACAATTCCACCAGAAGGTGCTTCAGATGGTTTTGCTAATAATTTTGATCAGCTGAAATGGAGAAAAACATCACTTCATTTATTTGGCTTTTCCAGAACCTGTCAAATCTGAGCAGAACCATTAATTGCCCCCTTCTACATCTCCCCCCACCATCTCTCCCACCTTCTTCCAGAAAAGACACATTTCCATTTATTTCTTTTTTTCTACAAGTATTCTGTATATTCAGCCTTTGTTCCCAAAACAAATTTTGGTCATTCTTTGTGCACGTCCTTTCTAGAAGGAAGTGCCATTTCTTGGGAATATTCATTGGAGGCTGGTACTGCTACTGCTGCAAAGATGTAAGTGCTAACCACCATATATTGGCTTTTGTTTTAATAGCCTTTTAACCAACTTTGTTAATGGACTGAATACAATTTAGATATGGAACTTGGCTAAAATGTAGCTTCAATTGGCTATTAAAATTTAAGAGCCAACTAAGATAGCTAATTACAAAAAAGCTCCAGTGATAATGCTAAGCAGAATTAGTAATAGCAAATGACAGTCTGTCTAGTCTTATTCCCAAAGGGAAAGAAACTCTTAACTGAGAAGTCAACCAGACAACGTGCAGAAAACCTAATTGCATTACTGGTATTATGGCATCCCAAATCTGGCAGCTCACTGGGACAAAACAGTGAGAAAAGTCTGTCAAACTACTCAGGAAAGCAACTGACCCCCTTCTTAATGCTAGTTGCAGCAAATATTGGGAATTATTATATTAACTTATTGGAAAATAATCCTGTAAAAATTATCAAACCAGCACCATCTAAAAAATATCTTATATCCATCCTGAATTTGATTGTCTCTCCATATATTTTAGATTAGGGGAACATATAAACAATCTGTCTGCAAAATGTTCAGGCACTAAAAGAAGCATTCTGTGCTTCATTATCAATATCCTCATTACACCATCAGCTGAAGTGCCGACTAGTTCTCCTGTGAAGATTTATCATGTATGGTGGCCACTTTGAAACATAGGTAGAAGAGTCTTTAACATTCCCTGCTCAAGTGTCTCCCTGCTGTGCCTGTAAATGTCAGTCCAGTTTTTTCACGGCTGCGCGCACAGATTAGAAACAGCAGGAGAGCTTGGGAGTATGACTACAATACTAGTAAGGACACTTGTCTTCATGGCACTGCTCAAGTGATTCTTGGAATGCAGGACCCTGCTGTTTTCTAATATTTACACACAACTGGAGTCATCAAGAGCAGTAAATGCAGTCTAAAGGCAGCTTGCTTCTTTTGTGTTAGGGGCTTTACTTTCAAACGGGGATGTCAACAAAATCCTGCTGCAGCCTCCGCCTCTCAAAAGTGCTGCATTTCCCCATCAGTGCTTTGCAAAGCAGAGGGAACATGTGTGTGCAAGCACGCACTGTATGGGATCCATACGGTAGCGCTGTGGGAATGATCACAGCCCTCCTCTCCTCTCCTCCTGGCCGTCCCACGCTTTAAACACCACTGCACTTACAGCGAGCTGCAGCCCGGCGTTTTGCAGTGCCTTGTGAGCAGAGACAAGCCCTGAAACAACATTCACCTTGAATAAAAAGCACCCTTTTTCTACACAGAACACTTGCCAGGACATTTTTGGGGTGAGAGGAGGTAGAGGTGGCTTTTGAAATTCGCACCTCAAAACACTCTTTTCAAATATATGGAAATAACTGTTTGTTGCATTTGGCTTTGGTTGTGTCAAAAGAAAAACTTGAACTTAAAAACTTGGAAAATAATCAAAGGAAGTTTACTGGTAAATAAGTTACTAAAAAAATAAAATGTCAAACAACTAAAGTACAAAAGAATGACATTAACTTCGAGTATGTGACAAGGAAGAGAATACAGTATGCCTTCCTGACAATAGCTATTCAGAACAGTGTAATATACTTTCTGAACAAAATGATTAAATGAAGTCATTAAAATTATAGTTTGATTTGAGGAATTTTAAACATGAGAGAGGCTTTTGCAGTCCTATTTTTACATCTGAAATGAAGAGAATGCTATGCTAAAATTGTCAGTCACACTTCACCAAGGCCCAGGAAAGCGAGCCTAACAGTCAACAGAAATGAGAAAGCACCTTTTATATGTGGTATTCCAGTTTTATTTCAAAGCAACGGATTCCCTTGTTACAAAACAAAACCTCATCATTCATTCATTCAGCACTTCATGTTACAACATATTTGTTTAATCTCATGAGTAGTTACGCAGACATTATACAATCAAGCAAGCTGGACATCCACACGAATACACTCTCACTGGCTCATATGGATTCCTTTTGGTTTGCCAAACTTTTCAGTTGCCCTGATAAGGATGATGCTCATGCCTTACTGTGTGTATGTTGCAGCAGATATATGAAAAGTAGCAGTGTTTTCACACTGAAATTCAACACTGTTTTTTTTGACTTGCAACTCTGAAGAGAGGATTCAAAGCTAAGCAAGAAAGTACTTTTACAAAAGGATTTGGAAGATTACATGCTACTCAAATATTAAAAAAGGTAAACCATTATGTTGCTTATGAGAAGCAGATGTGAGACGATATTTCACTGGAACTAGGTCCTGCACAAAGTTACTCATAATTATAACTTTTCTGGTCTTTTCACTAATATAAAAAGAAAACCTGACGGGGTGGTTGAGAATAGGCATTGGTTTTTGGTTGGCTCTTTTCTTTGCCCTGGGCTCTTTATCTGAAATTCTGGTCTCTCTCTTTCCAGAGAAACTGTGAATAATTGGAGAAGTGATACAAACACAAATATTATGCAAAAAAATGGCTAAAATTCATTATCTGTTTTCCGAAGAATTGTTTAAATGCACTTTATACAAACTAGAATGGAAGGACATGATTTTTGCCTTATGTTCTGTTTTTACTTCAAACAGTTGAAACATATTTAAAAGCTATTTCTGCTTTTTCAGACTTCATCTCACTGTACATCTAAGTGACCAGCAATATGACTTTGCTCAAAACTGTGAGAAATCAGATGCAACAAGGCTGTTTCTTATATAGTAACCATAATGAAACCATTAAATAAAGCTTTATCTCTACAGTATAAAGCAGGAAAAAGCACTCTCTTTTAGTTTGCCTTCAAGACATGAATTCGTGTATATAAAGAATAAAAATGCATCCCCACTTCAAAAGTTGGCAAAATTCTGCATTCGTATTTAAGTATACATAAATTATGCAAATATTTTAATAAAACATTTATTCTTCAAAAACAGGTACAAACAGCAGTCCATGTTTTTACAGGATTCATCATTTAAAAAGGAAAGAAAAATATTCCAGTGCTACAAAGAAAAAAAATGAAACAGAAATGAGCCACAGAGCAACTTAATTTGTTGCTCCATATATTATTTACTTCTGGACTCTCTTTCTGGTTGCTGTACTTTTCTTGGTCTTTGGTGAGGTCATCTTCTGGGTTCTGGTAGCAACTGCTTCTGCAATTCAAACAAAACAAAAAGACAGCCTTTTGTTAAATAAAATAACAAAAACAGATCACAAGAAAATACTTTTAGTTTTTAAAAGGATAGTTCAACTCAAATCATTCATTGAGCTTTAAGCGGGGATGGGGAATATGCCATGAATGTACAACTATTTCTGGGCAGTGACCTTCTAAAAACATGATGTACAGTTCAACTTCTCCAAGAGTATCATCACATGGAGTTGAGTCATTTTTTTAGCTCATCTTCACCAAAACAATTATATTCTCTACAAAATCTACACCCCCTCCTTCTTCCCTATGTGCCAACTTTTAGTTTTATGATGTCTTTCTGGACCTTGGGCTAAGCTCATCCAGCTCTGGGATCACAGTTTAACCCCAGACAGTAACTACCTACCGTGCACAGTGCATTCACGCACTCCCTCTCCTCTCCCACAGGGAAGTGGAGTAGAATTGGACAGAAGAAAAAAAACCCATGGGTTTAAATAGGAATGGTTTAATAATTATAATAAAGTAAAATATAATAATAGCAAAAGTAAGAAGAGATTAATTACCACACAAATAAAAAAAAAAAAACCAACTCACAAGTGATGCACAATACAAGTGCTCATCACTCACTGACTGATGCCCAGCTCGCCCTCCCAGCAGTAGCTGGCCCCTCCCAGCCAACTCCATGATTTTATATACTGGGTATGACATTCCATGGTACGGAATACCCCTTTGGCCAGTTTGGATCAGCTGTCCTGGCTGCGCTCCCTCCTGGCTTCTTGTGAAGCTCCTCATTGACAGAGCACAGGAAACTGGAAAATCCTTGACTTAGGGTAAGCACTGCTCAGCAACAGCCAAAACATCTACATTGTTCTTGTACTGAATCCAAAACACAGGACTGCACCAGCTACTAGGAAGAAAACTAACTCTATCCCAGCTGAAACTAGGGCATTTAGCAACTAAATTTTGGTCTGGTATTCTCACAGTTTAGTGAGATGTGGCATCTTAGAGCATTCTAAATGGAGCTTACTAGAGGAGGTGGAAGGCACAGAGGTGAATAAGTAAGACTTCTGTTTGGCAATGTCAGCTGTTGAATCAGCTCAGCTATCAGTGCAACTGGGCCTACAGATTCAAGCTATCACTTGACAATATTTTCTTAACAAGGGTAAGGAATAATCCTATCTAAATAAAATTCCTAGTAAACCTGGCAGGCAGGTTGTTCAAAGAGACCATACCTAGAAGCAATAATAAAAACCTCCCTTCACTTTGATTCTTTCCTGCCTACTACCATGGAAAAGGAAGAAAACAAAACACCACATCTCTTCAAAATTCTTCCATTGATCCTAGTATCCTTTTTCTTTTGGAAAATGTTTCAGTTGCATTTCAGCTGTCTTTGTTGGTACCAAATAACCAAGTTATTTTTCTAGATGGCTAAGAGACCTTTTTCCTTCAACTGTCCCTTAATAGGGTTCTACAGTCATCAGATTAAAAAAAGAAACAAGAAAATGGAACCCATACATTTCCTGTTTACATATGGAAGGAATAAGAAAATAGTGTTGGAAGATGAAGACTCTATTCAGCAACCAGCTGCAAACATGAAATGGGAATTTAGGGTAGGCAGCAGCATTTAATGAGTTAAACACCACCATTCTCCAATCACTTTGGGCAGTATGAATACGGCACCGATAAAGAGAGACTTTTCTTTAAAAGAAGATAAAAGAAAAAATCTTCTTTTAAGAAGATTGTAAGAAGATGAAGTGTTTTAAGGAAGAGTCCTCTGAACAAGCTCTTTCCCAGTTCAGCCAGGGAAACCCCTCCATAACCAAAAAAACCTGGTGAATAACACTTCTCAGACAAGCATTTTCCAGTACTCTGAAGCTGCTGAACAAATTGCAAGCACGAGAAATAGTAGCTAGCCTTTTCTGTTTTCACAGCAGCTCTTTTTCTCTAAGAATTCAGAAATATGACTCAGAAAAAAAAATAATGGAGACACCAGAAGAATGAAAATATGGACTTGAATTCCAGTAAATATATGACTATGGAGTGGGGATGAGAGAGAAAAATCAGTGAAGTTATGGGATGGGGCTTAGCTTTAGTCACTGTGTTCTGCCAAGTATTCCCTTTCCTGCAACAAATAAAGCAAATACTTTTCATATTCTCATAAGAAAAAACATTAGAACACAATAATGTATTATTTATGACTTTTTATGCCTGTGTATTTCTTACAGATAACATCAACTATATAAGTGTTCTTTTAAAAATTTTACTATAAAATTGTTCCAGATGAAACTGGTTTACTTCTATTTGCAAAAATTGCTTCACTGAAGATATTTCAAAACACAATTGTACATAAACAGAAACCATTCGTCCCGTGCAGCATGTGTCTTAAACTAACCTTCCTCTTCACCACATAGCAATTTGCAGGAAGAAGGCAGTTTAATTCAAAACATTACTTGCAATCTTGAAAAAGGTTAGTTCCCTGAAAAAATCTGAGTCATTGCAGTACAATTTTTCTTTTCTGTAGAAAAATTTCACTTGCAAATTTTATGTCTGAGTTTGAATTGCAATGCTTCTTCAACCTACTGCAATTCATCTTCAGGTCACAGAAAAACAACCAAAAAAGCAGACATCACCTTTTTTCTTAAATTACTTCGTTCTACCTGAAAAGTCATTATACAAAACCTTACATATGGAAAATTTTTGTTACAAGGCGTTTTGTTTTAATGTAATACTTTTTATTAGCAGCAAGCACAAGAAAGTCCAATGAACATTAACAAGGAACTTCAATTACTTACATTTTAAATGTGTTTAAGTGCCAGAAATAATCTGAAGGTATTGTACAGAAAGAAGTTTAAAATATAATATATAAATATAATATAAAATATAAAGAACTGTGTTCCAAGCACACACAGAAGTACATAGCAACACTCCCATATGTTACATGTTGGACGCTAACTTTTTCTATTTATTATGATTAGTGGCACATGTTCAAAATAATTCTCACTGAATTTGTCACTTGCAGATTGTCAAAAAACCCTACTTTTTGTGAAAAACCACAAAGATAAACCTTCCTATCAACAATATTTAAAAATATTTAAAATTAAAAGCACCTCCTACTACATCTTTTCTAATTTAAATAGCTTTTGAAGATCCTCAAACACTCTTGGAGCACAGATCACTTTATATTGTGTTTGAATATACTTAATGCAAAATACAGAAGTATGTTAATATTTCAGGCAACTGAAAACAGTACTTCTCTGCTTTAAAAGCCAGATCTTCCTGTTAATTTCTAGATACAACATTGCAGCACATGCTTTTAACTTCTGAAACCAGACCACATAACTCTTGTACTAGAACACTTAACTTGCAACATTCCTGAGACAGGTAAGGGAAGGCTAAAAAGGGCAGAGAAAGGGATCTTTCAGTCACTAAACACAGAGATGGGTACACAGATCAATTACTTCCTCCTGGAGTCTGTAAGAGATAGTAGTCATTACCAAATCCTCCACAGGAAGGAAGAGACGAATTACACAATTAGAACTATTGCGCAGTACAAGTTTCACAGAAAAAAAGTTTTTTAGGGTAGAAGATTAAAAAAATCTACCTTGGTACAGAGCAGAAAGACAAGTAACAAGTTGTACCACAACGAAGCTCAAAAAACTATATGATTTGCTTTCTCCTAAAGCTTGGTGACAAAGCCAATAACTCTCTAAATGCAGAAATGCGCCTAAGTGGACATTAAGTAATAAATCTCCCTTGAATAAAGAAAAAATATTTAAGACAATAATGCAGATACTGATTTATGCAATGCCATGCAAGGTAAATAAACATAAAGCTAAGTACCTATTAACTGAGAAACACTATTAAAGCACCATTTTGGAATGTTCTTCTAACCAGTCCATCAATACGACTGCTTTTATACTGGAGCTGTTCACACAGTTCTTTATTTATACTGCAAGAGTAACCAAAGGCCCCAGTTAAGGCCTTAATATAGTAGATACTATCCAGCAATACAGACATGCAGAATCTGTCTCTAGTAGTATTGACTATTTTAAAAATCTATTTAAAAATACAGTATTTTCATTCTCATATCTACTTCAGTATTTCTCTTTCTATGTCTTTATTAATAAACCCCAAACCTGTCTTAAAAAATTTAGAACAGAAAATAAAAAAGGCTATTCTAAAAAAATTTTGTATTGCTCTAATCCAATCTTCATTAACCCCAAGACTTAAAAATACCTGCTGGGGTAGTTGCTTTATTTCTATCATAGCTTTGAACATAGGATTATTCACAAATTCTCATTAAACTCTTGTTTTTCTGGCATTTATGTGATTTTCACTGAAGATGCCTGTACTATCTGCCTATTCCACCAAAGTGATCAAAAATTAGGAATTAGTCCTGTCATATTATGCACTACACCCCTGCACGAGCGTTGGTGGATATGTACAGTGTATGCCGAAGTTTGGTATTCTGCTTTAACACTATTATCATTTATAAGCCTCTATATTTTACCACTGTACATGAAGGCAGCTAACACTGAAAATGGAGCTGCAACAGAGGGAGAAGAAGATTCTCATTTAAACAGAAACTATTTTATTATTAAATTTAAATTTAATAGCTTTTTTTTTTTCTGGTGGAGATACATTAGTTAATACAATACTTCAACATCGTCGATATTACTTTATAACAGATACCTTGCAAAATTTCCCCTTTTCAGGAAAGCCTATGGGTTACTTATGTCAGAAAAAAAAAAAAAGCTGCTAACATGCTAATATAAATAAAAAACAATTTAAGAATTTCACCAAATTTCAAGCAATTTATTTTGGAAGTCCAACACAGCTTGTTTTTCAAGGGCTTTCTGAAATTCTGTTTCCAAATAAAGTCACTTGACTGCTCTAGAAACACTGATGGCTGACAGGACTGGAAGAGAAGGCTGTAAATGACCTCATCTGATGTGGCCATTTCTACACTGAGAACAGCCAAGAGCAGTTGACAGCAGAAGCAAGAATTTCCAGATGACTGTCCTTTCTCAGTGCCATTCTTTCTTCCTCCTCCTCCAAGTCTGGGGGCTACCCAGCCCCAGCAGATTTCAATCCCATAGCCACTGAGCACTTTAAGGGACTAAAGGTGCCACTCAGCTTATCAGGATCTTTTGTAGACAACTAATCTTTTGGACTGGACAAGACAAACTGCAGTCAGATGAGGTTTATCCTGATGAGCTGCACAGCTCTTCCTGCTTTCTGTTCACATACTTAAAGAGATGTTGTTTGAATACCTGAAGAGCAACCACCATTGCACCATATTTATGCCCCTTAGAAACCAAAAAAATAGAATTTCAACAGCTTTTAAAGCATTCCTGTATGACTCAACTTCAACTTGTACAACTCAGACGTATCGAGAAAATATTCATTTTTACTGAACTTCAGGATTTTTTTTTTTTTGGTCACAAGAAAAATCATTTAATGGAGAAACAAATGGTAACACAAAACTAGTGAGATTTGGAAACACAGTTTTAAGTATTTCTATAATAATTAGCCCTTTTCAAACTACAAAAGCATCAGAATCAGGAAAGATTATGAAACAGTTGCCCTTTCCTTCAGCACAGGTTTATGAATCATGCAATAGATGGTAAAGTTTTAATTCCAAATTTGGAGAGAATCAAATGAGTAAGTACATGTATCACATTTCACCTGAAATCATTTTATATACTCCCTATACTTGGTATTCATTAAATTGAGTAGTGTAAAAAGGTGAAATTAGAGCTATTTCATCACTAACTGTATTGAACTAGCAAGAGGAAGTTTTTCTCATTTAAGCTTATGCTGAAAATCTATACAGCCTGCCAAATTTACTTAGTCTGAAAAAAACTCCCTGTTTATAAAAAGCTGATGTTACCACCTGGATTGCAATTCTTCAAGTTCTTTTCTATCTTCTTCTACAAAAACTTCAATTTAAAACCCCAAGAAAAAGTAGTATAATATAAGAAAAGGAAGTATGTTCTGCACTTGTGTATTAAATCACAACCAGAAAACAGTCAACTGTATTTTGTTAAAAACTCTTACATTATATCTAAAATGCTAAAACTCTAAGTGCCAGCAAGATATAAAATAATTTTATTGCCTTGAAAGAAAGTATAATCCAATGAACACTTTTTCAGCCACTGACAGACTAGAGAATTTATAATAAATTAAAGTCAACAAGTAAACAGGCATTCGAGAAGGAGAAATAATCACTGGTCTTAATGATTAAAATTCTATCATATGAACAGCTGAAAATTAACAAAGCAGAGTCACCTCCTGGAATAACATTAACTTCTTTCCTTGTACTGGAATAACATTAACTTCTTTCCTTGTACTTTGTGCCATACAGTTTGAGTAAATATACCAGGGTAAATCCAGAATTCACCAATTTTATTACTGTCTTTGAAAGGTTACAGTTTCCCACCCTGCAATATTCCTTCATCAAACTGTTTTTAAACAAGGAGATTTGTTTTGGGGTAGACTTCAGTCATACTGTTTTATTATTTTTAGACTATTTGACCACAGACAACATCTGGTATTGTACTTAAAATTATAAATCAAAAATTCTTTAGGAAAACTATCTTTGCTATTACTTGAATTCAGTTCATATTTATATAAAGGCATTACCAGGTTGGATCCATAAGGCAGTTTGACTGGACACTCACCATCAGCTTACCCTATACAGATCTACTGAAGATTTCTCACACTGGATTTTCAATAATCCTACTTTATCTGTCCATTACTTTTTCCATACTGCACTGAAACCATGCCAAATTATGTTGAAATAATAGCTTCAGTATTTTCTGTCCTTATAGCTAATCCTTTCCTTGACTTTAAACGCACTTGCTTTTGGAAGCTGCTGCTGCTAGCCCTTAGCTTTAACACTCTGTGAAGAGGAATCCTGAGGAGTCAGCATGTTCTAACAGTGAACTGGACAAGACAGGAGGACAAAAATGAGGATGAGCAGAGAATGAACAATGGCAAAAGAACATAGTTCAGCCACCAAGTTTTATCACCTAGCAATTATACCAGCTTTGGGCACTATGTAATTCAAGTATGATCCCTTCTTATATAGAAAGTTGAAATATTTTCACTTTATTTAATGAAGTTAATCTAAAAAGAAATTGTGAACGAGCAAAAGCACTTGAACTGCTCAAGGCTCTATTGGGTATTTTATGGCCATGTGGCTGGGTTTTGGTAAGCTGAGGTCAGCTTCAGGGCTAGCCCCTGTGGGGAGAGGCCAGCTGCTCTCCTGCGCCTGACACAGCCCTTTCCAGCTGGCTCCAGTACAAACCCACTGTAGGCCAAAGCTTCAAAATAAACCCATTGTAGGCCAAAGCTGAACCAAATTTGTTTGTGGCACCTCTGTGAAAACATTTAAGGAACGACAAAAAAAAAAAAAATCACTGGACAGGTAGAAAGGGAATAGCAGTGCAGGGAGAAGAGCGGAAAACAGCAGACAGAATCCAAAGTCAGAGGTGGAAGTGGTACTCCACAGCACAAGAGTACATGTTCCCTGTAGCTCAGAAGGACCCAGAACTGGAGGAGATATCCCTTGCAAGCCATGTGAGAGCCCAACAAGGAGAAAATGGGTATTTCCTGAAAAAACTGGACCACTTGTTTTGTTTTTTCCATGAAAAACTGCAGCTCAAAACAGAGAGTCCACGCTGGCGGAAAATGTAAAGATGAAGGAGCAGTAGAGACCACAGCACACTTCCCCTTCAGGACCCCTGCACTAAACAAGAAGAATGGTAGAGGAGTTTAGGGTAAAGTAGTTAGGTTGAACTTGGGAGAAGGAAAGGTTTTAATATTTGTCACTATCCAAATTTATTTTAAATTTGCAATATATTACATTTATTTTCCCCAAACTGAGTCTGATTTGCCCAAAACAGTAAATAGTAACAGATTTCTTCATCTTTGTTTTAATCCACAGGTTTTCTCATCCTATTTTCTCCTTCTGTCTCACTGAGGAGGGGAGCAAGTAGCTGTGTGGGGATCTGGACTTTAGCCAAGGTATCCTGCCACACACTGTCAGGACGTGTGACTGTTAGAAGAACCTTTTGACTTACTAGAAGTAGCAGGTTTCTTTTTTTCTGGACTTCCTGTATCTTCCATTTCCACTTCAGTGCTCTCACTGGCTGCAGCTGCTGCCTTTCTTCTTTTCTGAAAAAAAAGTTTTAAAAAAGCAGCAATTGAACTAAAGAGCAGTAAAGACCACATAAAATAGAAAATATCCTCACAAGGTATTCCCTTATTTTATATTACATATTATAAAATGTCTCCAGTCATAGAGAAAATTTATTCCAGTATCAACTCAAGAATACTAGTACTAAGCCACACAGAATTTAAAACAATAGTTCCCTAATCTGCAGATCACTTTAGAAGTGGAAATTTTATCTGGATCCGTGCTTCTTAAGGCAAACTAATACCCACTGACAATACTTTTTTCTTTTTTAATAGCAACCATGGGTTCTGTTCCAAAGAAAGGTATTTGGGAAATCTAAACTCTATTCAAGGTACATTATCTTAATACCTCTAAATGGATAGAACTCTTATTATCTGTGCGTTACAATTAATCTTATTATTGCAAAGTATTCCTGAAGTGGTTATGGAAAATCATTGTTTTAAAGCCACGATGTTTGCAAAGGATGAACTGGCCTGCATCAGGCATACATGAAAAGCATTGAACACTGGGGGAGTTTCACCTTTCCTTTTTCTTTATTTATTTATTTTTTAATTGCATGAGACTAGAGCTTTACTAAAACAGCTTTAAAAGTGCCTACAACTTCACACAGCTCATGGGAGAAGGGGAGAGTGCATTACATCTTTCCTTTCCAAAGTGTTGCTTCATGATTACCATCTAAACCCTGCTGGGCTGAACAGATTGGTTCGATAATTACATACAATAACTGCAGTGGGCAGGTAACCCTCAGCTGGCACAGGGCAGCTCCCCTGTGAGAACTTCCATATGCAAACTGCACTGATGGAGTGCATTAGGTACATCTTTCCTGCCGGTGCACAGGCCTGATTACCGCCAGCCAAGACTCCAAGGTTAGCATGTCAGCAGATTTGTGATGCATTAGGCAGGAATAAACACAGACACTTTTGTTCATTCTGACCAAAATTAAGGAGGACTATTTCAGCACTGTACTGCTTTTATATGAGAGATAATGCATTCCTCCCAATTGTACAAGGAAACACTCATCAGAAAAACAGATATTCAAGACATGTTACACAAAAGCAAAATACATTTATCTTGTATCCAAGCTTATTTAATAAAAAGTGGTTTCTTAATCTTGATGCAGGTGAATTACATAGCAGTAGAAATCAGGCAGCATTCATCTGACAAAAGCAACACCTGCACATCTGAACCTGAACATTAGAAGGAACCACAAATCACTAAGATCTCTATTTTTTCAGGCTACTTTACTCCCAATATTTCCCAGCCACTCTTCAGCACTGAACGACAGTAAAACGTGGTCCTTGCTCTAACTAATTTAGTCAAGAGCTTGAAATACTTCCTTCCACATGTGGTACTGCTAGCTGCTTGTCTGGCTACAACTACTATAGAATACCATACTCACAAACTAACGTGTTTACTATAGAGAAAAATAAAAAAAAACACAAAAAAACCAACAACACAAAAGGAAAAACCTTGAGCACAGCTGTGGACTGTGTTTCATTTACTTACACATATGGGGAAACTTAAGCCATGATATAGAAAACAAAATGCTAACTTTTAATACAGAGAACATCTGTGACTTTTACCCAGACACCAACACTGGAGAATGACTGAGAATCCAGAACAACCATGCTTATATGGAACATGTAATGCTCACCAGGGCTCAATTAGCTGACAGCACAGGAGAATCCTACATTCTAAGAATGTATTTACACAAAGCTAGAAATATTGTATCCTAGCTATGAAACAGCATAACGTCAGAATATCAAATAACACTGTTTTCAGATTGCACCAAAAGAAATTAAGAATAGGTGTCTTAAGACCTGCGGTGATTAAAAGATTAGTAGAGCCAAAATGTCATAGATATTTTGTGTTAGAGCTCACAATCTTCTCAATGGTGGATGCCAGACTGCATTCTTCTTTTTCAAATTAAGCATGACAAACAAAATTCAGCACGTGAGAGAAGACCCTGGCTTTCACAGGTAAAATGCTATTTGAATGGCAAATTATCTTTATAGTTATAGTTTTTAATGAATTTTGGAATTTGGAGGTTATCTTTAAAAGTCATCTTCTACTCTAGCCTATACTGCAGCTGCTTCAAGGCCTACAAAATCTAACATAGAAGGAAGAGTCATCTGTCCCGGTGTTTGGTCAAATGCAAGAAGGTTATGATGTCCATCAGTGTTATTCTGCCCAGACACTCTAGCAGTAGCTGGCATAAAGTAGCATCAAGTCCACTGAAATATGAAGCACTAAGATAAAACAGGGAGTGCTATTGACCTGCCTGAAGTAAGCGTTTTCAGCTGTCTGCTTCATATTTGTGACATCTGAGCAAGCTGACCATGCATATTGTTCTCAAAGTATTAAAAAAAAAGAAAAAAGAAATCCAATTAAAAGGTTTACTTCTATTTGATGTCAAGAGGCAAGAACCTGTGGAAAAGTATTATTTGACCGTTTGGGAATGGCCTTGACTGATACAGGCTAAAAACAATCAAGATTTTTGAAGTTTTTATTCCATTGAAAATGTGCACCAGACATCTCTGCTGGACAAGGACATTAAAGGTCACAGATGTTGGCTCTGCAGCAGGCCAACTTACTCAGCAAAGAAACCAGCCAACCATTAAAGACAGATTATTTTTTCCCCAAAATACAGGTCTCAAGCCATAGCAAACCACAGAGGGAACAGAACTTACGCTATCAAACTCTCCTTTTGGAGAGACCTTTACACTCAGTTCAGCAGAAAATAGTAGTACAGAGACCTCAGCTGTATGATTTTAGCCAAAATACTATTTACTGGGCAAAAAGAACTAAAATAACCTGGACATATATCTTCAGAAGACTTTAGAATCCTACAGTCTTTTTTTCCTTCTTTTTCCTCATCTTTAACACAATGATGATCATGTCAGTAAGCAGGCAACATAGTTGTACTATTATCCTATATTATAATTCTCAGTTCCCTGGTACATGCTAAAAGGAACCAATAAACCACCTACCTGCTATCAACAAATGTATATAAAGAAGTAATAAATGCAGTTTGAAATAGAAGATGATAATTACTGTCCCATTATGTGACCACTTCTTCATGAGTATAAGCAGTTATAACATACACGTTCCCTAAAGCTTAAGAAATCCTTAATGCTGTATTCAAATGGGAATTCAAATACAGGGTTTAAGGCTTATTAAATACAAGGAAGAAAATACCCCTAGCCTACCAATGCCGTTAGACTCAAAAATACCGTATTAGATCACACCGAAATCAATATGTGAATTCCGGAATCAAATACTTGGCCTACAGATGTATATTTAAAACTAAACTATGAACTAGTTCTGGAAAGGGAACTAATATCAAACAAAAGCTAGACTAATCTTATGTGTATTTTGATTCATCTGGAGTTTTACCCATTTAAAGAAATAATTAAACTAACCAAATGTTCATCTGTACAAATGTCATTATATCTACATATACAAATTTTGTTATCCAAGGTACTATCTACTAAGGAAGTACCTCTATAAACATTCTATATTAAGTTTTATTAACAGTTAGTGAAGTTGAAATAGAAAAATAGTGTGTGTGACTAGGACTTAAACATTTCATTATTTAATTATTTGCAACTGGATGAAGTTATGACACCTATTTCCAACACCATGAATTCTTATTTAGCTCAACAAAACGCAAAAAAAGTTGACATGGATTTTTAGAGTAAAACCTTTTGCACGGGATTTCTTTGGAAGTCTCCATTCTCTGCCAAGCCAAAGTCAAGCACGCCATCATCTTTTTGCCCAATGGCCTTGAGACCTTGCAGAAGTATTTCTCGGAAATGCTGATAAACAGGTTTCTCTTCATAGCTCAGTAGCTTCACCTTTTCCATATATTTGGCTATTTCATCTAAAGAAATGGCACCCCCAATTAATTTCTGTTTGAAAACATTTTAATCATTTGCTTTTACTACAAAAGAGATAGAAATTATGCATGTACTACTTACGCTATTTTGAAATGGTTATTTATAAACTAATAATTATGTCTTTAATACTACATATTTTAGAAAAAATTATACCAAGGTTCATTACCCAATGATGACAGCATCACTGTTTTTTATATGTTTATTGCAATGAAGAAAACAGCCAATCGTAAAAAAACAAAATAGGCAAATCTTCACCAATGAATGCTTATTTACATGGTATTTTTAATGTCTATATTTAAAAATGTGGAAAAGGAAATTCAATATTATCTCAGAATTTCATCAGTTCAAGACTGAAACATATACTAAATAATACATGAAACATCAGACCACTGAATAAACCAAAGAATTCACACTTGACAGAGAAAACTCTTCTGATCATCAGGAATAGATGGAAATAACTAAATATTAAGAACCCAAGTGTATTTCTAAAAGAGTCCGTTTAAAAAAACTAAATAATGTACTCAGCAAATCACCTAAATCACCGCTGCCAAATAGGAACAACCTATACTTCAAGTTTGCATTCCTTCTCAAATTTCCATATCTAAAATTCAGTTGTGAAAAATCAATTTACACATCTCATGTTTGAAATTAATACTGTGCTTAACCAGAAGCACCACAGTGTCTGTAGCGTAGATAACAGCCAAAAGGAAGAGCCTAGACTTCTCTTAAGCAACAATCTAATTCATCCCACTTTGTTGCTCCTGACTGAAAGGAAGAATTAAAATAGGTAAAAGGTTCAGTAAGCAAGTATTTTAAAACAGCTCCTCTTACCTGGTTTATTTTTCCCAGGAAAGCATTTGTCCATCAAAATGGAAATATTATCTCTACATCTGAAAAACAATATTGGTCAAAACTACTGTTTCTTTTGAATTTTCAATCCTGTCCTGTTCTGATAAACTATTTAAATACCGAGTTTGGGCCACTGTCAGATGCAAGCAACGCTACTGTTATGGCATAGTATGACCATTTGTAGGTGTGCAGCACACTGGAGAACCTGATGACTGCCAAACGGGCTACCTGAAACAGTTTTTGATTCTTAAAAGCAAGTACAAGGCTGAAGAAAAGAATGGGTCCACTTTCAACCCTCACACTGGCTAAGGAAGCCAAATAACAAATACTTGTTAGTAAGACAGAAGCTGCTGTGCTGGGACAGCTCTCTTCACATTAAATATCTGACAAGAGAAGGTTGGTCTGGGCTGAGGAGAAGACAAAGGCATATTGACATTGAGGCTGAGGGACAAAATGAAAAGTAATTTTAAAATTCTGTAATGGTAATGTTCCAGCTGGAATCAAAGACATTTAACATTCCCCTTTAGCCTTCATTTCTGCCACATGCAACAGAGCATGGTGTTAAAGTGACTCACACTAATACTTCTCCTCCTGTAAAGCATGACTGATGCTTACCTGCATCCTGCTAAGAGTGCTTTTGGCCTCATCATGGCAATTCTAAAGTGCCAATATTGTGGTGGAAAAACAAACATCTCACATGTGCAAAAGAAGACAGCTGAACAGTACAAGTGAAGTTTAATTCCAAGTCAAGGATACCCGAGACATGAAGGGAAAGTGGGGAGTATACAAAACAATAGCTACTCACCAAAAGGGAACAGACTGAAAGTACAAAGCATTTCTACAGAAAGACATTTTAGTTTTCAAAAGAGAAAGAAAACAAATAGTTTCTCACCTGATTTTTGAGTCTCTGACAAAATTTGGATCTTTCAAATTATCTTCCCATGGTAGATGGCCACTAAGCCAATGAATCATACAGTAACCCAAGATCTCCAGATCACCACGTCTCGATGGTGCTAAATATAAATGCACACATAAAAAAACCAATCATAACATTAGCTAATAAAGCACACTCAGTTTAACAACAGTAAAAATTTATAAATACATTAAGAAAATGCTAACAATGCAACACTACTGTATCTGTTACTTATGTCTTTATTTTAGCACGAAAGCTAGGAAGGAAAAAATACTGTTCCTACATCTGGAAGGATCACTTAATTTTCAAGTCCTTTATTAATCTCTCCTATTCAAAGACATGACATGCTGTAGTTATCCCAATCTGGGAAGCTTTTTAGGTACTCAGTTTGTGGAAAAAATAGAACAAGTTAGTGAAGTGATTGACTTTCTGTTCAAAATAGTTTTTACTTCCCTTAGTCTATAAAAAGGTAGAAGTGCTGAAACCCCACCTCCCCCCAAAATATTCCACAATGCTGAATTATTTTATGTGGCCTGAAAACTGAACAAAGGGCAGTATGAGATCAGACCCCTAACCCTTCACAAAAAAACCCACCTAGAAACAAGAAACCACAAAAAAACCCCACCAAAACAACTCACATGTACAGTGACCTCAGACTACACTAGTAGTATAAATTGCAAATCAAGTAATCTTTGGTTATGTTCAGCTTTAAGTATCTTCAAGTAAATAACCATTTTCAACAACTGTTATTTTTGCAGAAAACACTCTTATGCTAATAAAGTAAAATTTAAGAATTAAGAAAATGAAGCTGATATTCACTATAAATCCTCAATGATTAATCTGACATAAACCTGTTCGTTGCATATTCAATCTTTTCTCACTTCTTGCTTTTTGGTGTTCAGTGATTATAAGCATAATTAATTTATAAATAAAGTTTGTTGAGCTAAAATAAAAAATATTTTCACACTGATAACAGCACCTATTTTTCTTCTAAAACCAGGACCTATTTTTCTATCAAGATCTCACAAGAACTATTCCTTTTCTATTTGGTTAACAAAATGTAATATGCTGAACCTGTCATCTTTATAAATTAAGTAGCTCTTCAAAAAGTTACATTAAAGGAGTTAAGAAAGATACATTAAAATACAATTATTAAAAGTAACTAAATAGAAAAAAAGAAAAATGCCTGTATAGCACATGAAGAACAAAAAACCAAACAACCAAAAAAAAACCCCAAACACTTTTTTAGAATCAGAAAACCACACTGAGTTTTGTAGCATTTTTTATATATAAAAAAGGATATGCAGATGCCTCTTGCTGAGTTTTACATCCTTACCCACACCCTTGTGTGCATCAATACTGGTATATTCAATAGTTCCATCATGGCATCTTTTAGGATCTTCTTTATATACTTTGTGAACTCCTTCAGGACAATATCGGTAGGCAAGTCCGTAATCCACCAAGTACACCTGGTAATTTCCACAAAGCACTCTAAGGTTAAAGAATTATAAATACAAAAAATATGCAAATGATAAATGCAACTCCCAATCATTCTCGTAACTTCTTTGAAAGTATTAAGAATGGTGAGTTGTTCAACTTTGAATTATTCTCATCACTTTATTCATCTTAACACATATGATTTGAAAACAATATGTCAGTTAGGTTTCATTGTTTTCCATAAAGCAGTCAGATCTGGAAGTCATTTCTTGCTGCTACAGAAGGCAAGTATAATAAAATAGTTATTACCAATAAAATTATACAAAAAAAACCCCCAAAAAACCAAGTAACAAGCAAAAAAAGAAGTAATGTCCATAGATTTCTCAATACACTCAATGTCACTTAATACACTCTTTAAAGTCAGTTGACCTATTTGAACAATACTACATACTACTACTTCTTACTAACAACAGTTACTTTAAGAGAACGGAAATTATTTATTATTTTACATCTTTCATGAGCTAAAACATTTGGGCAAGAACACATACATAATTCGAAACTCTAATGTGCATTGTTTGAATAGTAAAGAGAGTAAAAAATGCAGAAAAATGAAAGACTTCCGTAAATCAAGTGGAACAATCAACACTTTGAAGACCAATTTTTCCAAGTAACAGAACACTTATCTGATGGATTTCTTGAACAAAGAAATGAGGTAACAATGCAGACAGGCAAACATAATTTACCAGTGTGCTATATAATTTTAGGCTTCCTCCTGCAAATACCTATCTGTGAGTCAATTTTTTTTTAATCTCAAGAATTTCTCTAGAATACTATTTAGGCCAAACAGTCAATTGATAACTGTCCAGCAAAATGCATTGAAAAAATCACAGAATATTAACTAGATATAAATGTCGAGCAGAAATAATGTTACCATATACATTCTTAAAAATGAGCTTCTGCTAGATTTCACAGGTTCAAAGCACTTTCATTGTTGTCAAATAAAAGGTTTAAAACATGAGGAGTAAAATGCATTATAAATACCTGATTAGGGTTCTTGTAACTCAGAAGGAGGTTTGCGGCCTTGATGTCTCCATGCACATATTCATGCTCATGGACATATTCCAGAATATCAAGCTAACAAAACAAAAGTCATGTAAATGCAGTACCGAGGTCCGCCCACCAGAGGACCTGGGCTCGGCACAAAAGTGGGACTGAACTGAGACTTTTACACAGGGAAGACAGATTGAGAAAATAAATGTATTTTTTTAACTTACTATTCTTAGGCCTAGTTGTAGTACAGTTTTACGGGAAAATTGCTTTGCATTCTCTTCATACATCTTCTGAAGATCTCTGCCAAATCGGTCCATTATCATAAATCGATAGCTAAATTCAAGGACAAAAAAAAAAATAAACCCAAAAACCAGCAAAGTTACTGAATTGTACTTAGCAAAGTATTTTATCTGTGTGTTAACTGTACTAACTAGTGATTGAATATGTCTCTCTCAAAAGAAACTGTGGGAAATACTTCACTTTTTTTAACACTGTACATCAATTATTACCTTTTTTACACCAGCTACTCAATTGCTCATCTATCAAAAGAACTGCTCCTTATTCCAGTTATGCAACACAATAACAAGTACTCACAGAGGAAACATCCCTATTGTTACTCACTATAGGCAGAACCAAGCATCATCTACTTACAAAAATACATTTCTCCATTTTTATAAATGACTAAGTGACTTAACATATTCACTTAAAATGTTCCTTTACTGAAACCTATTACAAACTTTTTTTGACCTATTGTTAAAAACAAAAACCTCTCACTTGCCAAAGGTGTTCTATTATTCAGTGCTATAGAGAAACTGGTTCTAGAACCACAAGAGCTCATAGTGAATATATTAAAGAACTTCATGCACTAAACAGTGAATATAAAGTGTTTATTTGCGGGATAAAAAATGCTGCATTTACTTTTGCCTCTCAAAATGAATGTTGTTTTTACATTAGGTTAGTTTTACAGTTGAGGACCTACTGAAACACTAGTATTTCTGACGTTCTGAGGCATCCACACTGACTGCCCTATGCAGTGAGCCACACAAAGAAGCCTGACCTTCTGTCAGCTGCCAGAGAGCTACTAAAACTCCTTTGCAGCACAGCTGTTTAGAGAACAGCCACTAGGAAACAAGGACTATTACATAAGCCGACATTAACATTAAAGACCAAGTAACAAAAACCTTTCCTGGCATGGAACAATACTAAAAACTACCTCTAGACTTAAATTTAACATCAGACTAGCAATTATTCTAGCTCTCAGATTAAGCCAAAAAAAGCCCCACCCCTAGGGAAAATTGAACAGATATGAGACAGCACTAAGTCCTTAGTATTTGTGAGTAAAAATACTCTTTAAGAGCACACAACAAGAAAAACTTTAGTCATATTATTCCAGGACTTGTACATTAGGAATTGACTTTGTTTTAATTAAAACATAAAAAGCTTCTAAACCACATATACATAAATAGCATCATTGTTTTAGAGCAATGCTCACAACAAATGAAATATCAATGATAAAGACTGTAACAAACACAAATAGGAGTAACAAACAGAACACAGATAAAATGTATCTATTCATATAGTCCCTAAACACACCCAGCCAGGCACATGAAAATTTGTACCAGAGAGAACAACATGAAGATAAGCGGACAATACACCTTATAAAGTAACTTAGGCTAAAAAAAATAACGGTTGTGAATGAAATAAATTCCAACATATGCCAACAAAATATATATTCACCTGTTTCCATTTCTTTCATGCAAGCCAGAACCCCAATATCTTGGTACGCCTATATATTTCAGTTTATGGGACTTAGTCCACTTCTGAACTGAAAATACAAATAAAAGTTCATGAATTTGCAAGAGTAGAGACTTACATAAGAAGAGAGTAGTCACATCGCTTACAGTTTCTGCGTACCTGTGAGCTGCTTATTTCATGGAAATGTTTATGCAAAGTACGCAGGAAAGTTAATCACAGAGATGCAACTCAAGTTTAAATTTAGACAATACTACCAACAGAACTACAAAGAACTTCTTACCAAAACGCTCTAATTTACTATATATCTGAATTCGATATCAATAATTTAAAAATCATTTTGAAAATTACCTAAAGAGATTCTCAAAGTTCAACCTTACTTTACTTCTACAGGCTCTATTTTCATAAATGCTTGTAGTTCATTAAAAACATTTTAATACACTGCTTACTTTCATCTGGCTTAGCAGCTCTCATGTAGAACTTTAACTCAGTAAAAAGAGGTCCATTCTGGCTGGGTTCCTTTAAGACAATTTAAAATCCGTTAAAAACTGCTGTGTTAATGCCTAATAATTATTAAAAGCTGACAAAATGTAACATTCACCCTATAAAAATATATTCTCCCTCAAATGCCCTACCTGATAAACTCAATAGGGTATCTTCTTACTACAAAAAAATTTAGCTTATTTTATTAAAGCTATTTTTATTATAAAGGGTATAAAAAATACTGTCCCACAGCAAAAGACTAAAGAATAAGAAATTAACTGATACATATGGAAATATTAACAATTATCCACACAAGTTTAGCAGAGAACATTAAATAACATTATCTCAGATTCTCCAGGCTTACAGCTGGATTGCATCAGTTGTAATAGCTTTTAATGATTTTAAATTATCACCTGAAATGATTCAATGAAAAAATCTTACAGAAGTTAAATTCTTGTTGAACATAAGGAGTTTTGTTCCCTTCATACATTAGTTAACCAAGATAAAAATAATAGGATTTCAAAATTACACGTATTTCGATTTCAGAATCTACCTTGTATTTAAAGATTTCAGTTCCATTTTCAAGGGACAAATCTATGGGAACTATGTATTACAATTAAAGTTAACGAGAGAAATTCCTATGAAAACACCAAAGTTTTGAAATATTGCAAGAACAGCAGATGGACAAGTATCTTGACTCTACATTTCCAGAACTTGGTAAAGAAAAAGGAAAAATATAAAAGTGATCTCCGTTCTTGTAATTTTTGAGTAACTGATTTTGGGATTAGCTTAAGCAATACATTTTTGTCTAGTCACTCATATATATCCAAATTCATTCTATCTCTATTCTATCTCTCTGTGAAAGTACCAGTTTTGGAATATCCTACACTTAAAAAAAAAGTATGCAATCACTGGCAAAGAAACTCAAGAATAATCCAATCACATGACATTAGATACATATCAATCTTAAACAGGTTTAATTTTAGCTGTTAAATACAGATGTAGTGATTCAGCAAATTGCCAAAGGCCAGACTGCAGCACTGGGCTGAGAGAGGCTCACTCCAGTCTCCCCGGGACACTGCGGAGCTCAAAGCACTCCTGGCCATGGGCTTTGCTGTCTCTGCTGGGCTGGAATGTGGGACACACTGGGAGCAGACACCACCAGCCTGGGCATCACTCCTAGCCCTAGATAGCTGATTACAAAGCCACTGCCTGTCTCCACATCACTTTCTCCAGTAGCGCTGCCCTGATAAACAATGGAGCCAAGGCAGCTTTCCGACTTCTCCTTGCAAGGAGGAGCCAGAAAATAAAACTAAACCAAAGACAGACCAACTGATTAACACACACAGACTTTGGTACTGCACATTTACTTTCACAGTTAGTTTATTTATCCACAGTGGACAACAAATTAGCAATACAGAGATTATATATGCAGAGGAAAAGGGTTAAATAGATTAATTCTTCTATTGCAGTTACCTCAAACACATTATTTGACCTATTCACTTGATCCTGTGTAGCATAATCTATTAATACCCTAACTTATTAGAATATGAATTCTCATATATAATTTTCTTTCAAGATTTGAACAATGTTGTTTTTCTACTAAAACACAGCAAAAAAAAAAAGTAGGTGTTAAAAATTCTTACAATATTTATCTATAAACAAATTATTCCACAAAACTTTATGTTTCAGTGATGAAAATGTGTACCTTTCTCTGGCTAGAAAGAAAAATCCGCTATCTTTTCATACTTGGACAATGGATAAATGATTTAACCATAAACCAGATCTTTATGTTGACTATGAAGGTGTTTTCCCACAATAACATTAGTTCTACCTACAGATAAATAAATTAATATGTGATGCTAAAAAAGCTTACACAGCATCCAATATTTGTCATAATAGTCCAGAAGGACTGCAAACACAAATTTCTACAGTTTTATGCCCAGGGTCATTCTAAATACATGACTTAAAAAACTGAAATTAAAGTCTTATTCAAAAAGAGAACATAATGGAAGATTATAGAATACATGTCAAAACCCAACAAATTTCAAGTAGTGTTTTAAGAATTCTGATCTTTTTCAGTCAGCAATGTAATGAAGTGTAATTAAACCCTGCATCCACTCCTGAACAATGACATCTGAAAGGTTCACATGTTAAAAAGCATTTCTTTTTTTAATAAAAACTGTGATTCATTTCATACTGCTCAGACATCAATACTATGAGGATATGTCAAAGACTAAGCCAATTTCCATCCCGCTTTAATAGCTTAATTTGAAGAACATTACTATAGAAGCACATATTTTGTTAAACACTAATAATTGTTCAAAGCTGTTAACCACTTTGCTTCAGTTGATGGAAAAACTAGAATCCACCCAGGCATCAGAAAATGGGCTCTTATCTGTAGTTGTGTTATACCAGACTGGAGACGCATAATATGTTATGGGTCATTTGTGAGGCTAGCACAAAGACTGGGGCTACTCTTTATTGCCATAAAGACAAAATTATGAAAGTCGAATTAAAAGTGAGTAGCCATCTGGGATATTAGCAATGGAGGTATTTACAAAATGCGGCAACCTAAAAGTTGGAGCAACTCTTGTAGTAACAGCCCAAAGTGGAGACAAGAAGATGGAGAGGTTTCAAACTCAGGAAGAGAGGGGGTAGCAATTACAGTATAAATGAATGCATAGCTGATGGTTTTCTCAGCAAGTCAAACCAGATTCTTCCAGTAAAGTTAAACAGCACTCGGCTTCCTGATCAGTCCAAACTCAGCAGGAGCCAGTAATTAAAAGTCCCTGCTTCTCCAGGCAAACCACCGCTGTTATCTGCCTCTAAGTCAGATGCATGATGGACATCCTCACCCTCGAGAGGACAGGCTGAACACAATAACACAGGCTGCCACCACTCAACTGCAGGCTGGGGCTCCTGGTCTGTCTGGAACTCCTGCCCACAAACACCTAAGGCAGCAGCAGCAGGCTGAAAGTGTGGCAGTCTGACATTTACTTAGCAAGCACTGCTTTTTTCAGCAAGGGACAACATTTTGGAGGGAAGGTCACCGCAAACTGTACCTTAAAGTGTCTGAACAGTATCAAAACCAGTATTCTAGAATTTCCCTTTACTCAGCAGATGTAAATACCAAGATTAAAAGCACATACTAACCAAAATGTATTTTACTCTAATTTAACCTAACTTTAGAGTTTCAGGAGCAAATGTTAAATGCAGTTACATACATACAAAGTGGTTGGCTACTGCAGCAAGGCATTTCAGGATCATCATACAGTTTAGTAAATAAAATGGTGAACCAGAGCAGCTCTGAACTGTGCTGAAAAACTAATCTTTTACACTGTGAAGTTCTTGTACAGTTTTCTGGTATGTACTTTTATTGCAGGAACAGAAGTGTCACCTGGAAAATGAAGGGTCTGCATCTACTGTGGTTATTTCCATATTCCCTGTTTTTTTACTAGGACTTTGTAAGATCTTGTCAGATCTATACAAAATACTCTGGCAAAATTTAAGAAAAAATATACCTTAGGACAAGAAATAGCCAAATCCAAGTAAATAACTCTTTTTTAGACTAAAACCATAAGAAAATTTCAAGTAATAAGAACAATTTGCTGATTTGCTCAATGGGCTAAAAAAGAGCTATCAACAGTGCTTTTTCTTCTCTCTAATCATTAGGTTAAAAAATTGTGTTAATGTTATTTTAATTCGATAGAAATTAGAACACATATGTGGTTTATGAAAAAGCATTTAAAGAACTTTGTGGAGATCTCAGGAATAAAAGTTTTGCTGTTTTTAGTCATCTGTCAGTTTATCAGCATCCAGTGGTGAGCTACAGTTCACAGAGACTCACTGAATTTCGCTGAATCACAGAAATTCTCCAAAAGCTCGACAGATTTCACTCATTTGGCAATATGTGTGCTGTTTATAGGAAGCAAATGAAACTGAATCTGATCCATTTTGCGGCTCTTTTTCAACGTCACTGATGTTCCATGATGATATTCCTCATACACAGGAGTCTCAATTCTCAGCAGTACTTCTCTGTACCCCCACACTTTTATTTTAAACAGCACTTTGCAATTGCATTATTTTCAGAAGACGCTTTAAATTACATATTCTGTTCTACAACAAATATTTTCAATTTATAAAATAAAGATTCAAATGCTCTCTTACCACTTTTGCAACATACGGGGCGTCACTGGAAACCGACTTTGAAGAATTAACATCAGCTGTTAAAAAGGAAGCTTTTATTAGTAGTAGGAGGAAACTGTCCCACAGCACACATCACTTGCTATACAGGATGGACAAACATACAACAAAGTAACTAAGTGCTGACATGAACATAGACCAGTATGTCATAGACAGTACCTTAACCTTTGGTAAGAGAATCACTCTATTCATGAAGGCTACTGTACACAGATATTGCATTCTTGCATTCTCCCTTCTGCGTGAGGACTACAGGCAGTTTACTAAATTAAAGCCTTCTTTTCTATTATCCAGTACCTTTTTCCTATTCATCAGTATTTCTTCTGCTTTCCAGGACTGTTATAAACATACACATTTGTGATTGTAAAGAAGAAAAATAAATTCCATGTTGCCATGTCACGTATTCAAAAGTGACCTTCTGTTGCTACTAAGTTGTTGGTATTTGTGACAGAACATACAGATATGAAGAACATCAAGTTAGGCAAGTACCAAGTACAGGGTCACAGCTTTGTGCAAATGATGGGGAAGCAAAGAGCAAGCTTTGGCTTGAACAAAGCAGGAATTCGAGTGAGTTGGAACTCCAGTAAATTTAGTAGCTCAATGAGCGAGGCTGAGTAAGTAGTTGAAAGCTTCTTTGGCAAAAAGCCATCCACTGGTCCTGTTTTTCTCCTTAACCCACTTATGCTGCAGTCTGTTCATTTTAAAAGCAGGACAGATTTTTTTTCCGGTTTTTCAACTCAATATGATTCCAGTGCAACCTTTTCCCCAAGATGAGGAAGACAATATTATAATAATCACATTAACTTCATCCCTTCAAAATTGTTTGAAAAATGACTAGGTGTAATCAAAAAGAAAAGTCTCAAGACCTATCTGTTCATCTGTCCAAGTAAAAGAGATACTAAGTATGGAACACTATTTCACTTTAAGAAGTTTTCCTTGTTACGGTATTTCCTTGTAACAGTACAAGACCTGTACTGAGGCTTTAAACTGTAAAGTTCAACATTTTGATTTGTTTTTAGCACTGGTTACATTTTTTAAAAGTATATGGCATGCCAGAAGTTCACAAGGCAATGAAAAAATAAAAGCAGTAACAAAGATAAAATCAGTCCAAGTACTGGCTGACCAGGAGCCTCCAGATAATATGCACTGACAGTTTCAGTTCAGAACTCACCATTATAAAGACACTCATGCAAAAATCAAGTCTTTCAGCCAGACCAAAATCCATAAATATTAAACTATCCTTTCCATGCCTAAAATGTAATAAAGATTTTGATTTTTTAAAAAATGAACTACCACTGGAAATTCATAAAACTAGTGCTTAAAATGAACATTTGTCTATTTCCACCATTTTTTCCAATACCATGACCCAAGCTAAGGTTCTAGTTAAAGAAATAATGTGAAGACACTTCATTTTTCTAACTTAGGTTCAACTGTTCATTGTTATGAAAAGGGATAAATCTCACTCTCCATTTTAAAGCATTACCAAAGATAGCTACACTTACCAAGGTATAGGCGTCCAAAGCCTCCCTGCCCTATGGGGACACCTAATTTCCATTCTTTTCTTGATGTATCTGCTAGAACCTCCCCCAGACTGAACACTTCAGCAAGTTTCCTTTTTGCAGGTGCTCTTTTTCCAGCTGTTTTCTTATTTGGCATTTTCCCTACAGAAAGGGGAGGGAAGGAAAAATAAAAGAAACATAGGTTACACATTGATCCAACTTATTTTATGTAGAAATCTGTTAGAAGCACAAAAAAGAATGAGTTAAGTCATAATTTGTTAGTACAAAGACACTTGAAAAGAAATGCAGTAAAAAGTTTCATTGGCATGAATAAAAAGCGAGAAACAACTAGTTTTTTCAGGCATCACAAAATATTTGACAGCAAAAATCTTCACAAGAGAAACCTATTACAAGACTTTGTATAATACATGCTAAAAAAATCTTGGAATCTATCATACTCAATCAATCACAACCAATCACAGACCTAAACTTAGAAAAAAGTAAACTTATGAAATAAAGCCCATCAATTTTCTTAGAGTTTAACTTGAATATTGAAAAACTGCAAGTGCTCAATAGTAACATGAGGAACTCCTCTTAGCTGCAAAAGAAAAAAAAAAGTTAAACGGTTGATTATTTTTTCTTCTATATAACTGCAAGCAAAAAAATGCAAGTCTGGTTATTGTTTACAGGGCAGCATTGAGTAAGTCATCACAAAAACTAGAACATAACTACCTATTTTGAGATACCAAGTGTGAAAGTATTACTACTGCCTTCTCACAACCTCAGGTTTTAGATAAGCAATACTTTCAGAAATAACGTAACAGCCCACTGGAATATGCCTTTTTCTGCAGAATAGAATCATACAATAGTGTGAATTGTAAAGGACCTTTTCAATGCCATCCAGTCCTTCTGAGATGAGCAGGGGCATCTTCAATCAGATCAAGTTGCTCAGAGCCCTGTCCAATCTGAATTTGAATGTTTCCAGGTATGGGGCATCCACCACCTCCCTGGGCAACCTGTTCTACTCTTTCACCAGCCTCATTGTAAAAATATCTAACTTCAATCAATTCTAAATCTATCATTTTTCAACTGAGAACATTACCCCTTGTCCCATCACAACAAGTGCTGCTAAAAAGTTTGTCCCCATCTTTCTTACAGGCCCCCTGCAAGTACTGAAAAGCTGCAAAAATGACTTCCTGGAGACTTCTCCAGGCTGAATAATCCAAACTCTCTCAGTATCTCACAACAGAAGTATTCAATTCCTCTAATCACCTATGTCCCTCCTCTGGACTCGCTCCAACAGGTCCCTGTCCCTCCTGTGCTGAGAACCCCAGGGCTGGATGCAGCACTGCAGGTGGGGTATCAGCAGAGCAGAGAGGAGGGGAACAGCCCCTTCCCTTGCCTGTTGCAGTGGATGAGCCCACACTGGCAGCACCACCCCCTTATGTTGCTGCTAAACAGTTCCTCCCCTCATTACATCACCCAGTTGTGTTAAATCTCCCCCCTCCTTTATCCCTTACATGAATTTGTTCTAGTAAGTTCTGCCTTCTTCGATGCCCCATTGGCTCTGACTCCTTTTCCCTGTCCCTCACCTTTCCCAGTGGCCAGACTGATGTCACCCCACCTTGTCTCCACCCCTAGACCCTCATCTCATTGGTTTGTGATGCTCTGCCTGCCCCCGGTACCCCTGTTAATAGCTTCTGTACCCCATTGTCCATGGGTTTTGGTCACTGGATCCCTTCAGGTGCAGAATCTTCCTACATGTTCATGGTTATTGGACCTCTTTAGGGGTTGATGAAATAAACTACCTGGAACTCTATACCAAGAACCCCTCCTGGCCCTTTGTCCTACTGATACTGGCTCAGCTCGGGAACCACCTGGCCAGCAGTGTTGTGTCTGCAGCACGGGACTGCCAGACCCCACCAGGGTGGCTTTGAGCAGGAGCCTCTGGGCAGAGCAAGGCGTTGGGACTGTTAAGGCCCCAAAGCAAAAGCAACAATTTTACACTTGCCCTGCTGCCCATACTGCTTTGGATGCAGCCCAGGATGCAACTGGTTTTCTGAGCTGCTTGATGGCTCATGTACAGCTTCTCATCCACCATCACCTCCAAGTCCTTCTTGGCAGAAGGCCTCGTTTTGAGCAAGTAAATCTTTTGAAGTTTAAGCAGAGTCAGTTTTTGCCGCACTAAAAGAAATTACTGAGCGTGCAGTCATGACACAGCAAAGAGTGCACTAGGATCTCTTTACATGAAAGGCCTTCATAAATTGTTTCACAAAAGCTGATCTTTCCCTTATGCAGATAAATGTCATACAAACAAGTCACATTTATTTGCTAAACGATACTATTCTGACTGGTGGGATTTTATTATTTTGCTGGAAGCAGGAAG
Organism: Petroica traversi; assembly: GCA_025920805.1. Taxonomy (NCBI): domain Eukaryota; kingdom Metazoa; phylum Chordata; class Aves; order Passeriformes; family Petroicidae; genus Petroica; species Petroica traversi. The sequence continues at coordinate 11,156,036 of JAHLSL010000007.1, forward strand.
CAATATTAATACACATTTCAAGAAGATTCTGGGTAGCAAAATAACTTTTTCCTATTTGTCTAGCTACTCAATACAATAACTCTAAGCCAAACTCAGTTATTTAGCATCAGTTTTCCTCTTTCATTTCTAATGTTCCTCTAGGATTTCTTTTAACTTCCCAATAGAAAACTGCATAACTGTAACAATTGTTCCAAAAGCACTCCCCCGTCCACAAAACTTTTCAGACTGGGTATCTTCAGCAAGTTTTCTTCCCCAAATAATGTCTGTCACCCAACTAGCATTTGAAGATAAGCCACTTCTCTACTTAATAAAGGCAAGAATAACTGTCAGGTTGCCTGAAAATGTTGTTCTGTCCACTAATGCTCAAGTCTGCATCTGTGATTGACGAAACCCCTCGAGGTGGAATGTGACAGAATAAAGCCCAACAGTGGATAAAACACTCTGTGGAGATGGAGAATGGTGATGTGCCCAAGGACCTCCGGCAATAATGCAGAGGAACTCACAGGCGCTCGACACAAAGGGGGCCAGTGGGTGGCCTTTGTTTTAGGAAAACAGCTAAATGACAGCTGAGTGGAGCTCAGAATTGCTAAGTGGATCAAATAAGGGTGTAAATGTCTCCCCAAATTAGCCAGGCCAGCTTGGGAGCACTGAATAGGAGGCTGAGTTCAACACAATCATGCAAAAACTAAATATCTAGGAAAATAACTTCGAAGAGAACAATGGGCTGGGCTGGTTGCAATCCAGATATTCCTTCCCAGTGGCTGGGGACACCAGCATCGTGACAGTGAACACATTACAGAGACCAGTAATGAGAATCACATCAGTACCATGAGTGAACTGTGCATTGCAATTACTGTATTTTGCCAAGTGTAACTTACAATTGTATTGTTTTCAGTATACTTTATATCATTTTCCTAAATCAGAAATCCCACTTAGCACGAAGTATCTTCAAAAAAGTAAATTTGATATTAAATATCACATCCTTTACACATGGAACACCTAAAAGAACCTCATCAGAGAGTAGTGGACTCTGGCAGCAAGCAGTCTCCAGACACCACAGTCATTCCATACATGAATAAATGCAGAAAAGGAAGTGCATCATTCCAGGCCAAAGTTCTTTTCCAAGGTTCTTGTTAATTTGAGAAGTATCTTTATGTCATATCTGAATACCTACTGAATATATTACTTATATCTAAATGAGTAACTGCAACAAAACATTTATGAAATACTCACATCACAGGAAGATACTGGTATTTATCAACACCTACATTGCACAAGCTTCCTCATTATCACAAAACAGGATGTTCTAACCCTGCATTACTTTTCCATATTTCCACTTCTGTATAGTAACATTCTTACCTACTATCAAGACACATCTTAAACATAAATTTTACCTTTACCCACATCATTATCTACACTCTCTTCAAGAAACTCCTCTCTATATCCCTTTGTCTTACTTTTTTTTTTTTATCTTCAAGGTGATACATAGTTTACTGTCTTGGAGGAAGATCCTTCCTCCAGATTTTCTACAGGAGAAAAATGAGACTTTCAAGCACCAAAGACAATTCCAGCCAGCTCAGATAAGACCATACCAATGAGAAAGCAATGGTGTCAAAGTGTCAGAAAGAAGAGATAGGGAGAAAAGGCTACGTGTTGATAACACTTACAAGAACAGGCCAAAAAGGTCACTGCAGACCTTGAAGCAGCTTCACAGGACATCCAAATCAGGAAATTGATTAAAACAAAGGGCAGACTGAAATTATTAGAAGTGCTAATGAAATAAATCAGAAGTCTGGAGCCCCAAGGCTGACTCAGATAGGGCAAGAAAGTGCAAAAATCAGCAGCCTTGCCCAACGACTCAGATATGAGACAAGATCACACAAGCTATCATCTAAACGACACCAAAACGTATCCAAAATGAGCATACTGTCCTCAAGCTAAGAAACAACTTATTGCCAATATAAGAATCGTGCAGAAGGCTTGAAGGACTGCACCCCTTGATCTCTGAGTTATTACAAATGATTCGGGCAAGACTTTGATGGACGCACTTAGGTGTTTGAATGCTGGACAGACTGTTGCCCATAAAAGAGAAACTTGTAGCCTCTCTTACAATAAGGCTAGCAAGCCTGTGAAACAAACCTATTGGTACACTCCACATCTTTGACATTCAGAGGGAGACTCTTGATAACAGTCTCACTTAAAAAGGAATTAAATTTACTTAAAATAGCTCCTCAAGAGTATCACTGGAAGAGCTGGTGCTTCCCTTTTCTTCTACACCCCCGCTTATTTTGTTTAACATGGTCAATAATTGAATGCCTGAAGGTATTTATTTAATTTTTTAAAAAAAATCATTAATGACAACTTCCCTTTATCCATAAAAGCAAAAATTCAAAATGGACATAAGTTTGAACGTCCCCAGCTGGGAACCCTGCCCTTAACAAATACACTAGATACACATACATGGTTTCTTGGCTGTCTGTATTCATACCCATCTGTTACCATGGCACTGTGCCTACTTACAAGTTGGTCAAACTATCATTAGGCCATAGGTGCCAAACACTGATCGCTTGCAATGGGCAGCATGCACAATACTAAGCACTCACTCTCTTGCAAAAAAGCTGCTAACCAAGGAAATTTTTAAGCAATAGCTGCACATGCTTTCACATTTATTTGGATAAATCCATTCAAATATCTTCTGTTGATTGAAACCAAAGACACCTGGACACAGCAGAAATTTTCTACATTAAAAGACCGAACTAATAAAAAAAAATACCACAACAAAAAAAAAAAAAAAAAGAAAAAAGACAATTACAATTTAGTGCAAATTTTATCATTCTATGTGTGTTTAAACTCATTAGACAATAAACACAAAGGGTTTGTCAGGATACTTATGCACCAAGAAACATAGCATAGAGCTGTCTACTGTACATTGCAGAACTGGAATAAAGCCATCTACTCTTCTCTAAAATCACCTTTAAAAATTCACCACCATCATCCCTCCAAAGAGAAAAAAAAATCTTAAACTTTCCTCTCAATACTTCTTCCCATCAACAAAAGGAAATATTTTCTATCCACAGGTATTGCAAAGTTTAATTCATTAGTTCCTGCAATCATGCTAAAGTCCTTGGAAACAGTGCCATGGATGTCAAGTACTGTACTCTCACTCAAGTGTCAGACCTGACCCTACTTAACTAAGGTGCCTGACAAGAACAATTTTCAAGGTGCATGATTGTAAACAGCAGCATTTTATGTCGCTACAATGTGCTCAAAACAATGATTTTCCTACTAAGAAGTATGAATAACAGAAGTCTATTTGTCTAAACTCTCTGCAGATGCCTCTTAGTACTACAAAGGCTTCTATCTAATAAAACATCTTGGAAGAAACAGAATACACTCTACTTGAGATAGCACTATTGTTGCAAAATCGTCTGCATATCAGTGGTGTTATCTTTACAAATGTTGTCTGCCATGGCTGCTACTTAAGCGATACTTGAACTCTTAGAATAAATATGAATAGCCACTTCTCAATCCTTGTTGCCATTCATTATCAACAAAACTCTGAAATTAATACAAATCAAATTTATTTTGAAGGAAATATTTCTGCTGTATGTCAAGTCAAACTGTTTGCTTCCTGATCTTCCTCTTTTATTCTCTGGAAACTGTAACTTTTACAGCTGTTTATCTCAGTAGGACCTATTTTCATTGACAACCCAGAGAAGGCATGCTGGTGACCTGTGCTCCTAGAGGAGCAGGTAGTTCCAGTAAGACCTGAAATCTATGTATCATTAAAACTGTTCATTAGTTAAAGCAAGAAATCTGCCTGAAAAAAAAAAATAAATAAGACAAGGAGAAAACAAAACAAAATTTTTGCTCAAGGAGTGGGGAAGAAAGAACATGACACTTTAAGACTCCTAAAAACTGCACAACTGTTTCATGGGAGGGATCACACAAAAAATAACTGATGTGTCAGTGACCTGTCCCACTGAGTTAGGTAGACAGTGAACAAAGACTTTCCTGCATAAATTGGACATTCTGTGACTGGTCTATCATTTTCTGTGAAAACCTCTCCAATCCAAGTTCCTGATTAAGATACCTGACAATTAATGGCACTTATGGAAGAAGAACTAAGGCTCTCTTCCAAGAAATAATAAAAAAATAAAAGATTATTTTTAGACAAAATTAATAAATGCCATTGGTGGACCATAATTACTGAGAAACACATAATCACAACAGCACCATACCGGATCAAGGAAATGCCTTTTTTCCTTCTTTTGCTAAACAAACCAAGATGACTTAATGTTTCAGAATGCAGCTTATTCAGAGGTAGGAAACAGCCATTTACAAGAGGAATTATTGTGTACTAATTTTAAGTCGCCTTCTCAAGAATACATTACCATTTTTTAAGTTTCTTTGAAGGTTATTTACTGTTATCCCAAAAATCCTAAACATCATTCAGTTACTGCAGTAAAAACAGTGAGCATTGTAAGGTACCAATTCATGTCACTCCACATCCCCTCACCTCTATACCGACTGCAAATTCCTAATACATCTGAGTGAGACACTTAAAGGCTTTTTGATCATTTGGCACACAGTATAAAAATCAACAGCACTGAAGTTCATCAGGAGTCCTACCTCCCCTGGGGAATACCCCCAAGAATTTAGTGGACAGCTTATTCCTACAGAGGAAGGCTCAAGCCCTTTGACACAGTAAGAGTTACACGAAGCCTCACAACAGCTTTTGTATTTTTCTTAGCCGTAAAAAAGGCTCATGAATTCCGTGTAAATTAATAAAACCCTTAGTTCTTAAAAGTGCTTAAGCACAAATTGAGAAAACCAAAGAGAACAACAGAGTTCACCCTGCCTGCGACTGCTGAAGTCTTCAACAAGGAAGTCAAGGAGCAACCAATGACAAAGCTTAGCCCAATTCTTACACACCAGGCCTTTCCTGATCATACAATCACAAATTTTCCTGATTTTTAGGCCTGTATTTCAAAAAATAATTAAAAAAAAAAAGTTTACTTTAAAGCAAAACTCAGGAATGCCTCCCAGCCAAGGTGATGCCACCTCGGGACAATCCTGAAGGTGACAAACCTCTAAGTGGCACAGAGCACAGCTTTTACTCAGCCTCCACGTCGCCTTAGCACGAAGAAAAAAAAAAAAAAAAAAAACACTTAGGAAGGGAAACAACTTAGGTAACTGTAGAGCCCACAGCCCGGGCTGGCGGTGAACGGGGGTCCCCAACCTCAAGAGTGAAACTGAGGGAGCTCTGCCCCACCTGGCCCCGTTCCTCCCTGCCGGCCCAGGGAGATGCCTCCGGTGTCACAGGCTGGGCCGGGAGAGGGAAGGGAAGGCGCCTTCCCTAACCCTGGGGAGGAGCAAGGCTCGGGCGGGCTCCGGCGGTACCACCGGCCTCCTCCGCGAGGGAAGCGGGGAACAGCGCCCGCAATCCGCCAGAGGGGCCGGGGACGCTCGGCACGGCGAAGAGGATGAGAAACAATGCCCAAGGACTCGCCTCCTAAAAAAAAACCGCAACAACTGCTCCCAGAGGCAGCCGCTGGCTCCAATACCTCCTGCGCGAGCGGGCCCGGCGCCGCTCCTTCCTCCCGG
>JAHLSL010000007.1:11162042-11179542 GCA_025920805.1 Petroica traversi
CCGCCACCGTCCCGCCCTGCTCGCGGGGTCTGATGGGGAATGTAGTCCACAACCGCAGCAAGCGGCCGGAGGAGAGCCGGATACGGACTACACTTCCCAGCAGGCATCGCGGCCCCAGGCGGGCCAGGGGCAGACGTTTTCATGGCCGTGGGATCGTTTGGCTTGGGGAAGCCGTTGATGTCCTGGTTTGCCGCAAACCCGTGTCCGAGTGGCACATCCACACCTTTGTGAGGCGTTTCCAGGGGTGGTGACTCCAGCACTGCCCTGGGCAGCCTCTTCTAGTGCTTCACCGTTATTTCAGTGAAAAAATTTTGAGAGTTAAAATTAACCTTAGTGCCTTACGCTGTAATAAGTTTGGGAAAGCCTCTGTCAAGCTGGAACCGCAGAATCAATTGGGTGAGAAAGATTCTCGAATCCAATCGAATGTGTGATCGCACAGCACCAGGTGAACTGAACCAGGGCACTGAGTGCCATGTCCAGCCTTTCCTTAACCACCTCCAGGACAGCGATTCCCCCTCCTTTCACTGTCAGGTACAAATCTCCGCACATCCGCACCTCATTCTGGCAAGCTGTGCACTGAGACAGGTGCAAAAGTTGAAAGCCATGGCAAACCAGGGAATTCAGGGGATGAGGCAGGAAAATAAAAGGACAATGATTTTGTTTTGTTAATTTACTTGGTGTTTAAAAGCTTTGAAAAGGTACTATATTTTCATGGTCTTCATATGCTGCAGTTTTAGAGGTACTAAATAGCTTCAAACAAAAAAGTATCATTCTGTAGTATGTTCATCATGACAGTTCTTACACAGATTTCCTTGACCACCGGGCTACATTAACTATAACAGAAATGTATTTTTTTAAATAATAGGTGCTACTAGAGGTGTTCAAGAATCTGAAGTTTTCTGAATGTTCTAGGGTATTACTGTTCATAGCAAAGGCCAAAAGTTTGTTGGAACTAAGCAAAGAACGCTAGCAGACATGATAGCATTTCACTTGCAGTACCATCCTCTTTAGTATTAAATTACTGGGGTCATGAAACCGTTTTAAGATTCTGATAGAGAAAATTCAATGAGAAATTTAATAAATATTCCACTTCTACACATGAATCACTTTTTAATTTAATTGAATCTAGTACTCAAGTTCTGAAGTAACTTGCGTTCTTCACATTTCTGTTCTTCCAAAAAGTATAGAATTGAACGCTTTATAATTCCAGCATGTGTTCTCTTTCTGCCATCTTCTTTATTTTTCTACTTTGCAAAATGAGAAGAAAAATGTATATTCATTGCTCAAACACCATGTCATACTACTCACAATGCTTTAAAAACACAAAAAATTATTATAAAAAATTCAGCACTCCTAAACGAATGGGGAGACTGTACCATCACAGAAACTCAATAAAAGAATACCCATGCTCTACACTCAGCTGTCCTAACTGGGGATTGAGGACCACAGATGGGAGTAGAGATTAAAGTTACTGTTCCAAAAAATCATCATGGTATTTTCTTCAAATTACAGACCTCATGAATGGCTGGACCACAAAAGGTTTTGCTAAAAACCTTGTGGTCAGCGTCCATAAACAGTCAGAAAAAGAGCAGTTGTGTGATCACTTTCTGAGGAGGTTTTTGATAAAGTACCTTTTGTTACCGTGCACCCGCCATGCACCTACTGTGGTGTACAAGGAATTGTGCTTCCCATCGTATCCACTTGTTATCCTGCACTGGGAATATACTGACACGAAGGGAAAAATGTGTTTACTGCAAACATTCTTTTTGTCCTGCCATTCACATTTCACACTATTTTCCTCAGAGGAAAGAGGTGGTATAAATTAAATTAAGGTTGTGGCTTTTTTCATCTGATGCACTATTACTAAACTTTGAGTAATGACTTTTCTCTGAGAATATCAGTATGGCACTCCAGAGTTGTCTTGTTTATCCATTAATATACATTTCATGAGAATTTAAAGTGATCTACCCAGTAACCTCAGAGCTTGTGTGTATTTTAGGAGACCAGTACAACATCCAATTGTGGCTGAGTGCTGTTAAAAGGTAAATAGGAACAAAAATGGTTTTGCCAATCTTTCCATGTGTCTGTACAAGTTAGACTAATTTTCGTGGTTTTGGGAAGGAATTTAAATTTTTGTTTATTAATTCCCTCAGAACGCAGATAATAAGAAACTGTAATTTTGAATACTTAATCCATTTGATGAGACAATTTATTTACTCAGTGCAGTTATTACACATCTGTCTAAAAAGTTCCCCAAGAGATAAGGCTGCTGTCTAAGTTTTCCTCACCAAAGGAAGGGACAATATTGGTTTTTGTTAGGGTCAAGTTCCTAAAGAACTTAATAAAGAATTACTCAGCAAATGAATATTTACCCCTTATTACAAATTAGACACAGAGATGCTGAGTAAAGTTTGTTTATCTTGAAGTGATAAAGGAAATTTGTAACAAATCTCAAAGTAAGACCTGGTTTACGTGACTCTTAATGCTCTATTATGAATGAAAAAATTCAGTTTTAATGGTACTTTTCAAAACATTTTAAATTCAAAATGAAGATGCTGAGGCAGGACAAATCTTTTTAAATCTTGCAGCTCTTTTAAAACATCATTTCTATTACTTCTCCAAGTAGTTAATTTATTATAGAGAGGAATGGAACATGGGGTAGAAGAGATCCATTTTCTACGGAGTACCCAATAATTCAATGGAAATGGAATGAAGTATTAGAAGAATTGATGAAAATCCTATGTAAGAAAAGCTACACAGTGAGATCCATTGAAAGTTTCACTTTTTTTTCTGGCAATTCCATGATACTAACAGATACATGATTTGAAGCTGTTAAAGGAAATAACTTTAAATAACTTGAAGCTTCTAAGACTAGAGCTTGTTTGAAGTGCATTAAATTAATACAAATTAAAGGACTTTCATGAGTTTCTAAAGCATTTCTATGTTTTCTTTAGTTACGATCCAAACTCATATGCATGGGCAGTTTTTCTCTGCTTAAATGACTGAGTTGTCTTGACTGGGAAGTGTCTTCCCCCATCCAGTTAGAGTGATATTTATAGGTACAAAATGCATTTTATCTAGGGGCACTGAATATCCCTACACTGTAGATTCACTCACAAACACACAAACAGCAGTGCATAGGATCCAACTGTAACGATGCAAAGAACTTCTGGTTATCATCAAACATTTCATATATCCCATTACATGCGAAAGAATTATTATCTGTCCTGTTGCAGTGCAATGCTTTTTCCTGTAATGGAATTTTACTCTGCAAATTTATTTTGGTATTAAAAGGTTCCACTTTATAATGTCTATGGTTCAATCAGTGATCTAAAAGGCACTTAAATACTTTGAACAATATACATAAAACGCTTTTATTGCAAAGCTTTGCTGTATCTACCAATTTTACCATTGATCTCTTTCCATGTAAGGCAGTTCTGGAAGCTGCCCATGCTGTATAAAATCACATGGTGGCTTTTGATCTCCAGCTGGTGATTAAAGCACATTATGGAGGTTTGAAATTTTCTTATGGTCATTAGCATACCTCCAAACATTTCTCTGTTATATAGTAGTGTTGTCACTGTATGCTATTTAAATAAGAAACTGGAATTCTATAAACTTATTATTTGCTATTCTTTGTAGCTCAGAGGATATAGATCTCTTGAATGAGGTGAGCTTATACTTAGCTGTGGACTTACTGATCAAATAGTGATTTCTTAAGGTGATCAGCCTCTAGCAAAATGCATGAAAGAATTAAGTTATATTTTTTAAAACCCTCTTTTGATGCAGACAGGGAGAGCTCTGTGCCTTGTACTCCCTGTCTACGGTTCCATATTTCCCACTGCTTAAAGATCTCACTCTCACTTCCAAGGTCATCAAGCTGTCATATGTTTTCTAGAGTGGATTTTTAAACAATGCAGTATTAACTCTTTTGCTTAAAAATAGAAAAATTAGCATCTTTCTGCACACTTTTTAAAAATGTATTTGTGTGTTGGGAAAAATAAAGAATCATCATGTACTTGTTACTTCCTTTAGCAATCTTTTCCATTCTTCTCACAGAAAATAAACGAATATGCCAGCTTTATCTTTCACTTTATTATGTTAAATTGCATCTTATTTGTATATTTTTACCATCTGTACCTTGCCAAGAAGCAAAGTTTACTGAATGTTACCCAGATACAGAGGAAAACATAGCACTTGTTCAAAGATATTACAGTCAGTAAATACCGAATAAATTCAAAAGCCTGTCTCCTCACTCCCCAAAATAGAACAAATATAGGTAACCTGGTTTCTGACAATTCAGTGGTTACAGACTGTTAAAAGGGAATAAAATCTGGGTCAAGGAAAGAATATTGGCCTGGAATGGATTTTGCAGTTATAAAGGACACATTTGAAAGGACAGTAAAATTTGTAGAAGAGGTGTGCAGCAAAATACCAAGGTTAGCAGATATCAGCAGACCCAAGAAGGAACACAGTTTTGAGTCTATTATACTGTGTGGCACCTTGAATTATTTAAATCTACGAAATAATAATTTCTCACCTCTGCCTTTATCCATCTATTTCATGAGAGAGCGCACTAAAATTTAACATTTAGCTAATATTTTTACTTCTAAACAACATGCAAAAATACCTAAGATCTTTTATCATATTAGAGATGGCAGCTTTTCTCTGTGAAGCATGTTATTCAGAGAAAAACAAACAAACAATAGTTAATGAAAATTAGCACATTTCATCCTTTTTCAATATCTATATTCAAAAAGTTAATCCATATTCATATAAATACTTTTTTGTGAATAATTTTCTCATACAAATACTTTTGAAGGGGCAGAAGTCATTGACTGTTTCCTTGGAAGAAGATGTAATACAATGAAAATTAAAAATAAACCACTGCAATTCATTACAATTCATTCTTTCCTGTCTTCTGGCAAGTTTTGTTATACAGAAGTAGCTGTCTAGAGAAGAAAAAGTACTTCTAGAACAGCTATTCTATACTTGAGCATAGCATGGAATCCTTCCTGTAGTGTGGCTGTTCTGCACAGCGTTGGTGTTCATGACCATACTAATCTTCATAAAATTTACATGACATGTAACAAAGTATATGATTTGCATACGAACTGGCTTTCCCCAATCTCTAATGGCACTAAGAAACTCTAAAAAAATGCTACCACTAGGTGTCTCATTGGTTTCAATGTACTCCAACCTAAGAGCAAGAGGTGCTCAACAAAATTAGTAAAAATACGTTAATTACCACTGGCAGTCCCTCCTTCCTTACATCAGCACACCCTGAACTTAATCACTTGCATTATTGTAATCAAGCTGTCGATCAGATTTTGAAATATTTCATTTTTTGACATAATTCCATGATATAAATAAAGAATCCCTACAGCCAGTCTAGAACATGGCTATGGCAAGGTTGATACTGTGTTGTAACATGTGATCTGACAAAAAAATTTATGCTTCTGTGCAAAAATTAAAGAAACGCTGAACTGCTAATGCATTTACCCTGGAAATGTGTTGCACCAGGCAGATTGTCAAGAGTTAATGTAACTGCCTGCTCATTCATTGTTCTTTTGCTTTAAATGTTTAAATGTTGTCTGTGTCATTTTTATTTTTGCTTAAAAATATAGAGCTTTAATTTTCTCAACTGGAACCAACTGTATGAAGAACTTTTTTGCTTTTAGGCTTACAGCAAAAGATTTAGAGACACAATCAGAGGAGAGAGGAGATGCCAAGGAGAGACTTGGGCTGATGTTGATATTCCTCTGAGACAACCCCATCTGAGACAATTCCATCTGAGACAACCAAAGCCAATGGGCCTTTTCATTGGCATTTGTAAACAGCTCATTGATAAGACATCCACAGTATATATGGATACCTTTTTCAAAAATTTCATGTTCCTGCTTTTTGATGTATGGTGGAGAAGGTAGCTTTTACTGTTAACATTTCAAAATGTAAGAGATGCAGGTAGAGGTGGAAGGCTCTTTAGGTGGAGATCCATCTGTCAGCAATTACAAGGGTTCCCCTGAACACATATGTTACAAACTTCAGCCTGGCTCCAGGTGAGCGTTAGTCAGATAGGGACAGCAGTTTGTGTTTTAACCAAGAAGGTAATTTTTACCATCTGATGACTATTTCATTTTCCTCTGTGAGTGAGTTTGCGGACCCCAGCCTGATTTTATGTAGACAGATGTCCCCCTTCACAAAAACAACTGTCACAATTGGCAATAGCTGTCACACGTGCTGGCAGCAGCACAGGCTCAGGATGAATGGAAGGGAGACAGGAGAGCATCCTCCTGGCTGCACAGAGGCAGGTGAGGATGGAGGATGTTTGCAGTCCCACCGACAGCCCTGCCTTTTCAGTGTGCAGTACCTTTAGTGCAGGGGTTTTCTGTGTGACCAGTGCTCTTTACTTTAAAGGCCACTTGTTTGGATATTTGTAGGCAGGTATTCCACTAGAATAACTTGATGCAAATGTGCTTAGATAACTTAGAATAACCTGATAATAAATTAATAATTGCTTTCTTTCCAATGGCAGGTGGGGAAAATTGCGGACACATTTTTCACTAAAGAGTTATTCAAGGCTTTTAAGAAGCTGCAGAAACACACATGTAGCTTCACAGACAATCTCAGCACTTTTCCAACCTCGACTTCAGGAGACACAGTGTAACTCTGATCCATCTCTCCATCTTCTTTCTGTCCTCAGGGTCTCATTTGCTTATTTTCCATATCACAGGCACTGGCCCTGTTATTCAGAGAACTACTGTTCTCACCTCCTAAGACCTCTGTTTTTAAGATCTGTTTTTCAAGTTGAGTTGCTGTATTTTCATGCAGACATCTGCTGAAAGCGTTGAATTAATTAATATAGTAGTAGCAACTAGGAAAACATGATAATCAGTTTTGTCCTCTGCCACAGTGAAATTACCAGGGCAGAGAAAAATTGTGTAGAATGTGATGGGCTCTCTGTTTTATGATTTGCTACTGGGATATAGGTTACATTTCTGCCTTTTCCTCCATTACTCCACCTCCTTTCCCTGCAAATACTTGAACCTGACTCCATCCACACATACGAAAGATGACCTTGCATATCTCATGGTGGAGGTGAGGAGTTCTGCATTCCCTGCATACTGGCTGCTTTTTGGCAGGAAATGCTAAGCTTTGTCCCCCTCCAGCTGCCTATAACTCATATTCAGTTGGAGCATACTAGGAAGAAAGTGTTTACCATCTATTGTTGAAACAGCTAATTTTTTTAGTAATGACATGGCTTTGAAGATATTTAAATGGTATTAAACCCACATCAATTATATAAATAAAGAAGCAAGTTCAGCAGTTTTCATGACACTGTATACTGACAATATTCTAAAGTGTCCACTAAACATTTTTCATTCTCCCTGGAATATCAACATACTGACTGCAATATTTCTATCAATGTTCCTTTACTTGCTAATAATCAAATTGAAGCCATCAACCTTTTTATTTAGAACTACTTGCTCCAAAAAGTAAGCACAGCCATTTGAAACAATTTTGTAGCTATGTCAGATGGAATGTAAATTTTAAATTGTTGAATTGTAAGACTGCCACCTCGTAAACATATTATGATGTATATTGGTCTATTTTGGTGAACAGCTGAATAATAATGTACTTTAAAAACAGTTTGAAATGCATCTTCTAAGATATAAAGCAGAGAGGATGACTAATATGAGAACATGGCATTTCTCAGCAAACCTAATGAAAGCTTGCGAAACTACAGTATCTTATCACCACACTGGCTACATTGGCTGCAATACAGTCAATTCTATATGACTGCTAGAAAGGCTATAAGTATAAAGCATTCCATCTCTCCTGATGAAAGTACTGAGCTGGGTCAAATTTGATGGGTAAAAGAGTAAATATTCCAGCTTCATGAATTTTATATAACTTATTCTTGAATATTTCTTAGAATTGTGTCCCATCTCCTTGACCAAAGTAAACTTTGCTTTTCCTTCATTTTCAAAGAGTCTTTTGAGAATGATCATTAAAGTAGGAGCATATTTTTAATACATAATTTATCTGCAGAGCCCCAAAATAGAGCCTGCTTTGCCTGCATTTCTAGTTGTGAAAACTTGAGAGGGTACAACTACTTTTAAAAGGAGTAGATTGCCTGATCAGGTGTTTTACCCTTTTTATTAAGTTGGTTTTTTTTTTTAAGTTGAAAATGTTTCCTGAGTGCTTGCTGTTTACTTGACTTTATTGTTTGTGTATGAGACAGCCTTCTGAGCAGGGGGACAGTTCTGCCTGTCTCAGGCATGAAATCATCAGTGCTGTTTGCTCGACCCTGCATGCAGGCAGAGCTGAGTTATCCCAAAGTGCACACGCTGTCTCTCTCTCCTGCTCATGTAGAATGTTATCCAAACACTTGTTTGGGGATGAAAAGCTCCCTTCCTGTAGTCAGCTATCACAAAGTACCTATTCACCATAGATGCTACATTGCCTCCCACTCTTAATCAAGACCCCATGGTAAGGCACTCAGCACAGAGGACCAGCACTCACACCCCAGGCATCAAAAAACAAACACAACCATTCCAGAAATTAAAAAAAAAACCCAAACAATTTAACCTATATAACCAGAAACGATATAGTCCTATATTGCCAGCTAAAGACACATTTGCTGCCATTTCAGCACTGATATCTTTGTTTTGTTGTTTACATTAAGATCAAAATGTAATTGTTTAATGACCAATTTTTATGTCATATGAAAGAGGGAAAAGCTATGTTTGGGAATGTTCAGAAGGAGATGCAAGAAAAATTTCTCATATAAAAACAATTGAAACGGGAAATAATTTGCATGGAAGTGTGCCATTTCTGTATGCAAGTGGTCAGATAGAATGCGTAACCTTTTCCAAACAAATGTTGTTTGTCACATCTCTGAATTGCCAGAGTCTTCTGGAAAGAATAAAACTAATATATCATTCTAGAATCACAAAGGTGAATGGAAGGAAGAGGTATGGATGTGTAGGTGTGTACCTTCCTAGGGGTATCCTGAAAAATATTTGTACCTGCTCTTTAGAACAAGTCAGTTGTGAACAATTAATTCACATTACAGGTATAATATACTGGGTAGAAGTAGTTGAAGTTTTATTACTGATTAAGATTCTAATTTATTATGTATAATAATCTTTAGTTACCAAACACTCTAAAGATGGAAAGCATAAAAGACTGAAAGGACATATGGATAATTTTCTTCGTAGAATGACATATTTAACTCACAGCCTCAAGGTTGTTGGTTTATTTTTTCCCCAATGGAAAGCTAAGCATAAGGTAAGGGATACAGATTATTATAAAGCATCTGAAAAGTTCCTTATGAAACACCATTTTTAGATGAAGGTTTTTTTTTTTTTTCAAATTAACAGTGTAGCATAATGAGAATCAACCTGTCTGCCCTTACGTGGTCATTTTTACCAGGGCAATATGATCCTGGATTGAACATGAATCATTAAGGTGTGGTCTTATAGTGTTTAATTCACCTTTGATGTATTGTGAATTTATATTTCACATCAATAATGAGCTGCAAAACATTTCAGAGTACTAATGAACAAAATAGAACATCAAAATAGTCTTGTGCCCTACTGTATTCTAACAGAGGAAATTTTTTAAAAGTCAAAACTATCATGAGAAATATACACACAGAAATATTCGAAAAACCCATAGGAGGTGTTCCAAGAAAGAACCAGAAGGGACATTTGCCTAGGAATAAAAGAAGCCTGGGGATTTAACAGATGAGTGACAGAGATGACAGCAGGTAAGAGTGGGCAGCTGAGGGGTTTGGTCTGGTGGCAAGGAGAAAACAATTGCACCTGGTGTTCTGGGCACAAAAGTTGTTGGGAAATAGATAAAGCACAAAGAGGGCAGACAGTCCAGACAGGAGAGGGCAAGGAGAACAAAACTGGAGTTACTGGAGAGAAAATATGGCCAACTGGAAAATCTTTTCAAATCAGCACAGATTGTAAAGCAAATGACAACCAGAGGTAGGAGGAGGAAAAAGAAAACATGGCTCTTGCAAAGATCTCCACTACTCTAGTAAGTAAGATTTTTCCAGCTGAGGAAAGAGGGAAACTGAAGCAGACAAGGCAGCAGGTAAAAGATACTTGCCAACTTCAAGTTTCCCAGCCAAGTTTGTTTAGCATGGTCACACATGCTACTCTTGGCACCTGCCAAGTTGACCATTTATAATGGTTCTGAATTTTACTTTTTCCCTTTTCACTGCTTGGAACGATCCTGGGTCACTTGCATCAAAATGTAGTTTAGAATGTTATATGATGAGTATCTGGAAAAATGTGAACTGTACAAGTAAAATTAGGTATGTATTAAGGAGCAGTCTTTTGCCTGCTACAATGCAGCTCTGCCAATGCACTTCAGGCTTGACTTGCAATACCCTGCATAAAAATCAGTGCTTTCTCTCTTCAGAGCAGTGACTCAGTCAAGCTGAACTATGCCACCTCTGTGGCAGAATATAGTCTATTGTATCTGTTTTATAACCTTTATGACTCAGAATCCAACTCAGTTATCACAAAAAACAGAGCAGCTCCAAAAGCTTATTTATAATGCAGACAATTTAATACATCATCATTCAAAGGGCAATTGAAATTTCAGGCTGTTACAGCAAAGTATATCTTAAATAAAGACTTGCCTTATTAACCAACTGCATCACTTTTTCAAGATCCATGGCAGAGGACAGGGAAGGGTGAGTTTGGTTTCTTTTTCCTGCCATCATTACTAACCAAAACCCACAGGACTAGACAGCTCAGTGACCTAAAACATGGGTAGTTTTACTTTCTAATCCTGGGCGGGATTTGAGCTATTGACCTGTATCAAGACTGGTAAAAAACAACGATTGCCAACTTATGTAAGCAACTGCAAAGAGTTTGGTTGTTTCAGTACAATTCCTAGAGAAAAACAGGGTACAAATAACAAAAATAGCCCTATCTGTCTGTTTTGAAGTCATTAGTGGAGACTGAAAAGCAGCAAACTGTTAGAGTTTGTCTAAGCAGGGAACTGTTCTGAGGTGTGTCTCTGCGTTATGGTTTAATTTCACACGCAGACACATGCCCCAACATACACCTGACTTGGTCCCTGTTTAAGCCAGTGGTAAGGAGCAGCCACAAAATGTTTCTTACCAAGTCCATGAACAATTTTTGAGCCAGCAAATTAGTGTTTCCCTACTGATATTGCTTCCTCAGTATCAAAAAGCAAACTCAGCTGCCTAAAGCCATTTTTGCTGTCCACAGAGAAGAATTTATATCTGTCTTTTACAGGAGGTTTTGAAAATGGTATTACAAAATTGTAGATAAAGGAAACTTCTCAGTTCACAATAACATGACCATCATGGCTGCTCTGATCTCATACCTTTAGCAAAATATATTCAGATCCTCCTTGAGAAGTAGCTTCTTCACAAACTGAATAACTGAATTCAACTTGTACTGCTGACAGAGATTTCTTTTGTGACACATTGAGCCATCCAGTGGCACAGGCTGAAAAGACTACTGCATGTACTTGTTAATGCATTTCTCCAGAGCCTTTCTTTATATCAGAAATGTATCAGTGACCACAAAAAAACCCCACAAACAAACAAACAAAAAAAACCCAGAAAACCCAAAAAATAAAAACCGGAGGAACACCCTTCCCCTCTCCCCCCCCAAAAAAAAAAACAAGCAAGCATACACATAAAAAGGCATCAAGAAAATATCAAATATCTGTTTTGTGATAACTGCAAAGACATAAAGGTAATGAACATTTCATTTATGGTCAGACAGAAGTAGTCTCTTGACACTGATTTAATAGAGAAGGGAGATAGGGAAAAAAGAAACAAACAATGAAAAATTCTGTAAAGTAAAAGTTTAAAATTCCAGATTTAGGCTGTATATCTGCCCACAAGTCACTTTTTTACACATCTATGCTTTTCCAGGTAGAATAGTTAAAATTAGATCTCAGTCTTTGGTCACCTGCATATTTTTGTCATAACAGTTTGGGTTCATTAATTTACCGCAGATCACCTTGCTTTTATCAATGCCAGAATCTTGTGATTGCAAAACAATACTTTAGTATTTGAAATTGGTACAGATAAGTATCTGTACACAGAAGGAGAGACCCAACCATTGAGAGCTTAAATGAGCAACTAATTAAGTATAATGTGAATTTTTTATTATTTTTAATTTTTTTCAGATTGTGAGAAATTAAATGCAGAATAATGGAGCTATAGCAGTAGTTGGTAGAGCTTGGCTTTGTGTGGGCAATGAAGAAAGATCATTAACAAATAAAATAGGGAGCACCTCAGGGGACACGCCTACAGACAGTCTGTCACCCACTGGTTTTAACATTTCATTTCAAAATTTAATTAGATATCAATTTCTGAATGCCTAAATAAAACCAACCTCTCTCCATTGCACCAACATGCATCAGCTTTTAGTGATAAATTTAAAACTGTAACAACATTCTTGCTAAATTTTGAGGAGAAAGAATAACAATGGAAGAATAGCCAGAACTTACATTCTGGGTTCTAGCAACCAAGTAAACATCCAACAAAAGTAAATTATTTTAATACCAATATTTAACTCATCACTGATGCAATGGAAGCGGTGGTAAGGCGTCATAAAAATATATAAGAAGCAACACTATTTCTCACTAACTTCAGAAAGGACAGGACTGGTGTCCCTGGTTAATAAGAAAATGCTTCATTGATCACAAAAGCAATGTAAGTCTTCTATCATTCTAGTAAAATTTATGACATGTGAGTCAGTAAGAACTATTGTAGACTTCATGGGACTCCATACTGTCAAATAGATCATTGCAGAATCTGGCTATAGCTGCTTTAGGATGTCATAAAGAATGAAAAGTGTTCTATTCTGGAAACAAGCTAAGCACTAGCCAATGTTTCCCTTTCTAAAGTAACTGCAGCAAGTCAGTTCAATGTCCAATGGTGGAACAGGTGTATTCCATGTCACAATATACAATATACAGTCTTGATGCCTGTTCTTCACTGAGGCACCCAGTGTTTGGAAGAGACCAGTAGCATAGATCACATCAGGATTTCAAGTTTTTATCTGCCAAAAAATAACGTAGCTACATCTTTTTGATGTAATTATTATCTAGTCAGAAGTATGAATTGTTGTGCAAATGTGGGAGCTGCCTTCATTGCTGCTGTCATTGCATTTTTTGGTGGGGTTTTTTGGACCAGCAGTTCCTATGCTCCACAAATAATTCAACACAGTTGTAGTAGGCTTAGCTGTGTTCTGCAGCAGGTGAGCAGGATGAGACTGTAAACCATCTGTCCATTCATCTATCATAGACACATACCTCCCTATTTCTGTTTCACTCAGAAATCATTTCATTTGATGATTGATAAAATCATCTCCATTTATACATGGCAAATGAAAGGCCTGGGGTGTTTCATGTTTCCTTCAGACTCGGTTCTCAAGTCTGTAGTGTCCATTCCTTTTGCAATAGTGATCAAACTCACTGGACAGTCTTCCTTCCTCCTCTAGAGCATTTTTCCCTATCTGAGACTCCCTACTTAGCTCTATATGTGGGCTGCCCACAGAGTGAGTCAGTTTACAGAGTTTGCCTCTTCATGTTAATTCACTTTATTCTGGATATTCAGCATATAAGGTATTCATAGATACCTTATTGTAAATGGACTGATTCAGTCCCCAAGTTTCCTAGTTGCACTATTCCCATTTCAGTGTAATCCTACCATTATCCCCAGTATTGCAGTGAACTACACTGAAGTAGCATACAGTATCCTGGGGTGATGTTAACTGTGGACTGTGTCAATCTAAAGTGAAACATCAGGGGGGTTCGTGTTCCCTCCAGCATGGGAAAGGACAATTTTACACAGGGTTGTTGAGCTCGTGTCAAAGAGCAGATAGCTGTTCCAGCAGTGGGAGGAGTGGCTGCATGGAGGAGATCCAAGGGCTACTGCTCCCTGGGGCTGCAGAATCTGAGGCTGGGGCTGAGGCACCCTCCTACTGCAAGGGCAGGTGGAGCTGTGTGAGGCTGCTGGTTCAAACAGCCCTGAAGGCTGTGGCTGTGCAGCTGAGTAGCCCGCCCTTGCCTCTGCAGAAGAGAACTTCTAAGGGCTTAGAATCATACACTTTTCTTTTTTAATTTTAAATTATCACCAATATTCCTTGCCTAGTTTGAAAGCAGTAATGCCTGGGCAAAAGGAGAATCTTTCCAGTAATTCTTACTGTCAGGTACATATTCATAAAAAAAATTGCAAAATTTCCACATGGAGCTGAACATGTTGGGACAGGGTCTTAGCAGGAAGGCATCCTGTCTGCAGGCAGCTGACTGTGCAATCAGAATGGGAGCAGTCAGCTGAGAAGCTGCACCTCCTCTGAACAGTAGTGCCCAATATGACCCTGTTCCTGAGCAGATCAGCAATGCACGCTGTGTCTCTGCCTTTCCCATAGACACTGTTGATGTGCTAATGCCAGGAACATGTATGTCTTATTTGCTAGAAACCTTGCAAACAGAGAAATTATTAAACTGCAGAGGATAGGCACTAGGCTCAGCCCCACAACCCTGTTAATTGCTTAATATGGTATCGTGTGTAACAGATTCTCTCTGCCGTGGTAAGGGGCTCTTTGTTGGGCACTTAGCCCAGTAGCAAACACAAGCTGGTTCAGCTTTGCAGGGCCCGTGGTACAGTGCAGGGGGGCTTCAAAGTCTTCAGAGAGATTGCTTCCAAACAAAGTTTCTGCCTGTATTCTGAACCAGAGGGAGGTTTCTGATGGGAATTCCTGTGGCTAGAAGGGGCTGCATGTTCCCGAATGGACAGTGGACAGCTGCAGCCCGCTCATGCTCTGCAGCAGCAGGTATGGTTGCAGCATTGAATTGATCTCTAAATTGTGAGATACACTTAGGGTACAAATCCTACCACTGGCAGCACATAGGGCCACTTTAAAGCCTCTGTTTTATTTGAACTTGAGCAACCTGCTAATGCACGGTAAGACCTGTCACCTGGCCCCAGACTGTTGCCACATTTCCTTGATGTCTTCCTCACCCTTTTCCCAGAGACCTCACGATACATGCAGAAATCGATGCACCTTCACGCAGTGTAAGACGCCTTTATTCTGGCACAAGAACAACAGAGCTTTGTTGTTCTCTGAGCAGCACAAACACATCATGTTCGTGGAGAAGCCAAGGAAGTGGCTCCCGGGCCGGCAGTGCATCCGGAGCTGCTTTCTCTGAAAGGCAGTGGAGCTGTCGGCGAGGTGCAAAGCCCCGATCCCCACACACTGCAGGGAGCACACGTGAGAAGCAGAGGGATGGAGGGGATGCTGCGCACCCCGACCCTGCCGGAGCCCTGCCGAGCGCTGCCCTCCGTGCGGCCGGGCTGCAACCCGCGGCTGCATCACTGCAAACGCTGCATCCTCCTGCTGGGAGCGTGCTGCTTCTGCTGCCAGCCTTGGGACTGAAGCGAAATTAAATTAAACTCTCTTCCTAGCGAACGGGAGGGTGAGGCAAACTTCGAGCCTGAAATTGGATCTCATGCACAGCTCTGGCTTGCGGATGTGTTACGCGCAGGCAGACGCAGGCAAAGTCACACTCACCTGGGGGTCACGCAGCAGTAACACCGACACTCCATCTGCTCACCAAGAAAGCCAACATAGTGTTAAAAAAGCAGCCAGGATGCTCAGACCAGATTGGACTTTAGACAGGAAATTATCTTTTCAAATTTTGGTTGAACGATAAGAAGCTTTTAAAACTAAAGAAATGAATGATGTATGCAAAGCTGTACTTGAAATGATTCTGGTGTTGCAAATTGCCATGCTCTTACTGTGGAGCTGATGAAAATAAATGAAGCTCTGCGTTGCTGGGCTTTTTCCTCCCCCTTCTAATAAATGAAATGAAAAAGCCCCATTATTGAGCCACCTGCTTCAAATTCCTAATTGTGGTAACTGAATTCTGAAATTATTTGTTAGCTGTGTAATATCAGAGGCATTAAAAATACTGAGAGGCTATTAAGTTCTTTAAAACCCAGCACTGGATAAAAAGGTGCAGCTATCTTCAGATTTTTATTTCCATGAAATAACTTTCCCAGTAGAGAAATATGTTCAAATCCTACAAGTGCATCCTGAAAAAATCCCTGTTAATTTACCAGTTATAGAGGCTGCAAAGTAAAGACCCAGGAGAGGTCCATTGGAATATTTAAACATTTTTAAAATAGTGTTGTATGCCATTCTGTTCATATTTTTCTAGCATAAAAATATAAATGTTTCAGAAGACAATAGAAATCACATGAAATATAAATGTGGTATTTCTAATGAGCAGGTAAGTGTGTGCACATATGTACCTCTGAAGTGTCTATAATCATGGTATCTTGCAGTATGCCTGAACTATTGCTGCATGTGTGTAAAAAGCATCTCATTTATTTCCTAACAGTTTCTCATTTTAATAATGTTCCAACTCACATATCTATGTAGATGCTTCTTACAAATTATATATATATATGTATATATATATATATATGTAATTATCAGGACAAGCTGGAAAGAGTTGTTCTTGAAATATTTTTTTAAATCTAAATATTTTTTCTAGTTTAAAAAAACTCATTGGTTTGTTCTTTTGAATGTGAAAGGACTGGAATTTGTTAAAAAGATCTTCTACAAAAAGTTGTTCTAAAGGCATCCTATATGGTTCTTTTTTTTTTCCCCCACAAATACAATTATGGATAATACAAATGTATATATACACACAAATTTCTAGACAAGATGCAACCATTTCTCTTTGATTAACTTCTTATATATAAAATCTCAGCACAGAAATGAGTAAAGGGTTAAAATAACAATCTCAGAATTCAAGTCAGCTGTGACAATATTCAGCACATTGAACTGCTGAAATCTACACGGAATTAGACATCCCTTTGCCCATCGAACCAAATTAACTGGTTTGTTATTACCTTGCATAAGCAGTATTTTCGAGGACAGGGCACAGGAAGAAAAGGGAGTCTATTGCCTCACGCTTATCACAGGCAGCTCTCGCAAAGCTCGCCCACTTGCTGCCTTCCCCACTCCCCAGCTCTGGAGCCAGAAGTTACCAAGCAGCCTCAGAACAAATCCCAGTAACAACAATCCTCTCTCAGCTTTACACTTGCACACAAAGGTGTCCTGTTGGCAGCAAAACCTAGCTTCGTCAAGCAAGAGGCTATTTCAAACACAAGTGCAAACACTTGTAATCTGGATATTTTGAAAAGAAGCAACAGAACAAGAGGAAGGGAATGACCAAAGGGCTTTGTCAGTAAAAGTGGATTAAAGAAATAAAGTTAACTCCAAATTGATTAAAACAGAGTAATTGCAATTGGAATATAGCAGATGCTATTTAAATAACATTGTAGAAACGCTGCAAACAAGGAACAAATACAGATCTTGTAGGGATTAAGAGGAAACGAAAAGTTACACATTCTCAGTTAATTTATTTGATTATTTTACCTCTTTGTCATATACAGATTGACAAACGCAAAGTT
>JAHLSL010000007.1:11182042-11302809 GCA_025920805.1 Petroica traversi
CTCCTAACCTGAATCTCTTTTCTTTTCTAGATTGAAAAGTCTTCCAACCATATTCAGTAAAGTAGCCTTGACTGGATTTCCAGTAGCATATAAACTGCATTCAAGAATTTTAAATAGAACTTGTGGTTTTAATTGCTTGACAAGTATAAAAAAAATCTCCTTAGTTCTACCACACACACAACACTGGGAGAAATAACAGCAATGAAGTATTATTTCCTCTATATGTGTCAGCTGCATAATCAGATCTTCAACTGTATTAATACAATTCTTGAATTTGTGAAGCTCTCTTTCCTTATATCTACACTAGCACTGCCAATTTGTCCATTTAGAGCAATCAAGGTAACTGCAAAACAGTCTCAATATTTTTAATTTCAAAGGACACTAACATTAAATGAAAACAACCAAGACCATCAAAACCCATCAGATTCTAGCAATCATAACCGGCAAAAGGTAAGATTCTAATAACAAACTGGAGGTAGCTGGAAAGAAATTGCCTTTAATAAGGAAGAGGGGGAAAGGAAGAAGAGAAAGGGAAGAAAAGAAGGCGAGAGCTGTGTTAACACATATCAGTTACTTGGATACAGCTGATAGGGATTTTTCATAATATACATGAAGCATGTAGTGAAGTTAGGAGCACTGTGATTTAAGAAAATCTCAGAGAACATCATCCTTTTAAATGTCTTGTTCTTATCATATCAGCATGATTGATACTTCAGTGCATTGTACATAACACAATGCTTCCAAAAATCAAAGACTAACTGTAATTCTTTTAGATTTGTTCTTTTACCTTGATCATAGGTACAAAAAAAAATTCTGAAATGCACAAAAATGTGCAAAACTATAACTGTGGAGGAAAAGCACTTGCTCTTAGCCACTGTTTACTTTTGAAGTTTTCCCAAACAAGCATGTAAATTTAGCAGTCAACTTCATTTAATAAAGCTACTTATAAACAGCATAAAACATGCAGCTATGGATTTGTGCATGCAAGGATAATCTATGACATCCATCCTGATTTTGCTTAGAGTAGTAGTCAAAACATTTTTGCTTCTTGCAGGTCATGCTGATCTGTGGCATAATTTGAATTCTCAAGCTGTTATCCATACATCATCCCCAACAACTTTCCAAAATAGAAAATAATTTCTTCTTCTTTAATTAAAACAAGGAACAGTGTGCATTTGGCTAGGTCCTGAATTGCTGCTGGGGAGAGACTTGAGGGGTCAGATCCTCAGCTGAGAAAAACTGGTGAGGCTCAGCTGGAATTAATAGGGCTATCCCAGTCTACCTAACTGAGAATTTAGTCGTTCTGTATTTCTAGCATCAAGCACTGCCAACTGTTTTCAAATACACCTGAAGTGCCTGAATGTCATCATTGCTAATTGGTATCTATACAGCACCTTTGATGCAGATGGGTATAAAACTCTTTACATATTTTTTATGCCAGATTCCACCCACAGGAACAGTGGATTAAATCAGGAGGAATGCCACCAAAAAAAAAGCAGAGTGAAGAGAAAGAGCAGCACATCTTGAAACAGAAAGTGCATCTGGCTGTTAGCAGAGTGATTTTTTGCACACTTTGCAAATGCAACCAGTTCTAGAGTAGAACAAGGTAGCAGTTCAATTGTACCTGTGTACAACTAAACAAGTTGTGCATGGTAATAATTCCTTGATTTTACTTATGACAAACAGTAATTAGCTCATGATTATGTAAATATATTCTTATCCAGGTAACATTTTTCATTGCTTGTATTGTAGACAGGAGCTCTGCAGCTAAGAAATATGCACAATTAGTAGGGGAAAAAAAAGTTTATAAATTATGATAAAGAGCTTCTAAGATTTACCGTGTCACAAAACCTCCCAGTGTTTTTCCTGGTTTCCAGCTCCCTATATAGTTAATCAAGCAATAATTGGTCTGTAATAAAGCCACAAGGCATGCTGCAGTATGATCAGAGTGAGACTTTCTGCTGAGGAAGACTGTTCTGTCCTGGGATAGAGGTTCTTCATAACCCAGAATGGTTGTGTCCATTTCCCATGCAATTAATCCAGGGAGCAGTTGGCTGTATGACTGAAAAGGTGCATGGCTTTCACTCCCTAAGAGGTACTTCTTTATACAGAGGAGCATTAATCAGTTGAGGATTTACAGATCAAAGCCAGAGCCTGAGCTGATGCCAACCACAGTCCTAGAGAGAAGAGTGGTAGTACAGGGCCGTGATACATGTTCCACACTCGTTCTGGTGGTGACCTGGACCACTGTATTCTGCAGTGCCATGATCTCTGTGTTGCTACTTCATTTAGCGTTGCATACAATGAATCAAAGTAATCCACTTCAGATTTTATAGACTAGCTTCAGTGGCTGTATCTTCATCCTTGGGGGAAGAGGAGCAGCCTTTGGGCAATGTCCTGGGTGTGTCTGCATGGCGCATGTGCTGGTGGTGCTGCACTGTGGGCACTCACAGCAGCACAGTCCTGCACGTGAGCCAAGGGAGTCTAGCAAAGAATTCAGTAAAGTTTATATATATGTATATACATATATATACACATATTTTTGTGCCAGGAATAGTTCAGAGCTGCCATCACCAGAACCCACAGAAGCATTTGGCCTGACACCCTGCGTGGAGGGTCTGGTTAACCCTCACAGAGTTCTTCCACCCCAGCTAGCTGCATAAATAGATTGGCAACACTTTGTGGCCAGCTTGGCAGAAGTTGCAGAGATGGAGCAATGTAGTACAAATGTCTGAGAGTTGACATTTGTGCTACAACTGGAAGATAGAGATCAAGAACTGACAAACACACAACAGTCAAGAAGAGCTTGGGACAAGAGCAGAGCAGAGAACGAGCTGCAAGAGATGGACTGAAAGTTATTTCAAAGCTGATATTTCTAGTGCTATTTTATTTTTGTGATATATAAATGGAGCCTGACATTTTAGAATACACTGTGACAGTAATGGCTGTCAGAGTATGCAGCCAGCTATTTTCAATCCATCAGACCCCCAGAGCATCTGGGACTAGTTTAAAAGGCCCGTTGTAGTGTGTAAATGTGGGACACTGTGATGAATGTGTGTCACTTATGAAATTGTGGACTAGCCCTGAGAAATTATTTGATAGCAGAGGCTTGTGCCAAAGAATCACTGATGAGTAAAGGGTTGTTTTCTTTGTTGAACTGTCACTTGCTCCAGCATCCTTCTGGGACACAGAGGCACATTTACCGCCTATGAAATAGCCTTTTTTCAAATACTTCCCAGAACTCATAAAGAGCATTACTTTTAACAAAATGCTCAATGATATTGAAAGTAGGAAGCCTGATTCTCCTTATGCTGGGTTGAGCCTTAGGACTAAAGCAACAACACAAAACAATTTGTCTGGTTTGTAAACTGAGAACATTTTCCATGTGACTGACTGGAACAGGAAGCACATGTTGAGAGCCCCCAAGTACCATTTCCGCAGAAGGATTCTGTTCACTGCAATGAGACCTTTAAAAAATATCCAAGATGTGAAAAGATATTTGAGAAATTTTCATGAAGAATTTTTAGTACCCTCTGCTGTAATAAGCAGAAGGTGTTTAATAAACATGATATGCAGCAGTTGCTAAGCAGAATCTGATTTATGTACAGTAGCAGTTAGAAGCAACTACACATCAGGGTTGTACACTTTATTTGACTGTGAATTCTGATTTTCTGATGGAAGCAATTCTGCTGAACTTTATTTATAATCAGCTTACAACATGGATAGCAGTATTATAAATGCTTCTCAAATTACATAGCAAATCTTGTTGTCTTCTTGGGCAAATAATCATGAGCTTTAATTGTAATACAGGTCATTCTCAAGGGTATAACACTTTCCAAACCCTTCTGATAGTTGAAATCATACAGCATTTTAAAACAGAGTGCGTGTCAACTCAGTGTACCTGAGATGGCATGGCATCTGCTCAGTACACATATTTCAAAACAAATTTTTCCTAATTTTTAATTCCCCCCACTAAATTAATTATTAAAATTTAATGGATTCCTGTATGGATTATATTTGTGTTTGTGCAAGTGGAGAAGAGGGAGCCAGGAGCCCGAGTCTCTGTTCCATCAGTGTAAACAGGGCACAGTTTCCACACCAATATAAACGTGTTAGCTGTGTATCAGGGAAACAGAGGTCAGAGCCTGACCTAGAAAGAGAGCAAGGGGCAGAAATACCGGTTCAGTTAGTGGGGTTCAAGAATCAAACATATATTTTGTTTGTAGACAGAACAAAAATGAAGATGTAAGCTGTGCCTCATATGACATTATATTATTACAGTGCTATATCCTTATTAGAAGGCAGTAAAATCAATGGAATAATATTTACTTGCATCAGATGAAAAACTTGCCAAAGAGAAAGCAATCATAATCTAGGGAAGTCTCCAAACCTCTCTTCCCCTTCCACTTCTCTTTCCAATTCCCTTTTCCTTCCTCAGTATATTAGAAATTTTAAAATGCAAGGAGACTTAATAGAGCCCCACAATGAATTTTTGGTGCCAGCAAGTGGATGATGACATTCATATCACCCAAGTCAAACAAACAAAAAAATCCTGCTTTAGAATGGTTCCTAAAACCAGTGAAAACATTTCTGGGCATGAACCTGTCTGCCACATTGGAAGTAAAGAAGCAACAGAACCCTGTGAAGGAATAAGCTTTACTTTTATCTGAATTAATTTGATGTTATCAGATGGTTATCATAATAATATTATATATATATATATATATACACATATATATATATATATATATATACTTGCTTTTTTGCCCTTCTAGCCAGCCTGATTTAAAGAGCAAGGCTTCTGCAGCAGAGCACTTGCACACTGCTATTTCTCAGGGTCACAACGCCATATATACAGAAATAAAAGTTAAGGGCCTTCAGCAGACAGAAAAAGAGGGAGTAGAAAGGATTCTTGCCTGAAGTGAGGTGGGGTTGGATGTTAGGTCCTTGGCCAAGTGTTCTGCTCTTCTTTGTGGATGCACCAATTTAGATGTTCCTGCATCATGTGGGTTCCAGGAAAATCTATTATGATGCAGTTACATGAATAAATACATCCATAGGAGAAAAGCACTCCAGTCGAAATACAGGCAGACCTAACTCTGGCACATACAAAGTTATCACACAGCCCTCTCTACCAAAGGCTACCTGAGCTACACCAGTGCTGCCACACTGTACAGGAGCCAGAGAAGGGTCTTGTCCTGTCATTTTCCTGAATCAGAGGATGTTTATTTCTGGAGCAAAATTTTTCCCCGGTCAAAATCTGCAGAATGACCATTGATGAGGCCTTCTCCTTCTTGCACATGCAAGGTGTGCTGCTCTTCCACCTGTGCACACACAGCGCAGTCTTCTCTGTTGGTGTCCCACACCAAGACAGATCCTGCACTGCAGCACATAGTGGTACATAA
Source organism: Petroica traversi (assembly GCA_025920805.1). Classification (NCBI taxonomy): domain Eukaryota; kingdom Metazoa; phylum Chordata; class Aves; order Passeriformes; family Petroicidae; genus Petroica; species Petroica traversi. The sequence continues at coordinate 11,187,448 of JAHLSL010000007.1, forward strand.
TAACCTTCAAAGTCCGCTTTGTTTACAGTGTTAATGTGTTGTGTCAAGCTAAGTTCTCACCCTTTTTCCTACCAGCCTGGTCTGTGAGGTTTGTATTTCCCTCCTTCAATCAATTATTGCTTAAGTAGCAAATAGAGTTCCCATCCCCCCGCACTAATAGACCCTCATGCAGTCAGGAAACATCAAGATGAACCCTCAGTTACCACTGTGCACCCTGTTTAATGTATGCATTTTTATGGCCTCTGATGTATATGGTTCCATTACTGTCTATGAAAGCAAAGTGCTGGAGCTAGTTAATGTATTATTTATTTTATTACCCCTTTGTATAAGCTGGTATTTGCAATTTGGCATTTTATATACTTTGGTTCTATAATGGTTTCATAATGTGTACACAGCTCAATAATTAAAAAAATATATCTTACCACCTCACCTCAGAGCCAAGTGTGTTTGTGCTGCTAACTGCACATTCTGGCCAGCACCGGTTTCGTGTCGTCTGCCAGTCCCTCTGCTCCTGGCTCCAAAAGCCTTGCCAGTCCCACTGTCAGGACACAGCCCTCACCTCATCCTGAGAAATGCAGCACCATTTTGTTTTTCCTCTTTGGGACAAGAGGGAAGTGTTTTATAATTTTAGAGTTTTCAGATTTTCAGACCCTATATGTGGTTGTGTAGCATGTCCCCATCATTTCCAAGGATGGAGCCCATGAGCTCAAGGTCTGCTTGTGTGTCCCATGCAGGATTTCACCTGAGCAGCAGAGGCAGTTTCCCTCACCAACCAAGCAAATTCCTGCCAGTAAAAGCCATCATGCAGCAGACTGGGCAACAGGAGGGACTGAAAAGGTGATTCCTCTCTCCTGACAGGGCAATCTAGCTCTGTCCTACATCCAGCTCTGGCTGCCCAGTCCAAGCCTAGGTGTCACTGCTGATTCTCCTGCGGGCTCATGATGTGGAACTTGTCACTCCTCCAAATGGCCTGGAAGTTCATTTTCAAAAATTTACAGCCATGTCCCTTCAGATGTCACAGCCTTGCTGCATGACCATGGTTATGAATTTGATTAAGCACTTTTTGCCTGGTTCAAATTTTCAAGCTAAACTATGACCTGTCCAAATACATACATATAAGAAAACATAGCACACTATTACTTTCTAACTTCCTCCTCATGGATGCCAGCCAAACCACACGGCACCTGCACAGAAAATCTTTGGTTTCAGTACTGGCTCTGCAAAATGCCATTCTGCCACCACAAAAGGTCTCTCTCAGTTCAGACTGGTAGAGGTCCTGCCCTGAAACCAGCTTGTCCACTGGACAGGAAAATAAATGCTGGGGATTGATTGTTTGTGATTCTCTGCAGCAGCACAAGCACATGTTGGTTTTGGTTAAAAAGGCACCAGTAATTCAATGTCTGCAGAGGATTGTATCTTACTGCTGCTCAGAGCGATTGGAGGCTTTGTGAAGCTTTGTGACAACCTATTTAGGAAGGGGGGGGAAAGAAGTTATTGTGCAGAAGCAATTATGGCCAGAGAAGAGACAAGTAAGCACATGTGAGAGCAACAGCTCTGCAGGCACTCAGGTCAATAAAGAAGTGGGAGAAAGGGCTCCAGGTGCTGGAAGGTGCCTTCCCTGCGGTCCCTGGTGAAGATCATGGTGAAGCAGCTGTGCCTGCAGCTCATGAAGGTCCACAGGGATGCCTGCATCCCCTGGAGGGCTGTGCACAGAGATCCACCCACAGCCCCTGGAGGAGCCACACCCCAGAGCAGGTGGATGCCCAAAAGAAGGCTGTGACCCCAAGGGGAACCCATGCTGGAGCAGCCTGTTCCTGAAGGACTGTCCTGAAGGACAGAGTGGGGAAAAAAGAGACCACGCTGTAGCAGTTCATGAAGAGCTGTAGCCTGTGGGAAGGACTCACTCTAGAGAGGTTCATGGAGGACTGTCTCCTGCGTGAAGAAGCCTACGCTGGAGCAGGGGAAAGACTCCTGAGGAGGAAGCAGCTGCAGCAGCTGTGATGAACTGACCATAACCTCCATTTCCCTGCACCATTGGGAGGAGAGAAGGTAGAGAATAAAGTTAAGGCTGGGAAGGAGGGAGGGGCAGGGGGAAGGTGTTTTTAATAATTGTTTTACTTCTCATTATCCTGCTCTGATTTGATTGGTAATAAATTAAATTAAGTCAAGTCTGTTTTGTCTGTGATGGTAATCAGTGAGTGATTTCTCCCTGTTTTTTATCTCAGTGTTTTTTATCTCAGCTCATGAACCATTCATGAAATTTTCCTTCCCGTCTCCAGTTGAGGAGGACAGTGGTGGAGCAGTTTTGGTGGCCTCCAGCCAGGGTCCAACCACCACAGATGCAATCCTAAAAACAGATGCAAACTGACACAGAAGGGATTAAGGCAGCCTGACACAGGTCCTGGCACCCAGGCAAGTCACGGGGGCCACCTTGCCCCAACAAGGACATCTAGTAGTGACCCTTTGCATGCAGAGAGGGACTAGGGGCCAGAGGAGGGAGTTGAGGTGCTCAGAGCCCAGTTCAAATCTGAGGAAGAACTGTGGGCAGGTAATGAGACCTGGGAAAGACTGAAATGAAAAAGCCTTAATTGTGTTCAGCACACAGAGGAGTGAAAACACTCTCACTTTTTTCTCTTCATTGAATAAAATATCAAAGTTACCAATACTCATACAGAAGGGGGGAAAAAAACAAGCAAACTTAATTATTCAGGTCTTTAGTAGAAAGAAAAAAACCTAGATGGGGTGAGGAGAGTTCCAGGTTATGTGGCACCAAAACAGGGAAAGATATTAATCCACACCCCATAAGCCATAAACAAAGACTGACAGTACCTGACAGAGAGGGTTAGATACCAGAAAGGATAGTACCCTGCCATGACTATCAGCATTGGTATCCAAAATATTTGTGTCAGACTATTAGGTGGAAAGAGGTCTGGATGGCTCATGATGAAACCCCTGGGTAGGGAATATGGGTTCAGTTTCAGTGTCTCCTGTAGCATTCCTGTATCTGCCTGGCCAGGTTCTCTCTCTGCTCACCCTCTCCGTGGCTCAGATGGTGCCACACCACAGAGGTTGCCTTGCTGTGTGTGTTTACACTCCTGGCAGACACCATTCCACTATCAGGTGGAACCAGCAAGCACAACTCAAAGAACTACTGCCAGTCATAAATTGTTTTAAGCCAGCTTCTACCCCACACAACTGAGTTGATATAAATAACCAGTGCTAGGAACAGGTGATAGGAGCAGCAGAGTGTTTCAGAAAGAAAGCAGCTTTCCCTGTTTAATTTAACCAAGTACACACACACACATGCAAACGAGACAGTTTTTCAAAAATGAGGATGCAGATGAGAGATTCAAGGACAGTTCTAACTTGCCCTCTGTCAATTTACAAGAGAATTTATTCCAGACTATTCATACATGAATATTTAGTATGGCAACAATTACATCCAATGACACCCATGAGATACACAGTACTGAAGACCCTCTCCAAGGAACATGCACAATTCTTTAACTGGACCGAACATTTGATTTTTAAGAATTGTTTTTCTTTATACCTTTCAGTAGTATTTCCTTTAATTATTATATTAATTTCGTATATATTGCTGCCATATTTTACAAATGAGAGGTATGATTGATTCACATGAGTAGAAATGGATACGTGACAGGAAGTAAAGGGGAGAGACAGTGGCTGCTGAGGCATGTTAAAATAGCCTGTGGTCAATCTTATTCTTAATGCAAAGACCTTGTTTTTGTAGTATAAAAGAAAAAGGAGGGGGAAGGGAGAGAGTCAGTTAGGAGCAATCACTCAGGGCTTAAATAGCACAAACCTAAAGACATATAAAAAAGAAAATGGCTTCAAGTCCACAAATAAGATTTAATACCAAAACCACAAAATAGCAAACATAAAGTCTCTATATGGCTAGGCAGAATGCCTTTCTGTATGGATAATTCATTTGTTTTCAATATGAAGCTCTCTGGTTATCATGTCCTATTATAAGCGCTTGCTGTGGAACACATTATTAGTTGGGAAGAAGAAAAAAAAAAAGGCAATGAATATTCATGTTAACATTCCAGATACAAACCTCTGACAAATCCAGTAAAATGGAAACCAGGGAATACTGAGGTCACAACACATGCAACTAGAGTTGCAATGACTTGTCTTGAGAGCTTATTTAATTCAGGGTCTACATTAAACTGGACATCATTCCAAAGCATATGTTTACCCAGGATTGAAATGTTCTTTGCTTACTATGGAGCGTGCTTCCAGAGCAGGCAGTACAGTGTCTGTGATCTTCAGTTCACATGGATGCTGACTCCACTGCAGAGATAAATGCAACAGGCAAAGTCCCAAACCAACACCTGGGATCAGCTTTCTGATTTAAGTAGAACCTTTCTGAATTCCCACAGCTTTCTAGTAATCCCTAAAAGTGCCATCCAGAGCCTGGATGATCACCCATCTCTTCAGCGGTGTGCCAAGGAGAAAATCTTTTGCCAGGAACAAAGTGGATTTTAGCAGTTTTACTAAGTGTACTGACAGAGGAAAGAGGCATCTTAGCAGGTTAGTCTTCTGCTGCCCACATTACTCAGTAAAAGATGTTTATGGTAGTCCACTTAATGTTTCCCACAAAACACAGAAAACCATATAACAATAATGTTTAGTTTAGAACAACTGAATTTCATTAAACTCTCTAATGAGATCTTACAGCCTTCTGAAAATGTGCTCTTTAGGGGAAGGAACTTTACCTAAAAAAGTGGTCCTGGAATTCTTTCACAAGGCATGGGAGTGTATCTTCATCTGTGGCCTGAGAAGTACAATCCTCAGAGAAATCCACTCAAAACTCCACCTGCCAGTTGCATGGTTGGATTTGATAAACCCCAGTATAAACCCAGACACTATGGGACTGTCTTCCAGGCAAAAGTATTAAGTTGCACCACATTATTCACTGAGTTAGAAAAGAACAAACATTTAATTATTGCAAATTTAAAAGCAAAATTCTGTAGGACTGGGAGAAGGAGATAAATCATTAAGGGATTAGATACTGCTGAACAGAGTAATGCAGCGAGGTCAGGAGATGAAACTAAGCCTTTGGCTCATCAGCATTCCCTAAAAAAGCAGTGGCACTGCCTCTCTGAAATTAATTTAGCCCTGTCCATGCCACCATTGTGGGAGAAGTCAGATATTTGCCTCTGTTCACTCCTTTCTAAAAGAGTTTGCTTGGTAAAACGTCTGCGTCTCTGTTCTGTCCATCTGAGACCTATGAGATTGGTGGCACCATTTATCAAAAATACTCAGTGACATTTTCTTCACACACTGTAACCAGTTTCTTGTTTTCCCACCAATAATCCAGAGTGGGACTGCTCTTTGTAAGAGGACTGTTTCTTAGTTTTCTACAGGCAAAAGTTTTATCTGTGGTGGACATTTGAATTTGTGACTGTCTCCTGTAGACTGTTTACCACTTACAGTTTACACAAGGCAGCAGAGACAAACATGAATATTTCAGGATTAAGCTTGTCTCCTGTCTCGAGTATAAGCCTCCCCAAAAACCTTACAACTTGTCCTACTTAAAATTTTTAAAAATTTTTAAATAAATCAGCAATAATCAGGGCCAGCTGAAGTCCCAGTTCTTATTGGGAGAATACCATGAAGTCATACCATGAGGCAAAGGAGCAGCTGATTTGGAGCAGCACCACCACCTTCTCCCCACCAGGCTAATCACAGTGCTGATAAAGTCAGGGTACAGAGATAGAAATTTATATAAATTTAAGAAACTCCTATCTGAATGTAGCGGTGGTTCAAGCTCAGAGAATGACATACCCCCTGAAGAATTTCTTGGGGCCTAGAAAGTGAGGCCCCTCTGAAGGTAGAGTTAAGTTTGGCCTTGGAAAGGGAGTCGAACTCCCCCCGCTTCCCCCTGAGTTAACAATAGTATCTTGTGTCTCACTCTTTCCTCCCTTCCTCCTTCCTGACTGCATCCTGACCTTCGACCCTTCTCCGTGTCCTCCCCTGTACCGTTATGAGATAAGTTGTAACCCTCAGAATAAAAGTCTGAATGTTGGGCGATTCCGGGTCTTTTGCCCCTGAGCCCAAGCAGAGCGGACCCTCGTGTCCTGTGTCTGATTTGGGGCTCCGGGCAAAGGAACACTCTCTCTCTCAGCACCTCTCCGGTTTTTAGGACAGCGGCCACCATCCCAGGGAAGCCCGGCTCCCGGCGAGGGGAAAAGAAGTCCCTAGCTGAAGCTGACTTCACGAAGAGGAAGCTCTCAGAACAAGCCGCCGAGCCGCCAGCCGTCCCTGTGGTCAGCTGTCCGGCCCTCGCCACCGGCCACATCTGAATAAGAATTATGCAATTCTGCCCACTCTCTGTAAACTCCATCTGAAATAGTTATTGTTTTCCTGAGTAGGCATTAATCCAGGATTGGAAAAAATACAAAATGCAGTTTATTTTTAATATGTATGTTTTTCTATCTGTCAAACAAGTTTCCTCTCAGATGGGACCCTATTAGGGCTTGCAGCTCTTCTTGAGATGCTGTGAAGACCAATCATGAGTATTGTGGCTTTTGATATCCTGAAGGAGAGATTCCGGGGAGGATTAGGCCTTATGAGCCATGTTGAAGCTTTTTCAGAGGAGCCTGAGGTAAGGCTACTAGAGCCTACTCCTGGCACACTCTGAGTTATTGAGGGAGGGGAGAGACCCTCCCAAATATAATTTATCCCTTGAGATCTCAGCCACTCTATAGAAGTGTGTTCTGTTTCCACTTGGTTACTTAGGTTGCCTTTGGCAATTAGGCTCTTTCTGTAACTCAGAGATGTGTAAATTTAGGGACCAACTCAAGGCTTTGTGCCTTAGGGAAGAAGGTTAATGTATGCAAATGAGATTTACTTGAACTGTTTTGTCACTGTATTGGCAGAATTTTCATTTGGGCAATCAAAGTATAATAAGGTTTTACTGGGCACTTAAGTTACAATTCTGGGAAGTTTACAACTGCTTGAATATAGAGAAACATTTACGTATTTGTGCTATTATGGCATACAGAAGCTTTCTGATTTTGTTGCATAACCCTGACCCTGTGACACCATTTTCAGGTTTTATCTCTCTGCTCAGCATTTCCTCCTCTCATAGAGTGTTATCACTCTTGATTCATCGCCCTCAGTGACAGCTCACTCTGCTCAGTACAATCCCTGGTCTTGTACACTTTCTATTGCTTCTCCTTTCTTAATCTTCTCTATTTATTTCTAATCGTGTATAAATTTGAAATAAACAATGAAGTATTTAAAAATCAAATAAAACCTTCTTAATCTCTTTGTATATTACTGCAAGTAAATGGAGATTATTTTACTTTAATTTTTGGAGCTGCAGTCTGAGAGGAAAACAATTTTTTGCTGTGTTGACAATCATCTTTCTCAATTATGTTTGAAATACCGATTTCCTTGACTATAAGCTGTAAGCCACAGATTCAGATCCTATTGAATTCACTTAGAGGAGGGGCTGAGGGAACCATTTGGTGCAATGTCTTTTGTGACTTGTGCCAGGTCACCCTCCTTCCAAGTTGTAACCACAATCCTGCAACCACTTAGGCAGGCTCCTTAATCTCCATGAAAGGTCACTGAAGACTTGTTTTTGAATGAAGAATTTTCCTGTGCACTGCTGTTTGTAAGACTGGGGTCACTGTGAAGCCCAGCAAGTCCTATTCCTTCTCTGTGCTTCAAAATTTCCTGGATTTATGCTATCAGATAGAGAACCTTCTCAAGTATAGCTGTTGCATGTTGAAATTACATACAGATACACACACAATGACCGGAGGAAAATTATGATTTAAAAAAATATCCTTCTATTACACTCTGAAAAATATTTTGAATACACAATAAAATAACAATATCACTGGTAAAAGAAAGATCATAAAACAGGGCAGGGATTCAAGGCAAGAGTCAAGAAGAAAGAAACTATACAGTTAAATTCAGGGGTTTACATATATCCCTGAGAATGCAAAAATTTGCATCCAAATTTTATTTTTTTTAATGCAGCATACTGACAGGAGCAGCCGTTTCAAGGAGGACATCTGCCTTTTTCTCCTCCTTTTCTTAAGGAACCTTACAATTCAGGAACATTGCACAAAAGTTCTTATCCATGAAAACAATCCGCTCACACCCAAACAGCTGATATGGAATCAGAAAGTTAGGATCATTTTCCTTTGGCTCACCTCTTTCTGAAGGTCCTTGCATTCCCACAAATGGCCCCTTATTTTCCATCTCACTTCTCAGCAAATCCACATCCACAGTCACTCCAGTCTAGCACCATCCTGGCTTCATCCCTGGCATGAAGTTCCTGTCAAACTGCTGTAATTGGACATACTCTCCCTCCCATATCTCAGCATTAAAAAAAGAAAGCCCTCCAAAAGCACACCCTCTGCTTTCTTTAGGTCAGGTGGACAGTTGAAGGTTTGCTGATGGTATTTCCAGCAATTCCCTCCTGCTGTACTATGAAAACAATTACAAGTGAACAAGAGGTACCAACCAGCTCACACTGAAACCTGTGATTCATGCAAATAGAATCCTTCCAGAAGCCTATGGACTTTAAAAGCACACGTGCAGTGATTCAATAGAGCCACGCTGTGAATAGCTGGCATTGTAGATATGGAATTTATGGCCTTTCCAGCTATGATTTTTCTAACGAGCCTTTAGCAATGGTTACTCATTCTTTCTTTACATCTTTCAGTCTGGATTTATCTCAATGGCAGAAAAAGGCTGGGGAAATTAAAAACTGGGACAACTCTAGACAGCCTCTTGTAAGACCACAGGTTGGAAAGCCAGGTGCAAAGGCAGTGGGTGGAAGCATTTGCTGCGTGAGAGGAGAGCTGGATAAACCAGCTCAGCGTGTCAGAGGTGGGGATACCCCTCTTCCATGAGTGGTAATTATCCCAATAATGAAAAGTGAGGCAGAGATATAATGCTATTTCTTGTCCTGTCCTTTGAATGAGGCAGGTAGAAAAATTAGCTCTTGCAGATATATTTGTGCCAAATCTGTTTCTCTGTAGCGTTTTCTTTCTGGCAGGAGCCCTGGCAGTCACCAGCAGGAGGAATTCCTCTGGCTCAGAGGGGAAGCAAGCAGCACACACTGCTCTGAGAGGCGTGGATGTGTCCCCTCTGCCTCCCTGCCTGCCTGGAGACCTGCGGGCTGGTCAGGCAGGGCTCTGCATCCCTGCACATCATCCTGTCCTGACCTGGGAGCTTGAAGGCCCCACCAGGAGTTTAGGCCACCTTTTTGGGGTGTTTTGGCAGAAGTCTTGCTGTGTACTGCATGCCGTTGTCCATGCAGCATGTAGCACCTTCAGCTTTATCCCAGTCCCCTCTTTATCTGCCCAAATCTCTGTGCCCATTAAGTTTCTGTTTGCCAGCCTTTTGCTCTCTGCCTCTTTTCACCATCCCAAATTTTGCTCCCATTTCTGCTGGATTTGTGTCAGAAAGGGAAGGAGGCAAGACTTCTGAGTCCCTCAAAGATCCCAGGGATTGATGCTGCAAAAATCATATTAAAAATAAAAATGTATGTTTGCACATGCTTTCCAAATATTTTGCAGCACTGGATCAATGTAAATATATTTTTCCCTATTAAAATTATTGGGAAAAAATCAGCCCTTTATTGGAGCTATGATGATTTACACCAACTGATGTTCTGTTGCTTTATGCTGTTCTTATTTTCAGAACAGCAGGGAAAATTTCACTATTATAGAAAAACCCCACAGATGCTGTTATTAATTTCCTGTAAGTTTTGGAGGCTGGTAGTTGTGTTTTCTTCTCTTTTGCTCTCTCACTCTCTCTCCCAAGAACAATCAGAATAATAGAAAAATATACAATGTTGTTATGATTACATCTTTTTTTCATGCCTTGGTCTAATTTTTCCTACACTTTTGTTTATACTCTTCTGGAAGAAGGAATTCTTTGAGCAAGAATCCTTACAAAGAGAAATTATAGTCATCTTACCTAATGACACCTAATGTGTCACTGAAGAAGAAAGAGGATTTATTATCCTTCAAGTATCTTTTCATGAAGAATTTATCTCAGCAGGTGGACTCAATCTATGTAGGGTAGGTAAGCATAAAATATGATCCACAGATTTTAGAACTACTTTAAAATAGCTATTTATGCTGGTACCTTTACTAATAAGTGTTTCACTTTATACTGAAAGAGATTAAATTGAAGTTCCTCTACCCCTTGATGAAGTGTACTATGGCAAATAAGTGTTAAAACTACTCTGTGGCTGGAAAGGCTTATTTTCTTACAAAAAAAAAAAAACCTAATAAATTGAAAAATATTTGTCCTTTTTTTTCCTCTGTTCCTTCATCTTTCCTTTCCTTTCTCTTAAATTCCCCCCGCCCTAATTTATAAACACGCATATACTCTATTAGCTTCACATTTTTTAGATTATTATCTATAAGCAGAAATAGCTTACATGTTTGCAATACTGGTCAAGGATAACATTCATACCCTTGACAAGAGACTCTCTCAGCTATAATCTACTTCAATTCTAATTGCCAAGTTATTAAAGCCAGAGACCCTCTTGTGCTCTGTCAGTACCTACCTTGCTGCTGAAATACCAGCAGTGATGACAGTGCTCCTGCCAGCTTTGGGTTGCATTGCATCTGTCTTGGAATGGTTTGGGAAGGGTCAGCAATTTCACATGAGCATGAAGAGACTCCATTTGTTTGAATCAGTTAGGGGAAAAATTCCATGTCTTCAAACAGTGTGTCTGCTGTGAAGGAATAGCTGTTGCAAAATATTAAGTACTCTTCAGCTACCAAAAAAACACAAACCTCCTGTAAGGAAAATTGAGCTATCTACTTACCTGAGCTATTAAATTGATTTGAAAGTGCCTGACAATAAACATGACCATCTGAGGATAGACATTGTCCTTCTGATATCCAAGCAATACTCAGGTGGGCCCAGAATTGCAGCAGCTGGGACATGGTCAAGCCTGGTTTTCATAACCAGAAGAGCCATTTCTCATTATGCTATTGCAAGTGCACTGGAATAAAGCACAGGCTGGAAGGAAGCCAAGGGGCTGAGGTGGGGCCATGGTTGCAAGTACCACTCTTGCTGCCTGTTCATAAAGGCCACTGCAAGAGGTCAGACTGCTCAGCATTTTCAGGCTGCTCTATCTTCACGGTTTGCAACTGATCTAAAACAACAGAGACCAGACAGTGTAATTTGTTTGCCTGTGCTTGATTTTCAGTCCCTTCTGGACCCATTCATGGTAGCTGGAACAGCAGTGAAAGTTGTGATATCTCATTATCTGTAGGCACTGTAGAAAATACATTTGTGCCATGGTATTGTGTGGCAAGTGCATTCTTACCACCTAGGTGACCTTTTCAAGTGTAAATCAAAATTACCTTAGTCTTAGCACAGCCAGTGTTGCTACTGCAAAGGCCGTTTTGAGTTTGTTGCTCCTATTTTTGAGGGGTTTGGGGTTTTTTTAAGTGTTTGCTGCTGGCCTTAGCGCCCAAAGTTTTTTTCATGAAACCTATAATTTGAGTCTAATTTGACCTGACAGAGTCAACTGACCATGCAGTTACTTGGCACCCGCTGAGTGCCTCCCCATTAAGCCAAATTTACACTAATAAACAGCAGTCATCACCATTCACTGTCATTGGCATAAATGAGTTACCTGAGACACCTCCCCATCAACATAAATCTTGATGAGGCACATTCCAGTTAAGAGGCAGACTCTGCATTCCCATCCCTTTCCCATCCGCTGCCCTGCAGGCGTGTGGGATGCTCTCGGCTCCTCGCTTGTTCTGCATCCCTGGCACAAGGAGGGATGTGCTCTGTGCTGCTGGCACAGCCAACTGCAATGCCTTTCTGGCAGCCTCATCTCTGCTGCCCTGCCTGTTGGGAAGCACACCTCAGGCTTTTGTTTTTCTCATCCCCACCACGTCCAGGAGAAAAGTGGGATCAATTGCAGAACTAGTCGAAGCCTTCCCATTCCTTTCCCTGTGTTTTTAACTTGTTCTTATTTTGTAAGGAAGTCTTTTGAGTTCATTTATGTTTCCAAAAGTTGTGAAATGTACCTGCTTTGACTACTGTAATATTTTATTTCTTTTTAAGATTATTTTTGCATTACTTTAGGACATGCCAGAAGTAGAAACGCATAATATGATTTATACAGTTCAAAGCTGTTGTGCTCTGTTCTGTCACGACATGATACAATTGTTAAAATGTTAACAAAATTTATTTTATGGTTTATTGGTTTTAGCTTACTGTAAGAATAATTAAGTCTAACTACTGCATAGTACAGTTTGAAGTGTCATTTACAGATGAAGATGTGTGTTATTGGACGGCAATGAGATTGCCTGACAATTTGCTTGTATTTTGTTTCAAAAGTGTTCAGTTTACATTGAAGTTAAATGGTTTGAAGAATAAGTTAATGTAAAACTTTTGTTTCAACATAAAAGTTGATGCAGGAAAGAAATATTTGTATAGGTATTATGTAATTTAAGTTGCCTTAAATTATTTAAAAAATAAAATAAGAGTAAAATATAAAATAAAGTGACCAAATATTTCAGCTACCTTCAAGCTAATATTGTATCAGAATTAGCAAGGAACAACTATGACTTAACAAAGTGACAATAAATTTTGGGGGCTTTTTTTTTTCATAATACTAATTCCTATGAGAGGAAAAGAATTGAAAACATTAGCTTAGGTGCAAAACATTGTTGAAATTGAGACCCCACCCTCAGAAAACACATATGCTTTCTGAGACACTTCTTCTTCCAATGAAAATTTTACAGGCATCTCCTAAAGGTTTCCCTTACATCCTCATCTGGATAGCTCACATGGAGATAGAGGCTTTTTACTCTTACTATTTACTAATATTCTTATGTTTTGGCTCAGTCATCCAGTGGTACAGGCCCACATCTCCCTCCTCCTAGGTGATAGTGTTGGAGTTTGCACCATCCATCACCTTCAGCAACTCAATGAACTGGTTTGAGTTGAAAACACTCATTTTCCAATCACATACAGCTGAGGAGATGGTTCACTGGGGTGGGAGAAAGCAGCAGCAGTCAAACACAAGTAAATGCATGTGCAGGAGGGGGTTTGCTGGGTTACAGAGACACAGCAACAAAGATTAAGCATGTGGGCTCTCTTCCCATGAGAAATCCTTGTAAAAAGTCATTGAATGGTTTGGCCTGGAAGGAACCTTCAAAGATCATCCAGTCCAACCCTGTGATATGGGCTGGGACATCTTTCACTAATGTTGTTGCTCAAAGTCCCATCCAGTCTGATCTTGAACAGCTTCAACTACTGAAAATACATGGATTTTCTGGGCAACCTGTTTCAATGTCTCACCATTCTCATGATACGAAATTTCTTCTTTGTAAAAGAAATCTACTAAAGTCTAAATCTACTCTCATTTTAAAACTACTGCCCCTTGTGCCTTGTAGGCTGTTATTGTGCCCTGTTACTTTTTCCTATTTGGACATTAGGCTATTGACTGTAACATTTTGGATTTGGGCATTCAGCCAATTCCTTATCCACATACTCACCCATCAAATATGTATCTCTGCAAGTTAGAGGCAAGTATGTGGGGGACCATATCCAAGTCCCTGCAGAAGTCCAATTAGATGACATCAGTAGCCCTTCCTTTGTCCAGTGATGGAGTCACTCCATTCCTATGCAAGGCACAGGAAAAACAAACCCCAAATTCTTCATCTTTGTCAATATGGTTTTGCAGATATGTGGGAGATATTTTGTCTTGAGTTCAAGGAATTTTTTTCCACTTATCCAAGAATTCCCATGGACCAGCCAGAGGCATAGGTTGTGTGTTCAAAAAAAGTGCAACACCTCTCAGAAACACTGAACCTAATGATGTGGCACAGGCACATTTTGTTCCCAAGAAATCTTTGATGTAAGTATGGAGGCCTTAGCACCCACGTTTCCAGCAATAGTCATCATATTTTTCCAGTTAACCAAGCAGTTTGAAATGACAGACAAAGCCTCTTCCCCAATGACCCAATTAGCACACAGGACCACAATAATCCTAAAGCTACAGGCACCACTTGTATAACAAATTTAATCCTTTCAATATTAGCAATAGTAACTGACTCCTAGAACATCAGATCTCTGAATGCTTTTCAAGGGAGTAGTATCCATCTCACAGCTTTTTAGGTGGTGAAACAAAGGCATCACAGGGCAAGATGACTTGTCCCCATTCACCCTCAGGGCCACAGTAGAGCTGGGAACAACAATTCAAGTCTTTCTGATGCTAAAATTCCCGCCTTCTCAAATAAAGCCAATGACCTCATTACCATTTGTGATGAATAACCCATTTATTGTGTACAATGAATGGAGCATTACAGCAACACAAATCTGTCATTTTTCTCTGTAGTGGATTCCTCTTGGACTGTCATGAAGCATTGCTTCAAAATGCCTTTTTTTTTTTTTTTACCCAAATATGTACCCAGGGTTAAAATTCTCTGTATGCAGATGTTTATTTTTAGGTATCATCTGTATTGGTTGCTAGTGAATGCTTAACTTTCACGGAGGGCCAGAAAAGGTCATCTCTCTAGTAAAGCTTTGTATAAACTAACAACTCTGTCTTGGTTTCTTATTTAAAGGGAATAATATATTGCACAAAAAGTACTCTGAAAGTGTTCTGTTGCAAAAAGAGATGAAAAATCTATTTTTATTCAAGCCCGCAGCATGCCATAAAAATTGGGGGTTTTGAATATGCCGAATGACATACACCCATAGACAGATAATTTACACAGTATGTGATGGGAGGAATAATGATCTTACATCCTCAGAAAAAAAGTTTTATTAAAGCCAAGTTAAGTTCATGACTATATCACAATTAAACTAAAGAGCAAATTTGGTTCTGAAACATTGGCATACGTGGAAATTACCTGTTAATGCCCAATTCAAAATTTTAATATTTGAAAGTCAGGGAGTTAATTCTTTAGGTTCTACAATCAATGAGTATCCCTTCCTACCTGGAACTGATCTCTACCTGCCATTTATCTCACTGTAGACAGAGGCCATACCTTAACTTTGCAAAGCCAGAGTATCACAGTGAACTTGATTCCTAACAACTGCCTGCTTGTTTCATATTGCCTGATATTCCAATCCCACCATGAGGATGTCTTCAACTCCTGGTGGCATGGAAAGCCATTTTGTAAGCACATCCTCTTCCAACATTTTTGGAGAAGGACTTTACAACTTTCTTTAGAAAAGAAATTGAAATGCCATTTTTGAGCAAGCTTATTTGGGACCCACAGGTCCCCAGAAAGGGACCCTGTACCAACCTGGAGCTTTCCATCCTCTTCACTTCTATGTGTATACATTGGGCTTTCTAGACTACTCTGGATCTTGAGGTCAAAGACTTCAAGTTTCCAAATGACCAGCTCAGATATCTGTGCACACTGTAGCTGCATGCACTGACATTCTGAAGGATAAAAAGTGAATTATTAGTAGCAGCTTGAGTCAAAACAGCAACTATAATATGGACACGCTTTTGTGAGGTGAAGCAGGAGAGAACCTGGTTCTGTGGTCTGGATGATGGTTATTATGGCATAAGTGGAAAAAAAAAATCATGCTGGTTCAGGATTAGGAAATCCCTGGAGCTCAGTCTTTATATTTGCAGGTTTAATACTGTTGTGCTTGTTCAGGGTATTGCTTTTGAAGAGGCTTGAATGATTAACAAGTTCAGCTTAGGAGACATTTGGCTGAGCAGCACTATGTCAGCTTGGAAGGAGCAGCGACAAAGGCACAGAAAGTCAAACCAAGGAGAGTTATTTGGTGTAGGGTGTCATTTGCATTAGAGTTACTCAGATAGAAGGAACTTCTGGAACTATATCCAGTCTTATTCTAGTCCCTCACATTTCCCCACTCCAAAGGGTTTTATACTGCTGCAGATGCCTGCTTTTCAGAGTAATCAGACAATTTTGGACACAGTTGGACAAAGTCATTTTCTCGTTTATATTTCTGTATAAGAGTGCATGAAATGTACATGACTTAGGAGAAAGTGTGTTGTTTGGTGTTCCCTTTAAGGAAGGGGGGAAGAAAAATAAACCTTGTCAGTTCTGAGGATTTTAAAACACTTAGATTTAACTGACAAAAAGAATTTATTTTTAAATAAATAAAAATTTTTAAATGCCTTTTGTGAAATCTCTAGTTTTTTTCTTCAAGCTGTGTCAAGTGGTGTAATAAAGTTGCCTCAGACATGAGAGGTTGTAGCAATTTCCCCCAGCCTTTCTTTTCCTTTCTATAGCAGCCCTGGGCACTGTTAGTTGTGCTCATTTTGTAGCAAAGCTTCTTGCAGTGGGAGGGAAATTGTGGGAGAGCACTTGTGGAACGAGAAAATTAAAATAACAATGGAGTCATGGAGTGAGGTATCACTTCTGTCACTTCTGTCACTGACTCAGCACGTTCTTGTACATGTGGGTGATGGTCTTCATGAACTGTACTGACCTAGTTGACTCAATCAAAGAATCTGAAATAAAATCGTACTAACAACTTTGGGATTTCAAGGGTTATTAAAAGTGTCTACAAAAATCTTGGGCACATTGGGCTGGAAAAGGAAGGAAATAAATGTAGAAACAGGATGTGAAAGAGAGATTCAAGAGAGAATTGTAGAATAAGCATGAATACTGTTTGGTATTTCCAACTTTAAAAATATGCATGTTTTTCCTAGACAAAACTGGTTAGAACTCATAATTTTAGTATGGCTCAATGTGTGAAATTTTTTTACCAAGGATTAGGTTCTTCAGTTGCCTTAAACTTTAGCAGAAAATATGGGGTAATTGATACCTTTTCTCCATGCCAATTAACAGCAGAAAAAAAAAGTTGGGGGACATCTGGAATGCTGGGACTGTCAAGAGGGGATGTGGTATTACAAAAGACAAGCACATGATACAGGAAAAACCCTCCATCAGTTTGAAAACATGGTGAAACAAAGCAGCAGGATACTATTGGTTTTGGAATAGTCTTACCCTGCTTCCTTTAGCATTCTGGTTTTGTCCCTGTCTCTCTCGGTCCTTATTCCATTAGAGTGCTGTGTTGATCTGTCCTTAGCAGGAGGCACAGAGAGAGGCAAAGCAGGAAGTTTGCCCTGTTCTGTGAAACCAGATCGTCATCTGTCCTCTGTAGTGTAGAGAAACCCACAGTCCTGTGCACAGCAACAAACCTAAATCGGATGGGGAAAAAAGATGGAAATGACAGTGCCCAAGTGTCCTGAAATGAGTGTGGGCTGGCGTGGCCATACCTGTAGCACTGGCAGGGAGGTGCTCACCCACCATCCTAGCCAGACCTCTTGGGAGTTATAGGAGAGAGGGCAGAGGGCAGCAGGAGGGAGCACAGTGACAGCTGCAAGCTCCTCATCAGCTCTGCTGCTCTGACCGTGCCTGGGTGAGCAGCAAGGCTGGGCATGGCTGGGGGCTTGTAGAGGGCTGAGCAGTCCAGCTCTGGGAGTGCTGCCACACTGAGACCTGTCCTCCACCTGCCTTTGTCAGCAGCCCCCTCCTCGCTGCCATGAGCAAGGGAATGCCAAGTCCTGCTGTGCCTGTCCCACTGGGGCTGAGAACTGAAATCCTGAGGCACTGCACAGGGCAGTGTTAGCCAGAAAAGGGAATTTTTAATTGCGCCTGTCTTCCTAAAACCTCCTAGCTTGCCTTGAGAAAATTGTCTATAGAAGCACGCACAGTACATACACACCTGTCCCCTTGTTCAGAGAGAATGTGTAGGAAAGGTACAGGATTTGAGGAAAGGGGAAGGAAAACATCAGTATGACTTTATCACCATGAGTTTAAAGGGAACAAATTTGGATTAAATACAAAAATTATTCAGGTAAGGGAGAAAAGTACCTTTCACCAAACTTAGACTATTGTTAGCTGCACTTAGAGTCAGTTCTTAGTTTGGCTGGGACACGTGAAAACACAGAGAGATAGAGAAGTGTGTCCTGAGTTCTGTTTGTAAGGTTTCATTGCAGCTACCCGGATAAGATTTTTTGTGGGTTTTTGGTTGGTTGGTTGGTTTGTTGGTTTGGTTTTGTTTGTGTTTTTTTGGTTTTTGGGTTTTTGTTGGTTTGTTTTTTGTTTTGTGTGTTTTGTTTTTTGTTTGTAAGGAAAAGAGTGAAAGGAAGGAAAGGAAAACACTGTGAAAATTACTAGGCTTCTAAGGAAGTGCAGCTAGTGGAATACAGTTATCAGCAGATTGCATGCTTTGATTTGGTCTGAATAAGTTAGGTGCATGAAAAAAAATGTGATTTACAGATTTCTCTGCAGTTTGCCTCTTTTGTAAGGTTGACTCGTGCAGCAGATTAGATGGGTTTGGAATAATCACTCTGGAAAAACAAGTTGCATCTTTAAATGGTCTCCCTTTGAAGAAACACTGTACAATGCACAAGCTGGAACTGAATTAAGTGTTCGTTCTGAGTAAATCATTCTTGATTAAATGTATCCTTTAGTTTTGTGGATTAGTGACCCACGGAAGGCCGTTTCTCTTCATAGTATTTTTGTTAAGCTTCCCTTTTTTCCAAATGTATTTCAACCTTGATTTTGCTTCATTGAGATCATTGCTGTTAGGAAGTATTTGATATCTGCAACTCTGAATTCTAAATTGGGCTGTCAAAGACTCAAGATATTGTTTTTATTCTCTGAATGTAAAACAGCACATTTAAAGCTGACCTAGTATTCTTTAACATTCATACCCTTCCCTATTCTGCATCCTTATATAAAATGCATTATTACTACATTCATATATTTCAGACTTTTATACGTCCAGTGGTTCTTCCAGCCATTTCCTGGCTTCCATCCTCATTTAGAATCTTTCCCTCTGTGGTGAGTGGCCAAACAATTACATTTATTTTCCAATTTTTCTGTTGCAATGGCCGATTCTTAGACATATACATGAGGAACTATAAACAGGGGGCTCCAGGACTAAATGAACTGGTTTAACATATGGCTGAGAGCTCAGAACTTGCCAATTCCCATCCTCTACAGATCTCAACAGGGCTTTCAATTCACCGGAGGGTTTTATTCTCTCTCATCCCATTTTCATTATTCTTGGATATATCATCATTGTCTTTGAAAATACATGTGGTCTGTTTCTATTAACAGGAGCCTTGTACCTCAGGTGCCTTCCACCACATCTGCCCTTGTGTATTTCTGTGGTGAATTGACCCTGGCTGCATGCCAGATGCCCACCAAAGCAACTCTGTCAGCTGGAAAGCTCCTTCTTCAGTTGGATAGGGAAGAGAAAATGTAAGGAAATTATGATGGTCAAGATAAGAACAGGGAGAGATCATTCACCGCTCACTGTAACAGGCAAAGCAGACTCAGCTCAGGGAAATCAGTCTAATATATCAACAATCCAATCTGGATAAGGTAATGAGAAAACCAAATCTTAAAAACAACTTATTCCCACCCCTCCCTTCTTCCTCTGCTGAACTGCACTCCCAAATCCACTACTTCCTCCACACCAGTGCCTCAGGGGAACCAGGACTGGGGGCTGTGGTCAGTTCATCACATGCTGTGTGCTGCTTCTTCCTCTTAAATGGGACAGTCCTGCTCCAGCATGGGACCCCTCCTACAAGAGACCATCCTCCACAACCTGGCACGGGTCCCTTCCACAGGGTGCAGTCCTTCAGGCACAGGCTGCTCCAGCGTGGGTCCCCCATGGGTCGCAAGTCCAGCCAGCAAACCTGCTCTAGGGTGGGCTCCTCTCTCTAAGGGACCCTGCCAGGACCCTGCTCAAATGTGGGCTTCCCATGGAGTCACAGCCTCTTTAGACAACCCCTGCTCTGGTGTGGGGTCCTGCATAGGCTGCAGGATCTCTGCAGCCCATGGACCTGCACGGCTGCAGGGGCACAGCTGCCTCACCATGGGCTGCACCACGGGCTGCAGGGGAATCCCAGCTCTGCTGCCTGGAGCAGCTCCTGCCTCTTCTCCACTGACCTGAGAGCGTATGTTTCTCTCACAGATTCCCATTCCTCTCTACTGCTGCAGTTGTGCAACATTTTTCCCCCCCACCTTTTTAACTAAATTATCCCAGAGATGCTACAGGTGTCACGGAGGTGTTCAGCCTTGACCAATGGCAGGTCCATCCTGTCTGGCACAGAAGCCACCCCTGTAGTTCCCCTACTACTAAAACCTTGTCATGCAAACCAAACTGAATTTGGCATGACAGCAATCTAAATGAGGCATTTGAGTCTGATTTGAGTCTGGGGGTGTTGGTTACTAGCAGCTGAACATGAGCCAGCTGTGCCCAGGTGGCCAAGAGGGCCAATGCCATCCTGGCCTGTGTCAGCAATGGTGTGGCCAGCAGGAGCAGGGCAGGGATTGTCTCCCTGTGCTCAGCACTGGTGAGGCCACACCTCAAATGCTGTGCTCAGTGGAATGTGTCCAGAGAAGGGCAGTGGAGCTGGTGAAGGATCTGGAGCTCCTTATGGGGAGCAGCTGAGGGAGCTGGGGCTGTTTCTCCTGGAAAAAAGGAGCTCAGTGGAGACCTCAACCACCTGAGAGGAGACTGTAGCCAGATGGGGATTGGTCTCATCTCCCAAGAAACAAGCAACAGGACAAGAGGAAATGGCTTCAGATTACTCTAGGGGAGGTTTAGAGGGATATTAAGAAAAAATTCTTCACTGAAAGAGTTATCAAGCACTAGAACAGGCTGCCCAAGGTGGAATCATCATCCCTGGAAGTATTTGAAAGATGCATGGGTCTTAGGGGCAAGGTGCTCAGGGATATAGTTTAGTGTTGGACTTGGCAGTGCTGGGTTAATGGTTGCACTTGATGGTCCGGAAAAGTTCTTTCCAATCTAAAAGATTCTATGAGTTTTTTCTATATGTGATTTTATGATATCCTGGTTGTCTCTTAAAGAAAAGAAATTGATGAGACTTTTTCTAAGACAAGATTCACCCTTTGTGCCAGAAGGTGAAAGCTGACCTTTGGATGCTAGAAACTTATCCACAAATAACATTCATATTGTATTTGCCCATGAACAGGTTTTCCCTATTTGGAAAAAAAATTCTTTTCTATCTCAGTATTTTCTGAATTTATACAGTTCTTTTGTTAATGTAAAAGCTTTAGCAGGGGCTCACACACTCAGTGTAAACACTCAGTGCAAGTGAGGACCAGAGGTGTACGCTTCTATGAAACTGCCCTCTTCAGTTTTCACTTTATCAAATAAATTAAAGGTGCTTCATCTATACTTATAAGTACATCATTACTTCTAAGAGCTATATTATTATTATCGAAGTGTTCTTATACTGTCACAGAAAGACCTTGACATGCTGTAAATAACTTTGCCTCTTGCTTTGATACTACATAGACTCCTGCAATTGTGTTTATTGTCTGCAGGCATTATGGAAACCTAATATGAAAGAACTGGAGAGCTCACACTCAAAATGAATGGATATACATTCTCTTTCTATTTAGGCTGATTTTCTACCTCAAGAAATGTTTGATACATCATCTTGGGCTTTGGGAATGAAAAGGCAGAAAGGGAAAGGGAAAAAAAAAGCCCATAAACTGAGACTTTCAGAGCTTATTTTTCTTCAACACTCCTTCAGTAAAAGAAAGAGAGGCAAAGCATTATGGAGGTAGCAGTGGTTGAACTTCAAAAGCTTCTTAGGTACAGGGTGGATATTTAACTATCCACTCTTGTGGAGAAAATCCTCTGATCACTAATCTTGTACTAAACTCTCATATGATTTTTGGTAGTTGCTGTCTTGAGCTGGGCAAGACAGCCTACAAAAAGCATTTGAAATATAACAGTAATTTAGTATTTTGGTGTCCAGTACCAGAGCAGAGAGACAAATAAACACAAGCCACACCACATACTGAAAGATACATTAAATATCAGATCTTAATCTGTAAATACAGTGTCTTTAGCTCTAAACAAAGTCTATGGCAGCAGAAGAAAGAATGTTCATAACCACGAGTGTCTAACTAGGAAACAAAATAAGGAATGAACAAATACATGGCCACATCACCTTCCACAGAGGTCTGAAAACTTTTCTTGGCACAAGAGCCTCTTCCTAACATTGAAACTTGCATCTATTCACACAGCTGCAGCCAGAGACTTGATGAAGCCTGTAAGAGCCTTTACTGTACTGCACACTGTTTGCAAATGAGACAGATATATAGGAGAACAATTACATTATAAAATGCCTAGAAAGAGAATTTGCATTATTTCCAGCAACCAGAAAATTTTCACAAAATATTCTAATAATAATATATACATTTTAATGGAATCTCTTTCCAGCTATTGAAAAATCATATATTTATACTGAGTGACACAAAATCCTTGAACCTATTTCTTTCACCAGCCATTGTGGCTATCTATCTCTTCCTAGTAATGGCTGAGTTTCTGTTATTACCATCCCCATATTTTAGCTTCCATATAAACCAGATGTTGAGAGAAAAAGACAGAAAATAACAACAGCATTAGATGTACAGAAGTACCCAAACTGACTTTATATATAAAACCACCCTCCCCACTACATCAAGAAAAAGCTACATTTACAACTGGCAGTGATTAAAATACTCAAATGGATATATAGAGAATATGAAAGAAGTTGCTTATAGTGACTTCTAGCTGCCAGCTCTAGAATAACTTTCCAGTGTAAGAATCATGTACAAAACCTCCAGGCAATTAGTTTTCTAATGAAGCTTGATATATACAAGAACAGGATTATACAGCTTCACTGCTTGTAACTGGGGGCCTGCTGATGACCTGAAGGGTCCCTTCTGGTGCTGTATCCTAATTTGCAACTAGGTTTGTTTCTGCTCAGATATCAGAGCCAACCCAGGGCTTGAAAAGTTGGCTGGTTCAGATCTGCTTTCCTTTATCAAACAGCAGTTGCAGAATTTTTGTTGTTGCTGAGATGTGAGCCAGAAAGAAGTCCCCTTAGGAAAATGAAAAAGGCCACTGTGATTTTACTTCTGTTTTACTTACTGTGTCTGTGGGCAAAAGCTGCTCCTAGAATATTCTTTATTGAAATTTGTTGATGTATTAGATTATGTATTAGATTGAAGTTTTAGAGGCAGAATTAGTTTAATCCCTGTGTGACCACCTTTAAATGCTGTGCCCACTTTGCACACTTTGGTAACTGAGTTCCAAGCTAGAAATCATCATCAAAAATGCTGACTTTGTCTTGCCCTCCAAAAGATGCCAGCAGTTTATTGGGATGTTTGTCTGAAGAAAACCTGAGTGACGTCATTAGAATCTGTTATCTCTCCTGCTGATAAATGTAGAGAATAAAACTTTATTTTTATGTGAAGAGAGGATCATTTGCTTTCAAAAGTAAGCTTGAGCTGCACTAAAAGTAGCTGGAGTTCATGGTCACATCAGACAGAAAAAATTATGCTGCTCAGAGGTATATTGATCACATCAAACAAATATCTAAAATATTGCCTTTTTCAGAGCCAAAATTTTAATTCCATACATTAATGAGGTACAAATCTCAGTTCCAAAAGACTTTAATGGCTTGCACTGTAATGCCTGCTGGGGTGGTGGATTTTTTCAGGGGGTTGAACGAGGTTGAGTGCAACCCTCTGCATGGCCTTCCTAGGTGTATGGAAAATAATTTCAAATTTCAATGGCAATGCACATTATATGATCACTACCACCTAAGCAATGATATTAGTTGCCATAGTAACCTCAGGTTGCATCATTAAGAATTTTAAATGTTGACAGTTGGGAAACATAGCTTGAAACACTGGGAGAAGAGCAGGAAAGAAGCAGGTTTGACAGAAGTGTACAGAGCAATCTGGGGCATGAGTGCTTTCTGTTGTGTCAAGCCTGGATAGGGAACAATGGAGGAGACCAATGGCATGGCTGTATCAAGGGGTTTTTATTATTATTTTCTTCCCAGATCATTGAAACAGAGGGGGGAAAGCTGTTTTCCATCTTTTTTATTTCTCTCTTTTTCTAGAAAAAGAAAAAAAAGAAAGGCAGCATGTTCATTTGAAACTGCTTTCTGGTGATCTCATTTTGCATTTTAGACAAGCTGGAATAACATGTGTAGTTGGCTGGGAACCATGTCTGGCTTTCCTTGGCATGGTGTTTCTCAGAACTTGGTTATTCTGAGTCACAGTTTGTTTGGTGTTACAGTGTTGATTCTGATCATTAATGCATTAAACTCTCCATTGACCAGGGCATTTCCACCATTCCTTTTACCACAGCATAATGTGGGCTAGTAAGTGTCAGGAATACCCAGCTGTCACTTATAATATGCCCTCTCTCCATCAAATCTCTCTTCAGCCACTAATTCACACAGGCAACTCAGCTTTTAGAAGTACATTCCATCTAAACTATAAGTGTGCAGATCCAAATAATTAGTGATTTCTTTTCAGACATATTACTGTCGATCCCTCATTCTGAAACTCTGGTTTTCCTGGTGGTTTGTGGTGAAAACAGGGGAATGCCAA
Source organism: Petroica traversi (assembly GCA_025920805.1). Classification (NCBI taxonomy): domain Eukaryota; kingdom Metazoa; phylum Chordata; class Aves; order Passeriformes; family Petroicidae; genus Petroica; species Petroica traversi. Next base: position 11,211,864 of record JAHLSL010000007.1, read on the forward strand.
GATGAGAGACAGAGGGGCCGAGTGGGGAGCTGGTGTTGCCAAGTTCAGGACCTTATGCTACCCAGCCCCTCCTGGCTTTCTTTTTCTGTACGATTCAATAGCTGTTAGTAACAGACTGACTTTGGAAAAGTATACTGGAAATTGAGTGTTTTTCCAGGAAAACCCTGAAAGAGGTCAAGTGCAGCAGGAAAATTTCATGTTTTTGTTCTTAAGCTACTTGGCAAACATGAATGTGATTATATTTGAATGCTATAATAAACATGTGAAGGAATGTCCAAGTTCCAAACATGATTTCTGGACGAAGTATTAACAGCTCTCATAGTTTCCCAGAACATGTCATACAGAATGTACTTTAATTCTTCTTTTTTTTTTTTTTTTAAATTGATGCATCTTTTTGTTTTTATATCTCTATTCCAAGTATCTGTCTATCCTGGTGAGTAGGAACCTCTCACCTATCCCTAAAACTTTCCACATGACAAGGGACAGAAACATCATCAGGTTAAAAAATTCCAGGTTCCACAACTGTAGTGGCTATAATGAAATAACTAGTACTCAAAATAGATCAATAAAATGTCATCCATGAAGCCTCCTGATATAACATTACCTCCTGTATCAGAGAATGAAGTGCCCGATTGTCAAGAACAGTTGTTTCAGGTGCAGATGTCAAACTCCCATGCCCTGTCCCCAGCCCACAGCAAAAGCAAAGCTCTCCCAGTGCATCTATATCTGTGTGCCTTCAGGAAGCTTTCAGCACTGTGCCAGTCTTGCTCAGAGCTGACTCTAGACCACTAATGTAAACTAGTTTTAAGCATGTTTTTGTCTTGGCTTGAGAAAAACAGTGTTTACATTCTTTTACCAACTGCCATAAAAGCTGGGCACTCCTGCTAAAGATTTATGGCAAAAGACAGACCCTCCCCTGAGATATCTGCACAAGTATTTCCTGTAACCACCACTAGTCATTTGTAGTCATTCACACAGCTGAAGTCACACTTTATTTTGATGCTTTAGGATTATAAAATATAAATTTCCACCCTTGATTTATCACTAATTTGGGATATAAGAATCTAAATGGGACATTAGACAAGCATATTAGTGCAAAGCCTAGCTGCTATGAAATGGCTATTAGAGATTACCTTTAAAATATATTTTATAGCAGATATGCTCATCTTGTTGTTGAATAATCAATGCCTGCACCTCTGTGTTAAATTTATTAGCATATCTACAAGGTGCAAGTGAACTTTCATTATAGAAAAATGTACTGGATGGTTATTTTTGAATTAAAAATAATCACATGGTGAGATATTTTAAGCAAAACGGAATTGATATTAGCACTGATGTGTCACATACAGTGCTATTGGGCTTTGCATTAGAAAGTATATTTCTTTGCTATTGGTTGAGGCTTTTTAAAACACACTAAATTGGCTCACAGGCGTATGCATTTCTATGAGTCCTAATAAATGACAATATCTCCCCCAGCCAAAGTAATTCTTGACTTTGGGTGTTTGCAAATAAACAATACACAACTGAATCAGAAAATCAGGAATTTTGTGCTATTCCTGACAGACAAACATATATTGTTACAAAGTCAATGTATTCTACCATAGGCACAAATATGCAAGTTCACTTTAACAGTAGAGGGTTTAATTGAAATTGTTCAGATTAAAGGGTAAAGAATAAAGCAATCCTGTCAATTGTTTGCTGTTAATAATGACTGATGTTTTCCACGGATGTGTTACACACTGAATGAAGATGTGTTTCTCATCAGATTGTGCTTAGAAACTCTCCCAATCTCTTGCAAGAAGGTGCTTATGGAGAATGGCTGTAGCCGGTGGTGTGGGCTGGACAGCTGACCACCAGGGATGGTCAGCAGCTCGGCAGCGCGGTCTGTGAGCGTCATTGAATTTCAAGTCCACCACAGTCATGGACGTCTCCCCTCGCCGCGAGCCGCGCCTCCCTAGGATGGCAGCCACGCTGTCCCAAAAGCCGGAGTGCTGCAAAGAGAGAGTGTTCCCTCGCCCGGACCCCAAATCAGTCACGCTCACACAGCGGCCAGTCTTGGGTTCAGGGGCGAGAGACCCCGGCCCAGTTGGGCATCAGACTTTTATTCTGAGAGTTACAACCAATCTCGGAACGGCACGGGGGACGAACAGGGGAGGGACAAAGGGCCAGGGACCAACCGGGAAGGGGGAAGGGAGGAGAGAGTGAGATACGAAACATCATTGTGAGCTGAGGGAGCCCGACCCCTCTCTGAGGCAAACCACCTTCGACTCCACCCTAGGGGGGCTTCATTCTCCAGATGTCCACAGATTCCTCAGGGGGGAAGAAACTCTCTGGGCTTGAACCACCGCTACAAATGGCCACATCAGGGTGTCTTTTGTCCTATTCCAGCAACTGCCTAGGGTTGTACAGCATCTTTCTGTGGGCTTTCCAAGCCTCTCATGTCCAGGAATTGGATGGAGTGAGTCACATGCCAGTGCTCTCCTAAGCATGGTTCACAACAGCCAGTGGAAAGGGTTGCCTCAGCTGGCTGTGTTGAACCCACTGCACAGGGATATGGCCTTAGCCCACCCATGAACCCCTAGCAGGGCAGGTCTCTGGACCTGAGTCCCGGGATCCATGCCTTTAACAGCCTCGCCTCGGTGTCTAAGCTGCTTTGGTGGCCAGACAAGAACGCGTTCTTTCTGGTCCCTTCAAGAAGCAAGCCCAAGGAAGTATACTAGAAGAACTCCCAGATGCATTTTCACATGAATAGGCAGGAGGTTTCTCGGTGGGTTTGCTAACAATGACTTTGTGATATGCGTCAGACCTGTGTCTGAAGGGGTGCAAATACCTGTTGATGGTCTACACATCAGATTCCTATTTTTCAGTTTTGTTGCAAGGCAGTGGTTCTTCCACACTTTGAGGAAGTGTGGACTAGGCTTCAGAGCCCAGTCTCTGACAGCAGCCTTTCTCCTTTGCTGCTTGCAAGTGACAACAGGAAAGCAGCAGCAAAGTAATGGTTGTGGGATGGGTCTTTTTGGGGAATGGGAGGATATAGTGTGATATCTATATTAGTGCTACTCCTGGGACCTCTAAAACCCCTAAGAACACCCCTTCCAAGACTCTCTGTACCAGGAAGCTGCTGTAGGGGAGCATCATGTGAACCCATGCCCCATTAATGCACAGTGGGTGTAACAGGGCACAGTGTTCTGAAATCCGAGATGAATTTTGTGGTAGAATCAATGATGGAGGAGAATGGTGGCCTTCCAGATCTTTTTGTACAGGCCAAACTGTGAATGGTCTTGCAAAAGGCCATTCCTGGGAGTGATCTAACAGAGACGTGTAGAGGCACCAGCAGCAACTGAGTTCCTGAACAGATTTGGTGCTGAGGCCTGAGACAAAGACTGGAGAACTGGCTCAGCGTTCTAGTACAAAGGGCACTAACGTAATATAAAAATGCCATGGTGGGAGAATAAATGCCATCTGAGGTGTGTGGCTGACCCTGCCCTGACAGGCACTCCTGAAACCATCTCAGCTTGCTCCAGGCAGGAGAACTCTTGTACTTGGCTCTGCCTTAGGAAGACAGTTCACTTCTCACACTATTTTTTTTTAGTCTGTTAATGAAAGTGTTTTCCTAGGGTGCAAAAAGTACAAGGCAACAGTACATAATAACATGTATTAGCAGTCTCTGATATTAATAGTACAGATTGTCACATGATATGACAGTGATTAAAGTGGGCATGGATGGAGGTCTCCCTTTCTTCTGGGAGGCACTGTTCCCCTTTGCAAACAGAAAATAAACACAGCCCTTCCAGAGCATAAATGCCAATAACTGTGAAATTTTGATTAAATAATAGATATGTGTTCAGAAGCACTTTTTATAGTATGTGATTAAGAAAGATAACTAGACATCCTTACAACTATAATGATAATAATTACTGCAACACATAAAGTGCAGAATATGACACTGGAAAGGCCACTATTAACCTTTCCAAGGGTTATTTTTATTGTGTTTTTGACACTATGGACAGCAGTATTCAGAGAACTAAATAAAACTATAGCTGTGACAGTTCTTTCCAAGTATTCTCTGGTATGTTAAAAAGGAGGTGTAGAGGGGAGTGAAATACCTTCTTTTCAAAACAGATGTTTGTTTAACATCTAACATCTGTGTAGTCTTAGAAAAACTGTTTTGCTAAGACTTCTGCAACTCTTGTTAATTCAGAAAACCGACGACAATGTTGCCCTGTTTAAAAAGAGCTATAAATAAAAGCTCTATGCCCCGGACCAAAGGCTTTTTTACTCCTAGCAAGCAAATTTGCTGTCTCTAAAGTGCGATGTCACGTTGTCCAGCAGATCACATCCATTATCGGGTGATGCTAATCTGTGAATTTCATGTTATGACATCTCTGTGCCTTGCAGCTCTGGTGGAGAATTACAGACTGAACACCACTGTTCATGTAAACTGAACTGCTACTTTATATCTTACCAGAATTACTTGGTGTGGAAGGGCTGGGTAAGTAGGTTGGGAAAGGCAGAAGAGATTGGCATCAGGTTTTCCAGTTATAAAGGGAGAGTGGGTAAATTTCAGGCATGAGTCAATGCAGAACATTTGAATAGAATGAATAAGTAATATTGGTACAAATCCCCTCAAAATTCCTGTAACTAGAAAAGGGGAATTGGCTCCGGAGGTTGTAATTCACCTATCTGTAAAAGAGGCTGGTCTCTGTACACCAGTCAAGCTTGCAAACATGCCACTGATGTTCAGTTCTGCTTTCTATATGATAAAAAAGTCCCTCTTAGTCAATATCCACAGCTGCAAAAATCATTTTGTATGAAGGAGAGAGGATGCCATTATTTTAAATTATGGCATTGCAATGTAATAGATGGTGTGAAAGAAGGCTGTAAATTCTGGGTCACTGCTCTCTGTAGAGTCCTGCAAATAACATGAGCAATCCAGTAGTCCAAGCTGCTCAGGATACTGCTTTTTAAACACATTAATTAAATCATATTGAAGTAAAATTCAACTAAGCCAAGATTTCTTCAACAATTTATTATTGAAAACACAATTAGCTGGAGGCATTTGGAAGAGTTTTGTGAAATCAAAGGCTGCACTGCAACTGAGAGTAAGTTCTCCAACCATCAACTCATTAATAGCAGAAAATGAATGTGCTGCTGCAAGGCACCAAATCAGAAGTAAAAATATGAAACTTTTTTCTGTGATTTCAAGAACAAATTCTATATATTAGAATATTTTCAAGCTGCTGTTACCACTTCCCTAACTTTGTTCTTAAAGCTGACACTCAGACCCCTTATACCCAAAATTGTTGGTCTTTACAGCAGATTAAGGAGTTAATGGGTACAGCTATTGGGTTTAAATCTTTTTTTGGCAACTGAATTGATTTCTCAGAGCTGATTTTTCGGGATCTTTTTCCTGACCCTCATTTGTCTTTATTTCACTATCATTTCTCATGTTACTCATATTCTGCATTTTGCTGGATGCATCAAAAATAGCTGTTACTGGAATAAGGGCATGTTAGCCAAACTCAGGCCATGAGAAAGAAACCTGCTGCTCTCATCCATGCCACTCTGGGAACCATGTACTCTGGCAGCACGACTTCTCTGTGTAAGGAGCTGAGAGTTCAATCCACAAAAGCTGCTGAAAGGAGCAAATAGCAGAGGCAGCAAAATGTTCTTTAACCAGCAGAGCAGGGCCTGACACTCTCTGCAGGAGAGAGCAGCTGCATAGGCACAAAGGAAAAGCAATTTTGTATTAAATGTCTGTGGACAGTAAGGACTGAAACTACCATTCCCATATTAAGGCTATAAGAGTGCTCCAAATATCCATGGTCCCATGAAACTTTTCTCCTAATAGGAAGAAAATTTGAACTCAACTGACCCATTAATATCCAAACCTCATTTTTTCCCCCATTCATACAGCTAAGAATGTAAAGGAAATCTTGTCCATGTAGACATGGATCCTACTTCATTTCAGGTTAAGAGTTGTCGTCCGTGCTGCTTTCTTTCCTGTATTACATTGAAAGCAGAGGTAAGAGGATTGAGGAATTTTGTTTTCCCACCTTCTGATGTTCTTAAATGAATCAACGCAGAAGAAAAACATATTCACTGTTTTACTTTTAATTCCTACTGACTTTCACTGCTATTTGCTTTCAGAATAGATGTAGAAATGCTAATGTAATTTAAGAAATTCGTAAGACTGCCTCCAATGACTGAAGAGGAAGCACTAGAAATCTCAGAGCCTGATAAGGCTACATTTATTTAATCATTTTGTTGATGCACTAAGTTCTGTTACTAAATCCCAGTTTAGCATCAGCTTTGGGGTCATAGCATTGCAGGTTTTATCTTAGTCTGGTTTGCCAAGGAAATTAGGGTTAAGTTGTTCTCCAAATTTGTGTTTATAGGCTCATTCCTCTTTATGACATTGCACCTTAGTGGTCAGTTTCAAGCAAAATTACTTAAAAGATTCTACCAGCTATACTAACTCTCAATGAGATGCTGATCAGATGGAGGAACAACACTGAAATTTGTGCCCTTCCATTGGAAAGGATGCAATCTGATCCCACTGACATTGTTAAACATGAGCAAATCCAAATCAGCCAGACATTAAATGTTAGTGCTGGAGAAGCTTCTGTCAAATTTTGTATCTTATTAACTTGTGAAGACTGAAAATTTATGAGGTTCAACATTCTGCCTGTAAAGCTACACAGACATACAAAGAAATTGTGGGAATTTTCTGTGTTTCCTCATTTTTCAAGATTTCAGTTAATGGTGCAAATACCTTAGGTGATAGGAGAAATCCAACTGAAAATAGAATCTGGACTTACCATGGAGCAGGACTATGTTGTGCCTTTGAACAAACTGAAACACACTAAGGAAAGCACAGAGGAAACAAAAATTTGAAAATGGCACAAGATATGGCAACCAACTTCTGTGATGAAATTTAAGGATTTTGACATTGCTTACAGAGTGTAAGGGAGATGGAAGGGTTGTTTCTGAATGTGGGAGGAGACAGTGGAAAGACAATTTATGAAGTCGCAACAAAAAATAAGTACAAGCAAATGATACCTTCCTTTGAACTCTGCACAATCATACCCTCCACGAATTCCTTTGAGTCATTCTTGACTGACAACTCGGACAAAACTAAAAACAAAAAAAACCCATTCTAAACTTGTCACAAGCTTGATTATTTTCAATACTTCTCTGGCCTAATCCCTTGCTCATTTGCCCATGGTTGCAGTCCAACCTCATGCATATTCCAATAGGACATAATAGGACTCTCCTCCCAACAAAGGACAGATATTTTCTACAGTCATGAGTGTGTGGCTCCCCTTGCTGGTTTGGGTTATGCTGTGGTGCCATGTGGGAATCTCTAACACACTGAATTCTCAGGTTTGGTGGGCTTATCCCATTTAAGCAGCCCCCTGCTACTACCCAGGGCTCTGGGTATTCCTCTGTAATTTATTCATGGAATCAGGGTGAAGCAGGTAAAGACATCATGATCTGAAAGTACAGATCCTGTTACAAAGCAGGACAAAGGCTATATTAGCTAAAAATCCTGCAGAAACATGGGGTCCTATAGAATGCACCATGGTTGTGGAAAGTTATGAATTACACAGTTTAGCAAATACACACACATACATGTAACTTATTTTTCAATCACTGATGGTGATGATTACATCAGGTCCTTATGAAATGGGCCCTCGCCAAATCATCCATGCCTATTTGCAGAGGTGATTCACAGCCTTCAGATTAAACAAGTCACATTTAGGAGCCGACTGAAGTAAGCTGAACCAACTGGATTTATGGCAAGGATTGCTTATGGAACTCTTCTGAATTTTACTGCTCACACACCCATAAGGGGACTGACAAAGCATTTTTTGATATTTCACAATGAATGCATCACTGTTCACTGATACAATAAGCACACAGAAACCCCTCTGATCTCTGAGAGTGAAATATCCTATAAGCAGTTAAGAAATTTCAAAGAGCACATCTAGGAAGTTTAGGCAAACCCATAAAAAGCAAAGCCTGAGCAATAACAAGTAAAAATTAGCCTGGAATTATTTTCGTGTTCTCACTGGTCTCAATTCTGACCCCCTGGAAGCTGTTAAAAATATTGTCACTGGCAGTACTGAAATATGAGAAGATCTCAAGCTGCTCTTGAAATATTACTACTGATTTCCTGATGGGAACTCTGCGACTTCACAGACAGCAACGGAATTTTGGTCATGTGTGTTTAAGCTGCATTTAAAATTTCTAAATGTGAGATACATCTGGAAAACAATGCATCCACATATGTACATACAGGTATATATCTCAATTAGTAATGGAAAAATTTGCTTTTCGGCAAAGTTCAGCATGGTGTCTCCTTTATCAGGTGCTAAAATGTCCACATAAAGTATATCAGTTTATGCCAGGATGTGACATTTCCAAGACATTATACAGGTGTTTTCCTTGGGTAGAAAACAGGGCGGAATAGCAGCCATGCCTTTTCTTTGCTACTTCTCAGATCGAATTTCAACCTCTGAAAGTGTGTTGTGCTGACAGCATTGTTGTTGGAAAGACATCTGTAGCAGGATTTCCATGTTTAGTGGAAAAGTTTTCTGTTGTCTAATCCCAAAATTTTAAGACCTCAAGATCCATATAACCAGATGAGCACCATTGTGTATGAAGCATACATATGATATGTAAAATAATTTGGGCAATACTTTCTTGCTAGAAAAGTGTTGTGGTTTAACCCCAGATGACATAAAACATCACACAGCTGCTTGCTCAGCCTAACCCCATCCTGCTGGGAGGAAGAGTAAAAGTGAGAAAACTTAGGGATTGAAACAAGAGTAATTAAAGAATAGAAATAAATAATTATAATAGCAATAATAACAATATTAATAATATAATTAATAAATCATACAATATAATAAAATAATGATATCATGAATAATGAAATAATAGTAATGAAAAGGAAAAGAACACAGAAAGAAATTAAATCCAAGAAAGACAATGATGCACATGAAAACAATTGGTCATCATCAGCAGGCTGATGCCCAGACAGACCCTCAGTAGCCCCCAGCCAACCTTCCCTATTGTTACTGAGCATGGCATCATTTGGCCTGGGATGTTCTTTTGGTCAGTTGGGGTCAGCCATCTGTGACCTCCACTGTGTCCCCTCCCAAATCCTTGTGCCTCCCCAGCCCACTTGCTGCTGGTAGGGGATGAGAAGGAGAAAAGTTCTTGTCTCTGTGCAAGCTCTGCTCAGCAAGAACTAAAACATCTCTGTATTATCAACAGTTACCAGCACAAATCCTTAGAACAGACCCATGCCAGCTACTGTGAAGAAAATTAACTCTAACCCAGCCAAAACTATCACAAAAAGCAGCCTACATTTCTCAACTCCCTTTCGTGGACGCCAAAAAAATTTTAAAAATTAAAAATTATATTGTAAAAAAGGCTATAATTGTTCATTACTTGTGAGCTTGCCAACTTTAGGTCCCGGAGTCATAGATGGGACACCTGTCCTGCACAGCAAAAGCTGCAGCACCCCAAGCTGCACCGCTGCTCTGATATCCATAACTTCCTTTTTCACCCAGCACACTCTTACCAGGACACAGCACATGTGCTCAGAGGTTAGATGTTGTGACAGGATTTTTTTAATATATGTACAGGATATATTTCCTAATATGTAGAGGAGAATATAAACACTCTCCCTGGTGTGCATGGTTTGCATTTCTAATAACAGACGGAAGGTACTGCCTGGGTGCATTGACGTGGCTTTTTAACAAAACTTGAACTGCAAACCTTAACTGCAAACCTGAACCACAGTTTTGGAGTTAGTTTGGAGACAGGCAGATCCCCAGAGCACTTGGGTGTTTGCTTAGAACAGTCCTGGACACCTGACTGTGTGAGATTCCAGAAATATCACATAGCATCAAACTGACTTAAAATTTCCATTAGGGACCTGCTGCTCCCTTGTCTAAGATATTCTTAACAAAACAACAACATCAACAACAACAAAACCCTACCCAAAAAAGGTCCTGCAGGGATGACTAAGTTGCATTAGCTGTCCCAGAGGTATAATGTATACAAATCAAATCAAAATATAAATCATTCCACCCTGTTGTGGGGTTTATGCACAGTTTCTTTTAATAAAATATGCAAATATTTTGCAGTAAATTGATTTCCCAGTTTCAGTTCTCTTATCTCCATATTTATTATTCATGATTCTTCTACTCCCCTACTTGAGTAGATAAAAAAACGAAACAAAAAAAAATTTTAAAAAAAAAAAAGAGGGGAAAAAACTGTGGAGAGTTCACTTGCTTTTAGGAACTAGCGTTATTATTGTTATTATTAGCACAATTTTATACTCCTAGGAGTGAAAGATAAATGTAGATATTACTTCTAATCTCAACCAAAGCTAAGAGGTAATACAATGACACTCTTTAATGCAAATCACTGCAATAAATGACTACATAGCCCAAGTGTTCTGCTGCATTACAAATTGTAATGAAAGTTTGAATTGCTGAGCAAAATGACTGTTGTTTAACCTGTGACCAAGCTGGATGGTATCAGTTCTATTATTAAAGGTGTACACACTGTGACTGTACAGGAAATAAACCCAAATATTTCAGATGTCTAAAGTTGTTACCAAGTAGGATTTCTGGTAAAAAAAAAAAAAAAAAGTGAATTTCTGGTCAGTTTTCCTTGCATTAGCTGAGGTATGAAATTGCTGTTTTCCATCACCCTGTGGTTAACAATTTCTGCAGCAGAGAATCAAAACTGATCCAACGTGGGTGCACCGTTCTGTTTGCTGGTGCTGGAGGTCTCTGTGGGGATAAAGGACAGAAAGATGAGGGAATCAGGAAGGTCAGGGCAGCAGGGCAGGGACAACTCATCAATGCCAGGAGAAGGTCAGCGACAAAGTCAAGCAAAGGGAGAATGAGATTCCAAAACCAAACAAATGTTGGGTTTCACTCCTGTGTAGAGAAGATTCTGTCACAGTACAGGTATAAATTATTACAAGCATATGCTCCAAGTAATCTCCATTTTCCTCCTACTTTCAATTTAATTAGGTGTAGTGATTTCTTTCTATTAAGATCCTCAGTGGATTACAGGTCTCATTTTAAAAAATGTGTCTGAGATTTGCAATCCAATTGCTTTTTGAAGGATTTATAAGTTTTTTTCCTTTATGAATGAAGAATCAGACCTGTAAATATTCCAGCAGGAATTACCATTGAGTAACAAGCCCTAGAGGAAAAGAAAGATTTTTACAGATATTCTAGGTTAGTTGGGCTGGCTGAAGAATTAAACTACATTTTGTTCTGATAGTACATTGCTTCACAGGAGTTTGGGTGACTATAACCATGAATTCTGATCTTCATAGAAACAACATATTCATCTAAAAATTGCTCAGAAGAAAAATTCCCAGCAAGACCCTAAGGTGGGCTATTTTTGAGAAGAGGGTTCTGCGAGGTTTGGCCCAAAGCGCTGAAGATCAAATTCTCTCTCAAGTCAAAGAAATTGTGTCAGCACAGAATCTGGCCTTAGGTGTAAGCAGTGAAAAGCGACTACATTGCAACTGCATTGGCATTGCAAATCAGATGGGGAAAGAAGGAAAATTCACAGAAAGACCTTAGATTTCTTTCTAATTATTCCATTTCTTTTCTGCCAAAAAAAAAAAAAAAAAAAGAAAAGAAAAGAAAAAAATTTGGTTTTTCTCTGCACTTCAGAATTACCTTTCACCTGGCATAATCCCTGCTTTAAACAGAATAGCATCATTAAACTAATGTGATGACGTGAAAAGTTGCACTCCTATCTGAGGAAAAGACTTACAGGTTTATTCAACAGTAGAATAATCCTCTTTGTAGGCTGAAAACAAATTATTTTCTAGCGGAAGGTTTTTTGATGTTTACTTTCTTGACAAGCAAATAGGATGTTTTTTTCATCAGAGAACGTGACACATTATTAGAAATTATGATTGGCCATCTGCTTGTTCTCTTCAGTCTCTCTCATAATGCTCCCAAGATTTGTCTTCCCTGCTTTGGTGCACACCAGGACCTAAAGCAGAGGTCAGGCACGGCAATGGGTCAGGGTGAAAGGGGGTGAGGACTGCTGGATTCCTTGCTGCAGTCAATTATTACTCACTGCTGCTTGGTTACATCCAGTACAGTACTTTTTTATTATTATTTTATTAAGATGTAAATTAAATCTAAAAAACTCTGAGAAAGAAAAGTCTGCTTGGAAAAGTTTGTTCATGTTGCAGAGTATTATCTGTAAGTCCTCCAGCTAGGCTAAAAGCCTATCCCACTGCTCCTTGGGATTTCTAGTGAATTAATAATGTCACTGATGAATATTCAAAAGTAGGCAGCTATTGTGCCTCCAAGCACATAATTAATTATTCATTACACATTTTTATTCACTGAATTAAAAAACACAGGGTGCTCTGGGAAATGAAGTGTAGTTCACTGCAGGGGCATGAAATTCTACACTGCCCCTTTAAGGATTATTACTCTGTATTTATAGTTGCCAGGGCAACATAAATGCCGGGCAATTAGATCATGGGTTGTCCCCGAAGACTGATGGGATAATAAGCAGTAGTCAAGTATTAAGTTGACCCAGTAAACGTCCCACATGAATAAACCTGGGCTAGGACCACAGCTGGCATCTTTCAAATAAAACTTTTACATTAATATAGTTTAAAAGGTGCATTTATCCGGGAATTGAGCATGCATCCACAGTGGGAAGGCTGTGGAGAGCACTAATACCACTTCCCCATGGTGGTCCATGGGCTTTGTTCCTCAGGCTGAGCTTTGTGCAAAGTTAGGAGCATATTCAGCCTCTAAACAGCTCAGAAGTGGGGAGAACCCCACATTTACCCCCTAAGAGCCAATGTTCTGTGTTGGTGGAAGGTTGGGTTTTTTTCCTACTTATTCTGCAAAACTCACCAGCAGGGGAGAAAGCCAGTTTGGTTCTGAGCTTTAAAAAACAGGTATTAAAATTTGAAAAAAAAAAATAAAACCAAAAAAACAACCCTACAACTATTTTAACTGGGTATGATTTTGCCTTAAAAACAGTTTAACAGAAACATAGTATCAAGATAACGCCTGTAAATTATTACCTGTGAGATGTGTTACCAAGGGCATTTTCCAGACAGTAAAGAGCAAGCTAAAAATATGAAATTAAAAGGATCAGAGAGATTCCCCTAAACTATTTTTTTTCTTGTTTTTTTCACAAACATAAGCTTCAAATTCTTGCTGGCTACTGGCCATCCTTTTTTCACTGAATTAATTTTCTGTGAATCCTCCACAAGCTCAGAAATTTATCTTTCTCTCAAAACTAGTTTCAAGTTGAAAAAGAAACAAACCACAAACCATGGAGAACCCACACAAATATATTATTCCATTTTTTCCCCATTAATACTTGTAATATTAATATTTTTTAAACTTAATTCTTTCCACTATCCCCGCTAGTGACAAAAGGTGATGGTTTTATTGTGCTTTTAGATCACTAATTTTGTAGAGAAAAATGGGAAATCATAGCTTATCTCTGCCTGCAGACATTTGACCATGCTAAAGCATGAAATAGTTCTCAGTCAGAGATATAGTAATGCTTTCTATAGTTTTGTAATAGGGGGGGGGGAAAAATTCCCAGGAAGTATTATACATCCCTCAGTGTAAGAGAAAAGACACATCTTATCAGTGAGTGTGTGTGTGCATAGATTTATCCTAACATATAGATACATATCACACTGCCCCAGACAGCTGAATGCATTTGGTCATTCATTAAAATTATGCTTATTTATAATGGAATGCCTGGCTTTGTAGCAAAAATATTTTGAGGAAGAAAGCAAGTGCTTAGGCACAATTTTTCTGTGATAGTATTATCTGTCATAGCTTTCAGCAGGCTGCACTTTTTTACACTTAATTATTTGGGGCATAATTGTGGCTGGCATACAGAGAAGTGATCCTTTCCCCCAAAGGAGAAAAGGATGGACACCATAAAGAGCTGAGGGCACAAGCATGCACAGACTGCTTGGTCAGACACTGGACAATGTGAGTTTAAGACAGCAGAACTTGCATACTTAAAATTAAGCATGTGCTTAATCTTTATGGCATCAGATCCTGAGAGCAGAACAGATTATCAGGTCTCTCAGCCTAGTCATGGGTATGGGTCACCTCTGTCATTTGGGATGGGAATATCATTCTCGTGTGCTCAGGAGGGAATTTGTCCAGGAGATGTAGCAGGATTGCCCCTCAGCACAGCCAAAACCCCTGAGCTGCAGGTTCAGGACACATTCAAGGAAATTCACCTTGTCAGGGCTCCCCTCCACTGCATAACAAATCTGTGGGGACAGCAAACCCTAGGATATCACCTCTGCAGTACTACTTACTGTTGAGTACTGTGCGTATTTCTCAATGACAAGTCAAAAGGTACATGGGAATATTTCTAGGTACAAAATATATTCATTTTCATACTTATAAATATGGATGTGGTTATATTTTATATATATGTGTACAGACACTAAAATGGAAAGTGTCTAGTGCAAATTAATTCGTTTGCATTTGTGGATTTGAAATATCAGCAAAATATCATTTCTAGCAATTATTTTTAGCTGCAGGTAAATGATAGAGGACTGGCTGTTTCAGCAGCTTGTATCTGTTTATTAATTACAAGAATGCAAAAAAATTGACAAAAACAATTGAGATTTCTTTCAAGGCATTGTGAATCTCAGGACAATATCCTGCAGTATTAGTCAGTAATTCTCCACGTGGACATTGTCAATGAGAAACCTGACAAAAATCAGCTGCAATGGATGCTTCTGCAGCATTCTGGTCTGGTCTGCCATTGCAGGAACATACAAGACAACAACAAATTCATGAGGAATCTGTCTTACTTAATAGAAAAATTAGGAACTGTCCTAGTCTGCAAGACCTAGTAAGAAAAACAATATGATCAAATAGAGGTGTTGATTTTGCTGGAGGGAACACACTATCCAAAGTTCAAGGTAGGGTCATGTGGAGATAATCAATCACTACACTAATAACAGCACCAAAGAAATGTAGTTCAAAAGGCTGCAGCTTTGTCCAGAGAGGTTAAAATGAGTGATCTCCCAAAAGTTACATTTTAGCCTCTTGACCTGGCAGATCTCACCCGGAAGTCCCAACAAGTACAGCCCCAAACAAGGAGACATTTTCACCACTATTTCTAGATCTCCTCAAAGAAGGGATGTCTTTTGTAGAAAACACTTCACTGCTGGTGAAACACTTAGCTGGACATTGAGTTCTCTTGGTAACATTCAGCTCAAGATAAATTCCTTGGCATTCACACCTCTGCATCAGAAAGAAATCCCCTTTCAAGGCTGATATATCTGTTCTTTGGTCCTCCTCCTACAGCAGTGCACCTGTATTTATGGCAAAGTAAATATTTATAATGGAAAAAATATGACAAGCTCATTGAGGAAACAGGGAGCCTCCTTTGTTTTACGTCCCTGGCTTTCCTGGTGTTTTGTCACTAAGTTTGTCAGATTTGTGACACCTGAAGCAAAAGTTCCTTAGAATAGTTAGGTTGTCTTTGATCTCTCTAGGGCACAGGTGAAGAGCTCTGTATCAGGGCTAAAAGGAGAGGAACAACACACTAAATTGAAATTTCTAGTACTCACTTTTTTTTTCCTAAAGAGGAAAATTGCCCACGCTAACTGGAAGTTTCTGTTTAGTAAAACATCAGGTCATGAAATCAACAAAAATGACTGGCTCTTTAGCCACAGATATCACACAGAAACCAAAGGCACATTTACTGTGATAACACTAGCACTGCAGATGTGCCTCCACCAGTTGTGACTCCTCCTCACTCACTGATCAGAAGATCCACCTCAATGGCACCAGCACCTGAACTAATTAGCACTCAGTAACCCAGTGCTAACAGAGCTCCAGCTGTAGGTGCAAGGTGTTGCACTTCACTGTGTGGGTACCAACCCCATGTGCCACTGCACAGCATTGACCTGACTCAAAGGCTTAATCAAAGGTCATGAAGGAGAAAAGTGACAAAGCCAGGATGGGAAATGCAGATTTCATAAATTCTCATCCTATGTTTTATTCCTCTGTCACTGAGGAGTTCAAGAATTTAACTGGACTGTTATTGTGGGGTGATGTGTGGGCAGATTTGCTCCATTGAAGAAAATCTTGATTTACAAAGGAGGAGTTGACACTGAGAAAATCGCATCCCACATTCACTGTGGTTTTGGAGATGCACATTTGCCTTCTAGGGCATCCACAGTGCAGCATAAAAGGGGCAGAAGACAGAAAAAACAGGTGGAAAGACTGAACTAAGAGAAGGGTAAATTGTGCTCTACTAAAACAACATTACAAAAATTATCAGGAAGGCATATCTGTATTCCAGTTAACTTAGCTCATATAGTTGATCAGGAGCACTTGATGAAATATTCTACTGAAGTGCCTATTATATGATTTAACAGATCTAGTTAGGTACAATCTTATGTCTAAATATATAAAGATATATGTGTGCACGTATCTTTATATATATATTGAAAGAATAATAAAAGACATTTTTAGCCATCTGTTTCAAGCAATGCATCTCTATTAGACACTAGAAAAATGAAGGGGGAGAAAAGAAAAGAATGGGAAAAGAAATTTTTCTATCCCTCAAGTCCCAGTCTTTAATAACAATACACAGGTAAATAAGGAGACAGGCAGACAAGTAGCAGAAGGGCACAGATAAAAGGGCATGTATGTTCAAAGGAAACATAATTACCTGCTATTCCCTTGCTCTCTGGAAAAAAGTTCAGAGTTTCTATACTGACAGAAGCTAAAAATTGATCCATAGAAAAATGTTCACTTCACTAGAGGCTGCAAAAGAGCCTTAGCAACTGACACAGAGGAAAGTTGTTCTGAATTCCTTCAGGCAGGTTGGAAGGCAGCTCTGACTTGAATAACGCAAGAGGCCTTTGAGGCATACAGATGCCCTCCTTTCTGAAAAGTTTTTCTTGGAAAGCAAACTTCCTTCTCTCAACTCACACTTGGCAGAGAGGATTGCAGTCCAGACTTGCTGTGCACATT
Source organism: Petroica traversi (assembly GCA_025920805.1). NCBI lineage: Eukaryota > Metazoa > Chordata > Aves > Passeriformes > Petroicidae > Petroica > Petroica traversi. Next base: position 11,228,927 of record JAHLSL010000007.1, read on the forward strand.
ATTCCCTTCCAGTATCAGTGGACACAGCTCAACATAAGTTAATAGTTCTTTCCTGCTTAGAGCTTTTTATATCAAACACAAGTAATCATCCAATCTGCCCCTTCCCTCCTTCCATTCTTCTTAATCTCTATTTCCTGGCCATACTGGCTAAATTCTCCATCTCTACTCTGCCTTCAGACAAACTCAGCCTGAGAAAATTAAATATTTATTCCTTTCCAAGACCTGGCCCTTTGTAACATGAAGAATGCAAGCACATCTGGAGGAGAACAGACTACAAACTTTCATCTCTGCAGTGTAACATGTGGTGTTAATCCTTCTGTCCCCTCCCCCTAAATCTCTCTGTGGGGCAGGGAATAGCTATTTCCCCATTTCAACAACACCCAGCAAGGTGAAATCCTGACTGAGGCTTTGGGTGTATTGGTGGACCCAGGGTTGGGACAGAGCATGCAGTCATCAGGGCTCTGCTAGCCTTGTGTGTGCTCCTGCTGCTCCTCCTCTGCTCCAGCTCTGCACCAAGCTTCTCCTGCTAGCTTTCTATGTTCAGGGACAACTTCTATTAGGCAGCATTAGAGGTTCTTCTCCGTCATCATCTTCAGCCATGTCCATATTTTCTTTAGAGCAATAATTAAAACAACATATTCAGCAGCTGGGTTATTTTTTTCCCTAGATTTAATCTGTTCAGGCTCTGATTTACATATTAAAAGCACTAATTAGCCCCTCAGAGTGTCTGAGCACGGATAGTGCAATAACTGGTCATGTAGTCACTGGAGACCACTCCCTAGTGCTTTCGGTAAGATCTCATGTATACAGCCTCAGTCTCTGGGTGGCAGGACTGGCCATGTGTAGAGGGTTGTCTGCTTTGTTTCGTAGCATTGAGGGACCGTAGTGCCGGATTGCTTCATTCTTGCATTTTTTCTTCTCTTTGAAGTGTTGTGTTTGATCTGTCTGCTTGTCTGTCAGGTTTTCCCCTTCCCCCACTCCCCGTTGCGTCATGTGCGAGAGCCTGCGAGAGGACGGGCGCCTTTGGCCAATGCTTCTGCAGAAAATTCCAATCCAATCAAAGGCACAATGGCCTTTTCTCTCAGCTTTGATGCAGCATTCAAATAAACAAGAACTGTGCATTCAAAAAGAAAAAAAAATTCAATAACCCTCTGAGCCATTCTTCTGGCTAAGGATATTCGAAGGAATCGTTTAATTTTCTTTGCATGTTTAGAAGTCACCTACAAAATTGCTCAGTGGTCTGGAAGCAATGTTGCATAGCCCCAGGTGAGAGGCCTGAGTCTGAATCCTGATTGAGCTTGTTTCCAAAGCTGCCAGAAGCTATGAAGCCTCCAGGGTGGGAAGAAAGGCTCTCCAAACCCAACTAACAGAGTTTTGATACTCAGCTTCTTCCTCAAAATGTGTAAAGGCAAGAGAGCACCTCATTCTCAGCAATCACTGTGAATACCCCATGTTTTTGGGAGATGCAGAAGGTCCCATTGCTCTGGAAAAGGTACAGTGCTTGTTTCCTCACATGTGATGCTGTGACATGAACATGACACTTTTATCTTGGGCACTGGGAGCTGGTATCACCACACAGCACTGAACTGCATTGCCTTATGGCACCTGGCATATCCCTTGGAGGGATATTTGCACTGCGTTTCATCAGTAAATTCCTTTGGGAAACACAACAGAGCAATTGGGCACCAGGCAGGGGCACTTCCCCCTCTTCTGAAGAAGCTGTGCCATGGATCAAAGCGCTTTTTGAACCAAGGCTAGGGAGGAAGCAAGAACGAGCCACCTAAATCAGTGCCAAGGGGCTCAAGAGGAGATTAAGTTCGCCCCATTGCTCCACTCATGCATCTTAAATAATCTTACATGAATAACCTAACTCTATCACCAGGAAAACCAGGCAAATTATTTTCAGAGAAAGGAACACTTGAACATCAGTCTGAATGAGCCTCACAGAAACATAGAACAATTAAGGTTGTAAAAGACCTCTAAGACCATTGAGTCCAACTAGGAAAGTCTCCTTGCTCTCTTTGCTAGATAACCAGAGAAAACCAGAGTAATTGTTGTGGTCCCCTAAAGCAGTTAAGACAAGGTGAATGGGACTCCTGGGCACAAGAGCCATTCAAGTGCTCAGCACAGCAGTGTTACAAACAAGGGGAAGGTGGCATTAAGGTAGATGGAAACAAGCCTGGGAAGAAGAGAACAGGAAAAATGAGTATTCCTTGAAGTTGTTGTCCTGAATGAAACTTAGGGCTGTGATTCAAGTTATGATTTTTGTGCAATTATGTTTCTTTGCCTAAAAGAGCCTAAAGCCTACGAGGAGTTGCAATACCACAGAGAAAAGATGCAGATGGCATCTACATAAGTACCAGAGGGTTTGGCCAAAAACCAAGGGGAAATTGTCTTGGATGTTCCACCATCTTTGCTAACTATTTGCTCCATAACAACACAATACTTTTCCAAGATTCCCATTTCAGAACAGGTTTTTTAAAAAGCTTGAATTCCACTGTTACCAGGAGCCAAAACTGCAAGAGAGCCCAGGAGACTGTAAAACTATTGCTTCTAAAACTGTTGACTTCTCTTCGAGTTAAAGAGAGGAAATCGCAGAGTGGGATGATGGTCTGGTGACACAACTGTGTAAACCACCCCCTGCTTCCAACAGAGGCAGATACCTCTGACATATTCAGAAACTTCGTGCTACGAAAACAAGTCAACAAAATCCATTTGATTTAGACTGTAGGCTCCCTGAGGCTATCAGAACAGACCCTCTGTCTACTGAGGGGAGGGAGCTGCTTGAGTAATGCCAGCTCTTGTGAGATGCCTCTCCAACCTTTAAATGGGTTGGGAATGCTCACAGATGCACCGTTCTGATTATCAGCTTTGAAATTACAACTGACTATGCAAACACCATCATCCACAGTATGTCTCTCGGTGAGTCCAGTAAGAAAGTCCCAGTCACAGTGGCCATGGCCCACAAAAAAAATGACTGTATTTAGGAACTCTTCCTTCAGGACAGAGTAAATGCTGTCTTGGATAGATGAGAGATGATGAGGGTTTTCCAAGAAAAACGTACAGTTTTGCTGTCAAATCTTTGAAAAGCAGTAGCTCAGAGACTTCTAGAGGAGAGAAGACTTTCGGTCCTCAAAGGGCATAATTTCTTATTCAAATTTCCTTTTAAATGATGGCTCAAGAATTGTTTGTCAGCTCCTCTGATAATCCAGGCAGCTAATTTTTCCCAGACTTCTCAAGAACTGAAGCCATATGTTTTGCTTTGATACAAGTTCTATTGAATTAAAAGATTTTTCAAGAAACATAATTACAGCCAATATTTACTGTTAACTAGAGAACAGCTGAAATTCAGGGATTTTAGTATGTGCATTCAGTTTATATTGGTCTGCTATAGTAGGTTGGAGGGTTCTGTATAGCCAATGTCATTTGCAGGTGCAAAAGCTCCAGGAAGCAGAATCACAGAATCAGAATGGCTTGGGTTGGAAGGGGCTTGAAAGATCATGTAGTTCCAATCCCACTGCCATAGGCAAGGGCACCTTCCACTAGACCGGATTGCTCAGGGCCCCACCCAATAATATTTTTTTTTTTTTTTTAGGAGCACCTCTGTGCTTCTCTGATACACCTGCCTTAGAAGTTCATGGTCTCGTGCTTCCTCCTTCCTCTCCTTCTCTCATGCTTTTATCACCTCCAGCTATCAAATGAGATATCACCTCCATTCACAGCCCACTTAAATAACTTGTCCACCTCTTCCCTGCTCTTTAGATCTCTCTGCTGTCACTCTACCAATATCTCTTCTTCCCTCTGATTTCCCACATAGAATACATCTGGACTTCCTCGTCTTTCTCTATTCCACATTTCTGCAATCTCAGTATTCATTTTCAGTGTTCAGATGCTTTGTAAGACTCCTTATTTTATGATCAGCCTTTTTTTTTCCCCAGTCTTCACAAACACTGGACTTTAGGAGACAATAAAATAAACAGAAGAGTGTGTTCTATTTCCCATTGCCAAGGTGTCACAGCAAGCTCTCCTTCCATGCTGCGTATCAGGTCCTCATTCCCAGGGCACTGTTGTCTGTAAGCACATTATGGGTGTGTAACTTTGAGAGGGGTAGGGAACAGAGGCTCATTAAAAGCTTCTGTGGTGGCCAGTACAGAAGTAGCAATCATCAAGTTTCATTTTATAGCCATCCTTTCAGTCTCCCTAAAATGGCAAAGCAAAACTCAGTTGCCACCGTCAAAACCACACAAATTCTTGCCCTAAAAACACAATTCTCAGCTGACTCACAAAGTGCATCAATTAGACTCACTGCAAAGTATCCACATCAGCCACCACTGTCTGGGCAGAGCTGACCTGTCTGTGATGTCTGGGGTCAAGCAAGACCAGCTGAGCACCCTGTGATGTGAACTGTGCTGGGAATATTTCCCCAACAAATCAGCTCTATGGTCTCACAACCTTCTCTAGATATCCAGAATTGTTTCTCCATGAAATTTTCTCTTTGCTGTGTTAATGGAACTTCATGAGCATCCAAAACTGGGATAACTAAGACCTTAAATCCCATCACCTGTTTGTCGTCTCATCCTGAAGAATGCAAGGCTTTCCTTCAGCTGCTTACTAAAGCAGTGTATGTGGAACTTGATTAAAGTAAAACTTGGGCTTAACCACTACCACTGCTAATTGCTGGTTAAGACACAGCCTTGTGCTGATGACCAGGGACAGTATCCTGTTCTCCAAGCTGGGCAGGCCTGTTTCAAGGTCTGCAGTCCGGATTGTGCTCATCAGTGAGCTCACAATGTATCTCTTACCAAGCAGCCCAAAGTCCACACTGACACATTTTGGTAACAGAAAGATGTTGCTGAAAATAATTGGGCCTGGCAGCACTTAATTGTTTTCCAAATCCAGTCCATTAGTTCCAAAGCTCGCTGAGTGTTTGGTTGCTCTGTAAACCAGCCACATGCCTAGATATTGTGCCCAATTCATCTGGAATGAGTTTGATTTAACAATATGTATTTGCAACAAGCTGCTTCTGTTAAAAAAAAAACCCTTTGTTTTTTCCCAGTTACACCTTTTTCCCTTTCTCTCAGCTGTGTGGCTGCCAGTGCCCACAGGTATTCCTCAGGGATGTGGCAGGAGACAACAGAACAACTGGCTTCTTGACAAGGGAGATGGGGCTTGCCAACTGCTACCCATTGACTGGAGTGTGTGCTTGGCTCTGGGACGCAAGCACTGCTGCAATATGCTCTCCCTGGAGAAATCCATCCTCAAAAATCATGACTTTTGCTGAAATATTCAGAGATCTCACTACACTTTTATAGCACAGAAGTTGAGCACCAGAAGAACCAGATAAAAAGTGTGCATTTAAGTTGTTGGAAACAGTAATACTGTGCTTCCTCCCAATACCATTTCCGTAGGTTCTGAATTTATTTTCTCTGCACTGAACCCCCCATCACCAGTACCTGCCCAGACAAGGCAGATCCAGGGTCCAGGTGAACACTCTCTCCTGCTTGGATTTACTCTCCTTGGAGGATTCCTAAGAGCCTCCAGCACTGAAACAGGCAGAATCTACCTACATGAAAGAGGTTCAAGAATGCCAGAACACAAATACTGGGCTGCATTCTTGACTCTCAAGAATCCACTATGTTTCAGCAGCAGGGATGTATAGGCTTTATTCATCACTTCGATGACCTTGAGAACAAAAGAGAGGAAACTAGATTTAGTTTCTCACTCAAGAGGACATTAAATTCAGTGTCTATTTTTCCCCAGCCTACTTCACCTTGTACTTTTAGATGGAAGTACTGGTCAGAAAAAGCAAAAATATTGCATTAGTGAGAGCATAAAAGAATTAAATTACTTAATGCATTATGCCTCATGAGACACCAGGAACTTTCAATCAGCCTGTGAGATATTTCTTTTCACTTTCTAACTAGTTTGGGAGGAAGGAAGCTCGATTTAAACATAACTGTCTAAGTTCAGCCTGTCCAGCCTTAACTTCTAAGCAGTGTTACCAACCCCTCCCAGTCAATGCTCAAGGAGTTTTGCTAAATTGGCTGCTTCCAAATCCTGCATCCTCCAAACAGCCCCCACTTTCCTTCCAGCAGACAAAGTCTGGAGTGGGGAGTTTGCTTTCATCATTTGGCTCACACTGTAGCCAAAAGAGACAGTACGGAGCGCATGCCACCTCCAGGCACCAAAAGTCCCCATCTCTATGCAACGTGGGACTGGAGCAGAAAGGAGTTGCCTTTTGCAGGATTTCCAGACCAAAATCTCCTTGTGAGGGAGGGGGATGACAGTGCTGGCACAGAGTTATCCTCTTGGAGCATTTTATCCTTTTGCAAAGCCCTCCCCAAGCTGTGCACGATCCAGCCCTCCAGGACAGCTCACATTTCTGACCAGATTGTGCACAAGGTTCCAGCAACCGCCTGGAAAGTCACTCCAGCAATTAAGTGCTGGTAGATTTTTTTTTTTTTTAAATAGGAAGGATATGGCCCACTGTGCAGGGTATTGCAGCCACCCTCCCTGTCAGGCCGTTTCACAGTAGTATTGTGGCGCCATGGAGAGGAGCTAATTGGATTTGTTGTCACCTCCCGAAGCTGCCAGGAGCTCACGTCTGCTCTGGTTACAGATGAAGACATCACGGTGACAGGCTTAGAGATGGCTCAGCTGGCATCCTAGGGCCACTAATAGAGCCATGTTGATTTAATGTCCGAGTGGAGAGGTGCAGACAAGCTGTTCAAGTTTTCTATTCCAAACAAAGCAGAGATCTGTTATCGGTTGTCTGTGGATCAGTAAATAAACTTCCATGTGGCTCTCACAGCACCTAACCATCGCTACAGAAGAATGACAAAGTATTTTAACATTGAGATGGTACTTTTAAATGAGAGCACTGTCTCTATGGTTTATATTGCCCTCAGGGAAATCAGTTAATTCCTTCATACATAAATTTTACTTAACTATGTAATTATGGATGAATCCTATTAGTCTTTAAATTGCTCACTAGTTAAAAGGTGTGTGTGTGTTTTCTACAGCTCTTTTTTGTGGAATGTACAGATCATCTGCACTTATGAAGATTAAAAGCCTATTTGGGGATTTTTGTTTGGTTGGTTAGTTTTTCTGCTTTTAAGTAAAAATATAAAATTTATTAGAAGACTCAAGTATTTTTTTTCCTTTTCTGTATAGTACTATCTACTCAGAGCACAAAACTGGGCTCAGGCAGCATTCCCTTTATCCTCAGCACTCAATATCTCTGTCGGCCCGCACCCTGGCCCCTGGCTGCCTTCACATGGTATCACCCACCTCTCTGCTGTGCTCCATATTAAGCGATCACTCGTGCCAGCGTGATGAGCGTGTGAAAGACAGCTCAGACACAACAGTGTCCTTTGATACCCATTTTCACAGCTCTGAGCCACGGCTGAAGTACAGCTCTGAGTCACATTTTTTACCTCTCAGTACCCAATGCCACAGCAGACTTTCTCCCAGCAGCACTCAGGTCCTATTCATGCATTTCACGTTTAGGTTTCTTGAGTGCACCAGAAATCCTGCTCTTCTCGCAGCCACATTTGCAGCCAGACTTTCAAAGGAGCTCAGCAGCTCCCATCTTAGTGCCAAAATGAGAACTTTCTCTTGATGACTCAAGGCTAGTGGAACACTTTGAATAATCCTCTCCTGCCTAAATCTGCAGGCTTACATGAAACAGGTCTGTGGTTGTTAACATTTCTGGTACTTCCTTTGGTCCTGTTCTTTCATTGCACACCCCAAGGTCACCCCAAAGTCCCTGACCAAGTGATGACTGTCCTGAAGAGCAGGAATCTCAGTCCTGCAGGCAAGGGTGGAAAGTGGAGGTGCCTATATAGCCTCAAAGGTGATAAAAATGAAGCTGTTTGTTGTGGTTTAACCCCAGAGAGCAGCCAAGCCCCTCGCTCATTCCCCCATCAGTGAGATTGGGCAGAGAATCAGAAAAGTAAAAGGTAGAAAACTCATGGGTTGAGATAAAGACAGTTTAATAGGGAAAGCAAAAGCCATGCACACAGTCAAAGCAGTCAAAGCAAAACAAGGAATTAGGCAGGTGTTCAGCCATCTCCCTGAGAGCAGAGCCCCATTACAGGCAATGGTGGAGACTATCACTCCAAATGTCCCTCCCTTTGTCCTTCTTCGCCCTACTCTATTTACTGAGCATGATATCATATGGAATATTACTTTGGTCAGTTTGGGTCACCTGTCCTGGCTGTGTCTCATCCCAACCTCCCAGGCACCCCAAGTCTCCTCCCCAGCGTGATAGTACAAAAACCAAAATGGGCCTTGGCTCTGTGTACGTCCTGCTCAGCAACAACAAAACCATCTCTTTGTTTCCAACCCTGTGTTCAGCACAAATCTGAAACACAGCCCCGCACCAGCCCCTGGGAAGAAAATTAGTCCAGCCCAAACCAGTACAATATTTAATTTGTACTGCTCAGACCACGTTCCACAGACCCCAGTCAGATTGTGGAGCCAGTGAGTGGTGGAAGATTGAAGAAGCTCAGAGAAGCAAACACAGGGGAGCCAAATGGTCACTAAATGAGGGCAAGCTCCTCTTGGTAGTGAGAATCTGCCTCTTCACAGAGACAGCTGGGCAATTACTTATCCAATAGACATGTGGAGATAATGGAGGAAGAGGCCCACTGGAAAACCATTCTGAAAATTTACATCTGACCTTAAAACACAATAGTCCTCTGCATGTTGCCTTCTGAGGTGTGGATGAAGTTACTACATAGCACAATGAAAACAAAGGAAACTGACTGCAAGTCCATGCCAGAAGCCATCTCAAGAATGGTTTTAAGGACATGAGCACAAGTAGGCTTTGATCGCTTTGAAAACTCAGCTGTGTTCCTTCATTTCTAAGGAAGGCAAATTGAGATTTTCTGTGGGACAATACAGAGGGACACTTAAGATTTGGGTCATGAGACCAGGAAAAGTTTAGACTGAATCCTCCTCACCCAGTGGGAAACTGCTGTCTGAAAGCCTATGGAAAGTCATGCCCTCCCACAAGCTAACCTCTCACACTTCTGAAATGCCCTTTTCATGTGGTATCAGAGGCATCTTTTTCTGTCCATGCAATAAATTTTCATCATGAACACATCTTCATTTTTCTGACACAGCAGAAACTGTACTTAGATAAAGCATCCAAAGAAGGGATGATTCCTTTTTTTCTAGAGGGAAATCTCCTATCTGGTTACCATAGTCAGTAATTTCCACTGACAGTGATAGTCTGGAGAACTTGGACAGATTTTTCTTCTCTTCCCTCTAGGCTCCAGTTCTAGTTCTTTTTGATAATCTCCCCCAAAGCTGTTAGGACAAATGATTCCAGCTTCCTCTATATTGCCTCATATTAAATGAGCTAATTTGTGTATTGTAGAGTCACTGAGTAGATTAAACAAAGCCACCCAGCTGGAGATATGGTGCAGTACTCCAGATTTTTCAGGCTAACCATTTCTTCTGAAAAAATAATTCAAAAGGATTTTGGACTGAGATCTGGACTAATTGAATTAAGATAATTCTGGCTCCCAGGGGCTGTATGGGATGTTTACTTTTCTTTTCAGGTATAAGGAAAAAAAGAGTGTTAAAAAGAAAACTACAGTAGTGTTATGAAAACTACAATAGATGTAGTACACAGGAAGAATGGCAACAGATAGGGCAGGCAAAATTACTATTTCAGCACCTGCCTACTGCTCTCCACACCAGATGAGAGAAAAGTTAGCAGCATAAACCTTGGCTAAGAGGGCAATACACTCCACAGTGCTTGGTAAGTAGCAGGCTTCAAATTCCCACATTTGTAATGGCCAGAAGCAGTGTGAAAAAACCTCACAAGCAATCTCTGAGCAGCAGGTCTCTCATTACACCTCTCTGCTAGCTGCAGTCACCTTTTCCAGGGCTGCAGTGCACATCCCAGGTCTACACATCTGTTTGCTGGAACTGATCCCATTCTCCCAGTGTCACCTGGCTGATTTGCCTGGCTGTGACCAACCAGTCTCTGTCTTGGCCAAATGACCAGCACAGTCCCTCAGTACAGGGCACACCTTACTCGCCTTTCATTTCTCTCCACTAAGCCCCAAAAATCATAACAGGGAGCAATTAATACCTGGACGGTAACTGTTTGCATGTGTGTTGGCACAGACTGCACTGGCTGGGTCTGGTTAAAGTCAAGTAACCAGAAGCCAACTTCATCAGTGAGAAGGCAGGACATGAGGAACACTATCTGAATGATCCAGGGTCATTCCTCGTGCTACAGGACAACACTTCTACATATTGCTGAGGAAGGTGAACCCAGCTCATTTCCAGCTTCCACCTTTCATTCTATTAATAAAGCAGTGAAACAGAAGACAATGTGGTCTTCTTTCCTAGCTACACTGATTATTTCATGTTTATCTAGATTAATTTGCTTTTATTTCCACTGAGGTCTGGTTCCAGAACTCTGCTGCAAAATGTTTCACCATTGTTTTTCCCCCTTTCAGGGGATTTATCACTCAGGGCTCCCCTAAATTTCTCTTTCCTACTACCACAAAGGGCAGGCATGCTTTACCAAAACTAGGACAAGTCTAAAAAGAGGCTGCTTCTTTTCTACACAGGTGGTTCAAACAAGTGGGTTAAGATTTAAGCACACCAATAGCCAAGTATATTTCATGCATTTACTCCTGCAAGTTCAGTCTAGAGCCAGAGAATAAAAAAATGCTTCTCTTAAACAAAAATGAGTTTTCACCTTCCCAAATGCTTTTTTTTTTTTCAGATTTAGCAATTAATCCAGTGTTCACTAGAATAAGGTCCCAGTAGATCCAGTATCCAGTGATTCATTGCTATCCAGCTGCCTCTCCAAACCAGTCACACCTGTCTGCAAAGAGACATAAATGTGGAAACCAAGAGCTCACTGTAGCAGCCAGCACTCACAGTGTGCAAGGAACTGGCTAGGGCAGCTGATCAAAGCACATCACTAAGTGTAAGTGATCATGTGCTGAAGTCTTGAATACCAATTACTAATATGAAAATCATGGGGAAAGAATCCAAACAGGGCTTAAAAGTGGAGGCAGAACAACACTGTGTAGTGTTATGTGCCCCATTACATTGTTCAAGTGCAGGTTGGTAGATTTTCTCAAAATAACAGATGACATAAAAATTGTGTCTTTAGCCAGACCATGTTCAGTAAACTGAAGTTCAATTTTAAACACTTGCAATTCATCCATCACTGAAATGAAGTCATTAGTGCCAATGAAGATCAATGTCCAAACAAGGCAAAGCAACATGCCACAGAACACAAAGAATCCTGCATACAGGAAGGAAAACAGGAGTAGGTTTGATATATGCACAGTTACCTGAATCAGTGGCCAGCAGGAGGATGCAGGAAAAGCCCCTGTTCTTACAAGTAATGCCAGAACTGTCAGTGCCAAAGACCCTGGCTGTGCCTCACATGGACACCAGACACTGAGTCCTTACTGCCATGAGGGAGAATTAGAAGCTTCTGAATGGGAAGAGTGCCCTTGTTAAGCACCAAGGCCAGTGTATACTGCCCTAGGAGCCTCCTTTTGTCTTGCCATGGGGATTTGATCAGGTCACAACTTGAGCTGTCACAGCACCAGTCAGTTCCAGCTCAGATTTTCTGTGCCACAAATGCTCTAACCCTGCCATTGTTGATTATCATCTTTATATAATAGGAGAAATATGCACATATTCTCCATATTTGGAGGTATTCATTCTAAAATGAGTCATCAAATAGTTTATGACCAAAATAAAATTATTAGAGTCAGTAACACAGAAGGTGTAAAAGAAACCCCTATCCTACTCTAGCTGTTATTTATCTTTAGAGATCCCTTTCAAGAAAAGCTCATTCATGACATTTCATAGTCAGGACCACTGTGCCAGCATTCACCTCCAAGCCAGGAGTCATTCTGTATAAACCCCAGCACTGACACTGCAATGAAATATTTGAAAAGTTCTCCACTCACCTTCACAGGGACTACCTGTGGGCTTATTAAGCATCTCCCAAAAATCAGAAACATTGTGTTTTTCTGTGAAGAAAAGGGCTCCTGACTCCAAGTCCTGCTGCTCTGAGAGCACCTCAGTAACTCTGGGAAGGGGACACAGGAAGGCCCTCTGTGGCAAGGAGAGATACGGGTGGAGCAGTTCCAGCTAAGCTAAACTAAGCTTCTCTCGTGGAAGAGAAAAGTGCTGAGAAAGGGCAAGGACAAGCCTGGCTTTCCCTCCCTGCTGACCAGCTGCTCCTAGCAGGGACTAGCTCTGATGGTTCCCTTCCCTGAAAGCTGAGCAGCACCTGGGGCTTTTTGTCTCTCAAGTCTCAAGGTGTCCAGCACAGACCTGCCCTTGGCCCTGGTGCTCCCCACCCAATCTGTACCCTGGGATAGCAGGATAAGTTCCTGCATGCCTTTGGCTGCACCAAGGCCAAAGATGTGCCTGCACAGACCTCAGCACATCTCCTTTTACCACACCCAGCTTTGCTGAAGCTTGCAGAGACATGAAAGATATCATAACAACACTTTGTTTCCCCATCAAGAAAGGTGAATTTCAGCTCCATACCTCATAGTCTCTCCCTCTAAACTCAATTGTTCTGCACATCCAGAATGGGCAACTAACATTCCCTATTAATTTGAAAGGGAGGCCCTAAGGAACTGCTCAAATTAGTCCTGGCCAGTCTGAGAGGCTGTTCTTGAGGTGCAGGCTTTAAGTCAAAATCCTTATACCTGAAACTTGACCTAAATCTCCACTTAAATGTGACTATGACAGTGTTAATTCAGTAATGGCAGTGCCCTGAGCCTTCCGGTGGTTATTTTGAAGAAAATACTCTCACTCTTTTATAAATGTAGATATGAACTAATATGATCACTTTTCCCAGTGATAAAAAGAGGAAACTTTTGAAATTCAACTCTAATGATATGGCTATGCAAGGCCCAAAAGATAGGCCCTGAATTCAAATGCTGACCATTCATTTCTATCTGTAACTACAGCCAGTTGGAAGTGACAACACACACACACAGAGGGAGAGACACAATACCATGCTGTTCTTTCATGTCACCAAAGGCTCCCAGTAACTTCATTTACCTCAACTTTTATTTTGCTACTCCTCTCATCCCTCCTTCATAGCCACATGTGGTCTGGCATCATGCTGTTCAGTGCCTCCATTTCCCCTCTGCAATGCTGTACTGTCCAGAGCAATCGTTAGAAACCTTTGAGCTGTTGAGCAAACAAAGAGAAGTCCAATGCAAAAGGCTTTCTGATGCCTTTACTCTTCAGTGGGTTTCCCTTAGCTCCAGAAAGTGAGCTTGCTTTCAGTAGTACAGATATCCCTGGCAAAGCTCCTTTTTCTGTGCTTTGCTGAACTCCTGAACACAGATGTCCCATTTGTGTTTCATTAGTACATCAGCCTCTCTGAGGCTTTCGACCTCTGCACCAGGCAATAATTACCTGGCGCAGACCCAGTCCCTCGCCAGCTGGCCTGGGAGCTGCTCTGCTCAGACCAGGGCTCTCTCTGCTGTCAGCCCTTTCCAGTCAACTGGACAGCTCAATCAGCAGAAAATATCAAATATGGTTGTTGTTTAAGCTCAGCCAGCATTATTTCTACTTGATCTGACAATGCCTCTCCAAAGGAAGATTACGCTTCCCAAGGTCTAGCCATGAGACAGCAGAGTTAAGATGTCTGATAGAGTTTGATGAGTTTAGAAGCTCTTTTGCCAGCAGTTTGGGCTGATCATGTCCTTCCCTTCCTGCAAACGGTGTTGTAGATGCCTCCCTCTCCCAGGCCCAATGACTGTTTAATTATTTGTACAAAGTGGAACAGCTCCAAGGAGAGGAAGAGAGGGCGGCTGAGCCTGACTTTAGTCTGGGGCCGAGGGCACTTGCCTGGGATGTAAATAGGCAGTTTGCTGCTGTTCCAAGTTTTTGTCCCCTCCCACACGTGTATTCAGAGTGATGGGCATCATTTTGCTTTTTCAAGGGAGTTGCAGACTTGCCTCATCACAGAAATTAAAATCTTGGAGTTGGTCCTAAGCAATCCGTGCCTGCTGCACCAGAAACCACACAGCGCAGCAAAGGGAAATCCCCAGCCCAAACCAGAGCAGCACTGGCCTCCCTGTCATGCTTATGGCACAGTAGCTCTCATTTTAAGGGTTCTGCTACATGTACCCAGGGAACTTGTAGGAGTTAGGGTTAAGGATCAGTTTTTATTCAACAGTCATCATGTTTTCTGCCACAGGATAGTGTAGATTAAGAGAGGAACAGATGAAATTATAGAGTAGCTGACACAGTCACAGACAAATATACATTTCCAAGATTTGTTCCCAGTTTTAGAGCATAACAGACTGAGCAGCATCTAAAACCAGAATGAGAACCATGGCTCAAAGGGGAAAAGATAAACAAGAAAAAAAACAGAGGGGCTGACTGGAGACTCTGCTCAAAAAGTACAGTCAGGCACATTTTCAATTCAGTTGAAAGGGATAACAAGGCATGGTACTTCCTGACTTGCATGATAGCAGCACTGCAGGAAGAGTTTCTGGATGAGCTGAAATGTTCTGGGGAATTCCTACTACTTTTTTCACTCAGCAAATCCACTGCCGTCCATAGAAGCAAAGGAAGGTTTCATGGAATCAAAGATAACTGCTAAAAGAAGGCACAAAATATAGTTTGTGATGGTGATCCAACAGGAGAGAGGTGTTGGAGACCAGGTGGTCAGGTGACTTCTGCTGAGGGTTCTGCTGTGTTCAGTAGGTAATGCCACAGATTTCAAAGACTTTACTTCAGTCAAAGGATCAGGAACTATCACCTTGCTCAGACACTGCTGTGTACTCTAAATTTAATATTAAAAAAGATGGAAGCATTCTTAAACAAAAAGTGAATCCTGTTTTTATAGTAATATATGGTGTTTATGCGTCCATTCTCAAAAGTAAGAAGGTAGAAATAAGCCAGAGGAGCAGGAGAGTAGAGTGAGTGATGGATAACGTGATCTAGTCAAACTAATTGAAAAATGGTAGGGTGAGATTTATAATTGAAATACCAATATTGATGAGTTCAATCTGTACAGGATAAGAACAACAATAATATTTAGCAATGATGCAGCACTTTTCATCTTTGGAGCTCATTAACTAATTAATCTTCACAACACCCCTGAGAGGCAGGTAAGCATTATTATTATTAGACCATAAGAAAGATAAATCCACAACAGAAGCAGAGGAAGGTGGAATTAAGAGCTAGAAGTGACTTCGTAAGGGGGAGGAGGGGGGAAAATAACTCCCTTGTTCAGTCACAGCAAGGGGCAATTCCATTACCAGAGGAAGGTGGCCTGGCATAGGAAATATTCATATAGGAGATCCATCCTTCATTCCACACCAGAGTAAAAGGCACAAAAGATGAGACAGGAACTCAATCAGTGAAGTAAAATTCATAAAAGGAAAGTAAGGTAAGTCCAAAGGCAGCAGAATGAGTTAATGCCAGCCAAGAATGAAAAAAAGGCAGCAAGAAACCTTGAAACCTAACGCCAAAGCAGTGCTGTTTCATGCTGGAACTGAGCTATTGGGCTGTATTTGAGTAGCAAAAATAATAACAAGGACTGTGTTTGTAGACGCTGAAGAATTAGCAAAGGCCTTGTTGATAAAGCCAGTGATAAAACACAGGAACTTGGCTATGCTGAATGGCAGGCTGGCAGCAGGCTCTGATCACAGAAATCCCACATATTAAAATGAGATAATTCTTGACATTTAATTCTCTTATTCTCTCATCTTCTGTGTGAGAGAAAACAGAAATATTGGAGGGAAAAAAAATAGGAAGAGGCATAACAGTAATCTCCCAAAGAAGGTAGGAGCTTGTGTGGGCAAGATTGGAAGAGCCTTGGATCAAACTGTTTGAGATTTGTCTTGATTTTTGTGCACTGAGGGCCTTGTATTTTAGAAGTCAGAGCATGGAAGTAACAAAAATGTGCAGTGTGTAGAAATTTTTCCTCAGATCTGCCCAATTTTTGCAGTTAAAAAAATATCACAAAATTGTTTGGCTAATTTGAAGAAGTTGTCCCTATTATTTCTCTGCACTTTTCTGTCAGTAAAATGGATATAGATCCAAATCTAACTTGAAGTTTAACTTGGTGTGTAACTATGATGTTTCTGTGTGCCTACAAATTAACAGCCATATTATTTTAAAACACAGACACTCTCAAACTTACAAATGCGTATTTACGGAGGCCAGGATTTCTGTAATGAACAAACCAGAGAGCTTAAAGACTGACAAATGACCATAAGGACAAGAGGAAATCTAATGAGATAATAGCAGCTCTCTAGAAAGCTTGGCAGCATTTATTCTGTGGGTTAAAATAAACTGTGATTCCTTAGGATTTTTTACCAAAGCAGGAAAAGCGTGTGACAGTGATGAGGAATTCCACAATTACTGATGGAGATAGTTTGTGAAGAGAGAGACTGGGAGACTGCAGGTTCTCCTTCACATCGGCATCAGGACTGGATTTTTCCATATCTTTTTTATATGTTTTCCATTTTAAACTGAGCTGAAACCTTGTTGGGTTTTTTTATAATGTGGTTAACAAAAAAGAAAAAAAAATTGCACTTTTTTTCTCCAGAGAAAATCTTATGCATATTTAAATGACATGCAAAACTTATTTCTTGTGACTCCATGCACACAGGGTTCACCCAAGAATTTTTAAGAAAGCAAACCTTTCCCTGGCACACATCCCAAAGCAAAAGGCCTGGCTTGGGCCAAAGGCACGTAAAACTCACAGCCTTGCAGGAGCTTGCTGGAAAAGGGAATTCTTTCCTTTAGATGGTGGAATTTAGCTCTGACACTCCTTTACCTTTTCCTGTTTTTCTGAAGGGAAGAGTGAGATACTGTTTTGTTTTGAAGTGGCAGGGGAAGTAGCTCTTCCCCTGCCTTGCGGAACATGGCAAGAATCCCAGCTGGGACCAGCAATCAGAGGTCCCCATGAAAGCTGGGGCCTTTTGCACCTTAAAGGGGTGCACCAAGATGCCCACTGTGTTTTTGCAATCCAGGTGTTTTCATAGTGTGTCAGAGATGTTACAAACCTGACAGGTGACTTATGCAGCAATATCACAGCTTCACACCCAGTCTGGTCACCCAGGGTGAGAAGCAGAGCTCCTGCCCTCCAAGTTGTGCTCTTTTAAAGGTTCATGGAACTCTCACCACTGTCTGCTTCTCCCAGGGGGATCATTGTTCTGCCCTTGTTTCTTTGAAAGATAAAAAATGCTCAAAAGAACGTTTGTGTTTTACCTTGCAAGAGGCAGGCTTTGGAAGGGAGTCTGTCTTTAGGAGCACTTTGGCACCCTCGCTGCAGGGCTGATCCCAGCAGTGTGCACAGTTCTATCCTGGCTGTGCCATGACACCTGCAGAGCAGCTGGAGCTCCTGCTAGAGCAGGAGCTGTACAACAACTCGCAGTATGTGTAATTTACACTTTTAAGGGTGGGAGAACGCTTTTAGATGCCTTTAAAGTGGGGAGAAAAAAGGGGGAATATCCTGTGTGCTTTGGCCTTCTGTAGGACATGGTTTGTTCATTCCTGAACCAAGGATTGCAAAGAAATCTTTCTGCCTTACTCTAGAATTTCCATGTTTCTTACTTATTAGGAGAAAGGCTTTTCATTTAATAAGCTATTTTGCCCTGCAACAGAAATCTTTCTCCTAAAGAAGGAGGAGTGGGGGGAGGCATTTTCTGTGCTTTTTACTGAGTAAGCCACATGTAAAAAGATCTGAATAATCTTTGGAGGGGAAAAAAAAAAAAACCAGCACATGAATTTCAGTGCTTTTGTGTTATTCAATATGACTGATAGAGAAGGATAAGGTTGAAGTTCAAGGCAAGTATGGAAAGTAATTTCTCTCTGCACAGCCACAAATAAAATGAGTCACAGCTCTATAGGATTAAATTAATTAAAGATGGATCTTGTGCTTGATGCTAGTTTGATAGAACTAGAGTTTGTAGTGGTTGTATCATGAACATAAGTGGATATCTCTAGTGGCTAGCTAGTATTTTCTTTATACTCACGAGTGTTTACTATGGCACACAAATGCTAACCGGTTTTATCACACAGTCATTATCATATCTTCTTCCCTTTCTCTCTACTCTTCAGGTGTTGCTGCTACAAAATGATTTCATATCAATTAGGAATTCCATTTCCTTCAAGGGGCTACTGAATGAACAGCCACCTGTAATGCATGCTGTTAGACTTCAGGTGCTCTCTTTCCTTACATCAAGATCAGAGATTTTTAAATCCATGTTCAAAACTGCAAGCATTAGCAGAGTATTTTTTCTATTAAAAAAAAGAAAAAAAATACGCTTTCTCTGAAAAGATTTAGTTCTTAGCACCTCAATATATGTTGCAAAAAAATCTGAAGTGACTTTAAAAATAAAAAATTAAAAATATATCAGACTTTTCATTCAGTGTAAAAGTGAAACAATAGCAGTGAAGTACTACAAAGTTTCTGCGTTGCTGTAGAAAGCAAAGGCATTTCATTAAGCAGGGTGTAAAGATGACAACTGCTTATCTAGGGGCAGTGATAAGAAACCAAACCCAAACAAACAACTTTCAAACTATTTTTATGGAGGGATCTCTAGTTTCTGTGTAATTTCATGGGAAAAAACGATTTTTTTTCTTCACATACATAAAAAAATCCATTTGAGAACAAGCATTCCAAGTGTACCTTAGCACCAGTTCCTAAGTAACATTAAGGGGATCTGGCATTTGGAAGGTTAATTTTCTTATCAAAACTATACAAAACCCTAATTTTGCAGAGTAGCAATTTGGAAAAAAAAATCAGCAATGGGAAAATGTTGGTTATGCAGCACTAGACATTCAGTACTCAGGGGATCAATTATAAAAACACTCATTCAGCTATTTCTATTCAAATGAACACCTGAAGAGGAGGTCTCAATGGTTTTAAAAGTGTGTGGATATTAGTGGATAAATGTTAGTCCAATAAAAGAGATCATCATCTGCTATTTGTGTGCATTTAAGTTGACACTAAAAAGATCTTTGTGGAATATTGCTGCTTCTTTTTCTTTTTGTGTGTGTGCATCTTTTATCTCATATTCCCTTAACACTTTGTGAACTGAAGAAAATAGACCAAATGAGCTGTTCTTTAAGATTAAAGGGGTAGCATTTAGTTGAACACACCTGAATGTGGAAGGAGTCTATTTTCCTCACACTTATGAATATGTAATGATGTGCTTGGAGGCACAGTCACGAACCCCTAATAAGAATGCACGAGTCTGTGTTTGAAAACAGACATTTGCATTTGCCCTCTGGTCACAGTACATGGGTCATTCTTATTCAAAAATTTATTTGCTTTATTTTTCTATTCCCCCTCCCTTTCCTGCCCACCTCAAAATATTTTCTCATTTCTAGGTTTTGTTTAGAGAAAAATTAAAAAGGGAGGGCTAAATCCCTCCAGAATGGTCAGGATTCAATTAGAGTGAGCTTACTCAGTGATATATACATTTATTTGTGCAAGTGAAAAACTCCATTGTCTGCTTTGAGGAAGGAGTATTTTTCAGTCTCACAAATACATTTGCTTTAGCAAAAGATTTTGGCAGGATTCGAGAGGAAACAAACAAAAAATCCGGCGTAGGTGCATAACACATTTTAAAAGTGAAAATTTGGACTAAGGTAATAGAAATAAAGTGATCTAGACAAGGGATATAATTCATAAGTTGCATAAATACTTCAGGAAAGCTACTGCCAAGAATAAACAACAAAGCCCCGTAAATGTTAATACAGGGAGCAATCAATGTCATGCAACAGACTACCAGTGTAGATGGCATGGTATCCAGGTGGGGAAGAACAGGCTGTGGAGATTGGTACTTAATGAGAATATTGCATTTCTCTTAAAATTTCGTTTAAAAAGCTATTGAGGAGCTACTCCAAAACTCTCTCAGAACTGTTGTGGGTTTTTTGCTGCTTTCTAAACAATACAGTAGCTTCAAATTAGGCACCAAAGAAGAGTTTGCTATGAGTTTATAACTCCCTTTCTTCAGTTCTTTATCACTCCCTTTTTTTTTTCTTCAATGAAGAGTGAAGGAAAAAACTGAAAAAGTAATAAAAAAAGAGAAAGTAAACTTGCAGCACTTTATTCATTATCTGAATAAAAATGCTGGAAGAATCAGGCCTGTTTGCTCAAAAAAGGAAAAAGGAAAAAGAAATAAACATACGAAAAATTACAAATAATTCCAAGCAAATTCATTTGCAGAGAACGGAATTACTGAGATACTGCATAGCACAGTAAACAATTTCACCTGCTGGCTACATTAAAGATTTCATCATCACTTTGCTAAGGGTCAGAGAAGTTAAATACCCATCCTAAAGCACGGAAGGATTTCAAAACATTCGGAGCAGAAGCTGTAGGTGTAAATGGTGGAGGTGTTTGAGCTCGGAGCTGCAGAGCTGGCCCCGGGTGGGGTGTCCGGGCAGAGCTGCCCTCCCAGGTGTGCGGGTGTCCCTGGGGCAGCACACGGGCGCTCACCGGCACCCACACAGCCCGAGCCGATCGCACATTTCCTGCGTTTTACATTACTATCACAAGTGTGACTTTGCTGAGAAAAAAGAGCCTATTGTGACTGCAGCCGCCGAGCAGCCCATTATTTGAGATCTAACAGTGACACCTGCAGTCGGGCCCCACACACTGACACAAACACCTCCCTGAGAAACAGAGCCCTGCTTTTGAACCGCTCACATCTCCTGCTTAATTATCCTGCTGTACCTCGAATTTGCCTCTCCCACCAGGCAGCTCGAGGAAGATTTTGTGGGCTATTTATATACTTTATGGCAGGCTGCGTGCTTTCGAAGTGGAAAAGCTGATTCATGCTGGTGGGGAAGCTGATTGTGCTGCCAGTGGGAGTAGGGCTGGCCATGCAAATACACACACACAGATATCTCCTCCACAAACAGGCGCTTCGAAGAACCACCTGCATGCATGTCTGAAAGGCTCACCTCCATGTTTCAAAGATTTAATCCCTTTTCTGATAATTGCTATATAAAGCATTGCATTTGGTATGAATACAGACCAGATAACCTGGCCATTTAGATTAACTCCCTTTGTCACCATTGCTCCCTCCTTGGTTCTGTAACATGGTCACTGTGACTCCACTCCCAGATAATCCATGAGTTTTCACAGTTTCACCATTACTTAAAGCACTTTGTTTTGTTCTTTTTGTTCGTTTGCTTTTAGAGAAACAATGTTGTACTTTAACTGCTGCTCTGAAGGCTACTTTTAGAGGCCTGACTCTCCAGTTAAAACAAATAATATGTAAATGTCTGTATTTCATTTTTCCCTTTTCCCTATTCTTACAATTAACTGCTTCTTCATCTTCCTTCAATACACTAGCAAACAAGCTCCTCTTTCTCTCTTAAAAGCAGAAACTAGAACTGTAAGTTCTTCTTTGCTGTAAGATGATTTTTTGTATCACCAAATCTTTTGACCCATTACAACAGTTTCTAACCATAATCAGTACTGGTATTTCATACAAGGACAGTATGAATTCAGTTTTAATTTACAACTCTTGGAGATACTTCTTTTGTCATGTGAGCTTTTAGACCTCAGATATAAACATGTATTCATTTGAAAAAAAAAATTCTTTATAACTTTTGTCAATATTCTGCTGATTGCTAGTTCAGTACCAGATGTGCTATGCTTAATGGTGCATATACAAGAAGCATTCCTAATCCCTAAATGAACTTCTTATCTCTAAATATATACAGGATAAGCTATCTAAACTCGATTTAGCAACTATTCGATTAAATCTACCAGAACCAAAGAGTGAAAGAATATTGTTAAAGCCAAGTGCCTGTTAGCAAAAAACCAAAGAATCCTCCTGAAACAAAACATGGCTAACTATAGATCAAAATCAATCAGATATAGATTAATTTCTCCTATCAGGGCATATTGAACCCCCACATCTTCATTTCACAAGAGCATACACCCAGTTTTAGATGCCTCTCGTTTTGTTAGCACCACACTCTGTCAGTCACAATTTGCTGCAGAGAAATGAGTTGTCATCAGATCAGACTTTTTGACTGCATATGAATGCAGATGGATCCATTATAGGATTTAAGAGAAGAAGGGAAAAAAAAAAAAAAAAGGTGTTATCTGCTGGTTGGATTACAGCACCTGGAAGCACTGCATTTCCTTTGTGACCCTGGACACGGGTTGATTCAACACCTGGATACCTTGATTGATGAAACAACAGCATTTTCACCTTCATTCACAGCCAGACACTCCAGCCTGGCCCATCAGCTACCCAGCAATAACCCCTTGTGCCCCTGGGCTGTGCAGAGGGGAAGGCAGGGGATGTTTGGGACAAAAGGGAAGAATGCACATTTATACTTCTGATGTCCCTGACACCCCTAATTTCATAATTTCCTGACCCCAAAAAACCTGGACACATCTAATTTATTCCACACAAGGTTTCTTAAATTAGTTCACTATCAATGAAGGCAACAAAAGCAAGAAAATATACAGGAAGCAAGTTACACTCAGGCCCATGAAAGAGGTGACTCCTGATGTTTTCTGCATACTAGGTGTTAAATGCTGTGTGAATAACTCCACCAAAGTCCACAAGGTTCTCTTCTACTTTCCCTGCACTCCCTTAACCCCTCTTACTTCTCCTTCCCTCAGCCTGAAGGTGCCCAGCATCAGTTGTATACAAGGGAGCTTAAAAATCTACTTTTTCAACCGTTAGGACAGAAAAGCGGCACAAGAACATTTAGGTTTGCAGAGTTTGGTCTAAAGTATAACAAAATGCTTAGCAAATGGTTAACTATCTTCTCAGAAAAAGTTGCACCTGGAAGAACAGAATCCCACATCAGTACAAGAGGAGAGTTCTGGTTTGGAATCAGAGATATGGAAGGAAAGTTGTCACAGAGGTGCACATTCAAGATGCATTTTGTGGCATCTGGCTATGCTTTCCTCTGCTTTTATTCATGTTATTGTCTTATTACCTTGGGAGAAGTGTTACAAAATCTCCACATTTTAAAAAAGAAAAAAAAAAAAAGGAAAGAAAGAAATAAAAGAGAGGGGGAAAAAACAGGGGAAAAAACCAAGGAAAAATATAATTTTAAAAGAAAAGGCTATGCATATGCAAAGTTGATTCAAATGCTTTCAGATTGCGCCATAGAAAAGCTGTGGCCTAGTTTTGGAAATACATATTTCACTTTATTTTGCACACAGCTGGGTTTATATTGGCACTCACACTAATATGCAAAATGCAGTATCTTATATTCATGAATGACTCTTTATAAAATGCCAGGAGGGCACCTGCTTTCTTTTCTTTAAGTCTATATCATGACAAAGAAGCAGCCTGTATTAATGGCCAGCTTCCAGCTCTGACCACAGCCTGGAGGGATTTATGCCAGCTGTACACAGGTTTGGAAGTAAACAACATGCCCCGGTCAAAAGGAGTTTCTTACACCCCACGGAAAGAGACTGCTAATGAGATGCAACGGACTGAAGGAGGGAGCACACGGCAGCACTGCTTGTGCAGGGAGCTCTCACAAACAACTCTGAGGTCTCACATGAGCTGCATCCTGGTCCTCTCCTCGGTGTAAGCCCAGCACCTTTGATGCATCATCCAGTCCTCGTAGCATTGCTGCAGACACGGGAGCCAAACACCTTCCCATTCCGCTGGGTCTCAAGGCTCGGGCTCAGTAGGTGCCAGAGCATTTGGCAAACTAATAAAAGGTCCCCTGGCCTGAAGTAGGTGCTGGCATTTCTTCCTTTTCAAATGGTTGTATCATGTCTCAGTGGTTTAGAAGGAAACCTATTGAAACTACTCCTCATCTTAAGAAGTTGCTTTGTCTGCCATCCAAATCTGACAGGATCTGTGTGCTTGGAACTTCAGATCACGAAGCAAAATTAATCTCTCAGGACTTTGCCCCCCAAATCAGAATAACATACATGAGACAGCTTGATAAAGATTTTTCTTTAATGTACAGTTGATTAAACATGTACTTAAGAAAAAAAGTTTCTAAATGAGATGTGGAAAATAAACATTAGATAAATTTCACAGACATTTGTGCAGAATTTTTAAAATTAGACTGCTGTATAGTCATTAAATGGTTATGTTAAAAAAAAAAAAGTTAGTTTTTTTTACTCTAGCTTACAAACTGGAGCTGGTCAAAAATATATTAAAATCTTTATTCATTTTACTACACTCTGCAAGATTTTTCCTAACATGTGCTTTCTGGATCCAATTACGATTAATTCTTTTTCCTGACTAAACAAGGCCACCACATTAATTTTGGTGTGCACTTCTGAGTTAAACAAGGTACTGTGAGGTCAGATCAACCTGAGTTTGCACAGGATGTTATTGACCTAATAGCTTTCCATCATTACTGCACTGCACTTGATATACTGGTTTCTGCTAGACCAGAAATAGCTACGTTCTGCCCTGTATCAACCGATATATTTTGCCAAGTGTAAGAAGAAACTGAAAAGTAACAACAGACTCAATGCAGTTGTAATATTACATCAAATTCCCTAACCAAACCTTCAAGAAAATTATACAAAGATAAAACTGTACTTGTGATCAGTTATCCAAGAAGTAATAGTCTTCCACTTCCCAATTCCAGACTTAAGCTATGTCTCTATTCCTGCACCAAGGATAGGCAGAACCAAAAAGCAAGAGAATCATTGAGTGGAGATCAAAACTTGTTAGACTGAGCTGTGTTAACACATTTACCTTTGTCTCCCAAGGCTCTGCAGCAGCCTACAAAATGCTTGTCACCAAATGCTTTGCCATTTTCAGCAAGAATCAGAACAATTGGAGGTGTCTATTCCTGGACCAGTACACTGCATACAAAGTATGAATCTTCCTGCAGAAGCTAATTTGTAACTGCTTGGAGATCTCCCTCTGCAGTCTGCACTGCAAGGTGCCAGTTTAGCAGCACAGCAACTACAACAATCTCTTCAGATACCCAGCAGCAGAGTTAGGACACTGTTCACTAGTTCTTATTGATGTAGAAAGCAAAAATTTATTGATGAATTAAGTTATCACTGAATTAACTAGCAACATTAACTATTCTTCTAGCAGCTGGAAGAATCAAACCAGAGCCTACAAGTCTGACACATCCCAAATGGGCATTTCATGCACTAAAAAGAACTATGAGAAATAAAGTCACCCTGCTCAAGGCAAGAGCAGTTGCCTGTGTGAAGGTAATGCTCTCACATAATGTGCCATTTTGTACATACAGTGTTTGCACACACGGTAAACTGCAAATCAGATTTCTGCATTTTTCAAACTAGCAACAAAAGTGGGTACATGCTTTCTGTATTCAGGTGACAAGGTAGTTCCAATAAAATTCTGATGAGAAACAAACTCATTGCAAGTACTAAGGTATTAAGATCCTCTGAGATCTATCTCCATTTTTGTTTATTTCCTCATTCATCTTTCATATTCCTACTAGTCCCATTCTTGATACATAATGTTTTTAAAGGATTGGATAGCTTCTTCGTGGATGGAGATAAGCAAGTCATGAAGAGACATGTTTTAGGTAAAAACAGGAAATATTAAACACAGAGAACTACAGTTTTGAGTTGTGACTTTTTTTTTTATTACTATTTAATTCTTTCACTGGGCTAGTTGCACAAGGCAAATAATTGTTTTTGTAAAGACTAGGAACAATTTAGTATTGTAGAAAAGCTCTGGTCACTGTCAGAATACAAACTGCAATTAGGGTGCTGTATCCATCTTCCCCCGTGTGAAAGTCTGGTTGTTGCTTGCATTTATCTGGAAGAATCTGATTTAACCCTAGCAATAGCAAAGGGGAGTCAGGCAGAGTTTCCCACCCCTGAATTCCACTGCTGAATTAGCAGGCGACCTTGCACAAAAGAACTACTCTGTATCTTCATTTACCCATCTAAACCACACCTATTGTATTTATTTAGCTCACAGGGGCATCAACAGGCTTAATTAATGTTTGCAAAAAGCTTTGAGATCATCAGATGAAAGATCCAAAATATTTTAAAGTCAATGAGAAAAAAATGGATAGGTGCCAAGAGAGTCAATTGGACAAACGGCTTCTCCTATCAGTATTGTCCATATTTCAGTTTCTGGTTTATCAGTGGAATATACACGGCTGTTTAAATAAAGTCTCGCGCATGTTCCGCTGTGTACAGAACCAGCCACCACAGTTCATAGATCTGAAAACACTTAGAAAGCTGTAAAAGAACACTTGGGAAGATATATATTAAATTTCAACTCCAACACAAAAGAAGTCCTTGCTCCAGAGTATTTCTATACTCTATAGAAAAATTCCCAGCAGTAGTTAGCAGCACATGCATGGAATTGATTTAATATTTTTATATACTGTAATTTTTTGATCAATGGACACTGAGAAGCATCTTCCCTTGACTGTTTTATGAAGTAGAGCTTGAATTTAATATCTGCAGGCATATAACCAGTGCTTAAATAAATAAGAAACTCCCCTTTCCCCAAGGATCCTAATGCTGCAGCATCTAGGTCACTGCTATTAACCTCTTCCCTAAGGATTTAGAAATAAATCCAAGATCCCAAGTAAACTCTATTCCTCAGCTGACTGCAGCCCCATCAGATGATACTGTTTTCATAATTTTTCTCCTAACCTGGTGATAAGTAGTTTTAGCTTAGAATTGCTCAAAGAGATCTAAGATATTTCAACACTGTCCTATTCCAGGCAGGACCAGGCCTGCTGAAGATGGACTTGCTCAATTCATGGCATAACCCCTACCATCCACCCCAAAGCCAAGCCCATCTTTTGTAGGGTCAAGCTTTGCATACTTTGTGTGCCTCTTACAGGGACAGGATAGGATAATAAGATTAAAGATGTGGACAGCAAGCAAAGCATTACTGGCAATCATTCAGCATAGCACACATTAACATAACTCCCCACTAGGTTTAGATTTTGCAGCCTCAGTTCAGTAGCCAAGGTAGAACAAAGTAGGAGCAGTTATTTCAAAATACCAGGACTACTTAGAAGAGTGCTGGAAGCAAACAAAAAATTGGAAGGTGTTCAGAAGATCTGAGGGGAAACAGGATCACCATAGGGCATATCCTATGCTGGTATAGGAGTACTAACACTTTCTGGATTAAGTCAACCAGCCAACCAGCTGTCAAAATGACAGAGGAGGCCGTGTTTTACTTCCAGATTTTCTTCCATAGAGCTGCACAGGCTGACCCTCAAAAGGTGGTGAATTTGAACTTCCAATCATTGCTTAGGCTAACATCTATAAAACCAAGGTAGTGCTACTACGCAGTGGTGGAACAAAGCACTGCCTTTTGCTGCTGACATACTACATTAGAACACACATGGGTTTGGGTTTTCTTTTTCTTCTTTTTAATCAACAGAAAAACAGAAATGGTAGGTTCTTTTTGTATTTCCTATGTAAACTGCATTTCAAAACTACATTTGCCTTAAAAAATCCCCAACTCTTTACAATTACCATTGTGAAGTACTTAAATGTAAACAGTGAACAGACTTGTACAATAATACCTTCTCCAATTTTCAGACATATGCTTCCATATGAAAATAACTAGACCTTGGACAATGGAAAAATTCATAAGGTGAACATGAGAAGCCAGTCTTCCAAAGGCATCCTCAACAACTTCACTTGTTCAGTTTACAAGGGGAAATAGATCACAGATCTGCATCTGTTAGGAAAGATTTAACAACATTTGGAGCATGTCCCTTAAACACCTGCTCTGTGGTGAAAGTTGTTGCAGAAAACATTGACCTTTGTGGGGAACCTTGTTCAGGAACAAAGAAGCAAAGTTTCAATCTTGGCCTTGATACTTCTTGCAGCAACCTTCCACTGCAGTGTGCCATCAGACACGTGCGAACCGTGCCAGCCAGTCACAAATAGGACACTTGACTTTAGGGGAACAACCCCCTTTGTACAACCCCCAGGGCAGATCCCCGAGAGCACCAAACCAAGACAAGACTCTGCTCTACCTTCACCTGGAACTAATGAGGGAGTGTAGAAAATTGACTTGGGGAGTGAACCATGCTGGACTCACCACCATGAAGGAGACCAGGGCACTGAAGGGCCAGCGGGACACTGCTGAATCCATGGAAGTGACCATTTTCTGCTTGCTCTCTCTCACTTTCGCTTTTCCCTACACACTTATTGTTACAAATAAAGTCAGTATTACCTTAATTTGGGCAGAGGACTTAAACATCAAAATTATAACAACATCTTTAGTTTGTATTATCAAAAGCCAAAAAAGGGAGTAACTAAAATTTATTTTCAGATAAGTCATACTCAGTATACATCGCACCAATGTATCAAGAAAAAGTGGGAAAAAATTCCTTGTGCCTAAACCAACTACTAGAAAAATGCTACTAAATTAATTCAACGCTATTTTTATTCACAAAAATTACTTCAAATATGATTTCATCCCTACTGAAGTCAAAGACCCATTGAACAGAAGCACCTTTTTTCTCAGTGTTTTGTTGTTTGAGAAATAATACATAAAGAATGAATTTATTAATTCATTAGTAAACTACTAAAAACAAACAAAAAAATTACGTCCTGTGGAAAATATCCTGGAAAAAGTCTATACTATTTTGTCCAATTTGTCCACAGAAAATAATCCACCACCTCTTAAACTGCAATCAAACAAAAAAATATTAATCTTCCTCCCACAAATACATTAAAAAGCAAAACATTGAAACTGCTTTTTAAGGCATTTTTCTTGATTCAGGTTGTGAGGTTCTTTTTATTTCACTGCCTACAAGGACTAGACGCTACAAGAAAAAAAAAATACTCCCAGTTGAGATATTGCATTTAGTGATCTGAAAATCCATATTCTGGGTAAGAAACAGTAGGAACAATCACTAATAACTCTAATACACTGTGTGAGCAGATGGCCTAAACTATCAAATGTTTATCAGTCTCACTGTTTTTTACATTGTAAGGGATAAAACTTGGATGCTCCCATCCATCATCCTGGGCTTCTCTTTTTCCAACCACAGGACTGAGTTGAATCGAGTTTATGATATCTTGACAGAAGATTCCTACAAGAAGCTAATACCTAGACTGAGTACATGTATAATTCATTTATTCCCCATAAAAGCAAAAAAAAATTAATTTTAAGAATCTCCATTTCACTTCATTGAACCAGACCACAATGAAACATTTTAAAAGGCATAGATCATTCTCAAAAATTTCATCCTTCACATCTCTGCTGAAATTGTGTTTATTCTCAAGAGGACATCAAGTTTTTAAAAAAGTGCATGTTGCTCCTAAATAAGAAATCTCACTTTAAGAGCACAAGCTCAAAACCTAATTGAAATCCTCAGTACGAGCTGCAGCTCCTCTCCCCATGCGCTGAACAGGCTTGGCACAGCGTCCAGGCATGGCCGGCTCTCTGCTGGGGGCAGCGTTCTCGGCTGTGAAGGCAGAGCGTGCCCTCTGTCACTCATGGCGAGCAGTCCTGTCCAACTGTCTCTTTCCGACAACTTTATCATCAATCTCTTTATTAACAGCTCCGCTGCAGACTGAGAATGCAAACAAGGACAGCGCGCATGCCAGACTTCTGCAAGCACACGGCACGAGACGGGGCACGGGGCGCGGAATGCTGAGCACAACACATAGCACAACTCTTCCATAACAAGTATCCTATTTATTATGTTCACTTAGGATGAAATTTCTGTTTGGGGAGAGGGGGTAGTTGCTTTTCAAATATCAAAGATTACCCGCCTTGCCTCCAGTTTTAACTTTATGCCATTTCAAATGCCCAAACCATAAAGGGTATTTGACCCAACACTCCATTCAACTTTAATAGTTCTATCTGCTTTAGGTCAGTGTTTTACCCTAAGTGAAGCAAGTGCCATAGAAATAACCTCAGATGAACTTAAAAGTTTCAGATGATGAGTAGACTTTAGGCGTGTAACAATTCACCTAAGTGACCGTATTCAGGTGATTTACTTCTACAAACAGAGAACAGGAATGCTAGACTGCAGATAGGAAAGCAAAAAGGGCATTTGCACTCATAAGCTGTGCAGTATCTGTGTGGGCCACAGTCACCAAGGGACAGTTCAAATGCATTGGCTAGTTTGATAAATAAATGGAGCTTTTCTTACCTAATAAGCTGGAGCTTTTATCACCTTACATCAACAGTAATTTTTATCCTTTCTTATTACTTTCCTGGATTCTGGCTCTTATTTAGAGACAGTATCTGTCCTGGTTTAGGGCAAATATTTAGGAGGAAAATGAATTACTAATGAATTAATAAATTCATTTATGGCAAAGCCAAAGCTTAATAATATCCACATATATCATAAAATATTTCTTCCTCAACTATTACTGTACCTTTAAATTTGACTTTAATATAGTGCATAGGACATTTGTATTCTTAGTTTATTTTAATCATTGCACTGGAATAGAAATCATATAAATACTGAGGTAATTAAGATATCCAGACCTGCTGATAGGACCTGCGATCTGGTTTAGTAATTAATATAATTCATAATTAAGTGTGAAAGGCAGAAAAAAAAAAGTTACCTAAAGACAGCATTTTCGGAATTTAGTTAGAATAAAAATATATCTAAACTTTATTTTCTAAAAATAATCCTTAGTTTAAATATCCAAAACACAGATGGAATATCCAGCAGTCATTCACCATATTATCTTTTTCATAAAACATGTCCTCCAAAGTTTCGTAATAAAGTTTGCATTCTTTTGGTGACAGTATTAACAGGTGTTTGTAGATATTTCAGATAATTAGCTTGAACTTTGTAGCTGTATCAAATTGCATCTGCCTCTACCAATAAAACCAAGTTGGTTTGTTTCTACTGAACAGACACTTAATTTTATTACAATTATTAAAGTAAACTAAAATCAGTTTATTACTGACATTTTTCCAATATGAACATTGGATCTGTAAAAAAAGTGAACCCACCAAGCATTCAGGTAATATATGTGGACTGAGATATTTCTGACTATACCATGAAGACCTGCATAATATGCAATGAAATTTGGTAAGTATTGTTCAGCCACAATGATGGCAGAGAGATAAATCACAGCAAAGGTACTTGACTAGAGTGTTCATAAAGCTAAATAAATGATGCCAGCATCACTACAACACACAAAATACCTTTTGTAGAAAGGCACACAACTTCGAACTAATACCTTTTATGAGGATAAATATATTCCTCTTCCTCATTAACCATCACAGCAGTTTTTCATGCTTTTAAGTATAGATTCTGGCTCAGAATCAATATTGTGTGTGTTCTTGCTATGCTGAATTACTTTTGGTTATTCTAGATGCTGAAGATCTGTTTCATCTTTTACTGTTGATAAACTTTACTCTCCCGTTAAGGTACATTTACTAACAATTGACATTCATCACTTCTCAGTTACCATGTACTTGTAGCAACAAGTTTAAAAAAATTGCGGTTTAAGAAAAACCCAAAACAAAGAAACTTCCCCCCCCCCACTAAGAAGTGCATTTAAAAAGAAGCAGCATGCACACATACTACCTACAAGGAAGCAAGGAAGCACAACTTTAGCTAGAACTCATCAACTCAAATGTCTAATTCCAATCAGTATGTCTAAAGCCATCTGTTAAACCATGGCTTATTAATGTTAATTATTTTGGCTACAACAGTAATTTTCAGCTCTTGTTTGCAGATCCTTATGAGTCAGTGAACTTAATTCAGGAGGCTGATGATGGGCAACTCAGAAAAACAAGCTATTGAAACCTATTGCCAGTAGCCTGAAAAACATTGAACAGAAATTTGTGTATCTACTATTTTTATTGGTCAGAGAAAATGAAAGATGAATTAAAGCCATAAATAACATCATCAGCTGTGATGAAAGGGAGATGTGGTGGGCAGGATATAAAGATGATGAATCTGTTTTAAACAAGACAAGCAATTTCATGCTGTGAAAAATATATACAACAGAAAGGTTTATTGTTTTAGGCAGGGCAATTATAATATGAAGACCATAATCATCAGTGGTTTTAGCAGTTAAAGAAATTTCATCAAAAGGAATCTACTTATTATTCACATCAAGCATTTGGAGGATTGGGCTCATGCTGATACAAAGATCAATCAAGAGATGCACAGCTACTTGTAATTTTTACTTTTATTTCAGGACACACTTTAACTACTTGACAAGAAGAGAAATAGTGCCATCTGCTGACGTAAGGAATAGGCACCAGCAGGAAAAGCCTGAGGTGCCAAACCTCTTACAGCCAATGTTCTTTAAAAGTGAAGTTCAAACTTTTGCAGAAAATAGTGTACTCCGAAATTGTTTAGGCATGTGTTTCTTCTAGTTTTGTCCACTTTTAAGAATTTAGGATGGAGAGATGGAGGGGATGCCCTTAAAATGTTTTATGTGTTTTTGACAACTCTGCCCCTGCCAAAACACTGCACAAGTCACACACTCTCCCTTTAATAGCAAAACCCAAACATAGTTCTGAGTGTTACTTGCACTTCCTATAGCAAACATAAATGAATGTTCTCTAAATAAGCATTATCTACTATATTTCCTTTAGGCCATACCGTATTTTGCCTCAGCAGAAAATTAAAGAGCTAAGTAAGAATTAAGAAAATAAAACCAATTTAGTACATTCAGAAAAATCAGACAACCATGGGATTGTGCTGTTTTTTTATTGTGTTTTCAATGGAGAAATACATCATCTGTTTACAAAATAGCTCTTGAAAAATACAAGGAGTACAGATACTATAAAACAAAGCAAACTCCAGTCATGAGACACTACGTACATCATGCGAAAGCAACAGTCTGATCTCCAGGTTATGAAAACTAGAATTAAAAAGTCACTATACAGAAAGGTTCCAAGTTTCCAGCTTGGCAAAACTTGGGTGCAGTTACATGAAACGTTTAATAAAATGAAAAAGATTTTCCGATGTGTAAACAAAATGACAAGACTAAATTTGTGCCTGGCAATTTCGATCTAAACTCCATAGCTACACAAAATACACAGACAGCTTGTACACTTCAACTGTTAAGATATAACCTTCTTTGGGGGGGTGGACGACAGCAGGCTGCACAGGGCAAGGAAAAGAGAAATATTGTATACTAGACATCTTAGACAAATGGCAAAAAAAAAAAAAAACCCTTCAGTTACTGCACAGCCTAAGTAAAAGATAAGCTACACTCTGACTTTGGAGAATTAATTTAGAAGGGTAAGGGGAAGCGTGTAAGTAATTTAACTTGTAACATGAAAGATGCATGTGTAATAGGATGGAGCACAATGGGAGAAGGGAGTTCATAAAACATGCTAATCAAAGTATGGGAAGTATGATTTGACATCCCACATATTTCAGACTTAAGTAATAGTAACATGAAGTTTGTTATCTACATCTGGTATTATTGTTGGTATCCCTCATGTTCCTCAAATACTGCTGTTCTTTGCCATGAGAGCTTCAGTTCTTTCAAAAGAAAAAGTTGTTATTTTTTTGATAGGACTACAAGAACAAAAAATAGGAGTAAGAGAGCTTACTAGATGTCAAGTGCTTACTAGAAATATGATTTTTAAAAATTTGGTGTTGTTCAGTATGTAAAACTACTTGTGATGAACTATCTAAAAATAAAAAGGTTAAAATTCTTAGGGAAAAATCTTTTTGCCTTTATTTAAAATTTTAAGCTTTTTAATGCATAAGGGACCTTTATGGAGTGTACAAAAATCATATTTAGTGATTCAAAGGCCATCAAGACAGGTGGTGTATTTCACAGGCACACAATATTTACCTA
Source organism: Petroica traversi (assembly GCA_025920805.1). Taxonomy (NCBI): domain Eukaryota; kingdom Metazoa; phylum Chordata; class Aves; order Passeriformes; family Petroicidae; genus Petroica; species Petroica traversi. The sequence goes on from JAHLSL010000007.1 coordinate 11,262,654, forward strand.
AATACTTTAGTCATGGGACAAATTTTGAACTTGTGCCTAGAGGCCACAAGATATTACAACCAGGTACGGGGGAGGGGGGAACCCAAATGAGTACATGGCTTGTTTTTATTTTATATAAATAACTATTATTCTATATGGTGCATACAAGCTGAAAAAAAAATTTTAAAAACCCACAAAAAAACCCCCAACACTAAATGCAAAAGCTTTTCCCAAGAAATAAAGGGATAAAAAAAGGGAATAAGGAGTTCAATTAGCTCAAAAGAAAGTTTATTTACTGTTTGATTGCTGATTTGTATGCACCTTAAAACAATCCTATAAATAAAAGTAGACCACATCTTAATCATGTCCCACCAATACCAAAACTTCCCAATTACTTCCTCAACTTACGTCTTATGACCCCAAGATTTGACATTACATTTTAAAGACTTACTGCTGCTTGATGGCAGTTGAACTAAATACACTATACACTTTGTTTTCAATGTATAGTATATCATAGAATGTCATCCAATTTGCAAATTACTACTATTGAAGAGACTCCTCAATAAAATGAATTTTTATCAGTTAAAGATCTAAAATTAGTCATATTCCAATAAAAAAGTACATAAAAGTGCATTTAAGGGATTCTTATGCCAGTTTTATCTCAATTTTGAAACAATGCATCAAACAAATTCAATCAGAATGTCAAATATGGCTACAAATAGTGTTCATGTTTTTAAAGGCAGTAATCCTTCGAAATATTTAATGTAACTGTTGCTAACACATTAATTGTACTCCTGGCTTCACATACTAACCTGGACTTCCAATCAAGCGGCGACTTTAGTCCAGAAAGGGAAGTGCACAACATATACCTAAATCCATTTGCGATTATGTTCTAGTCTTGCACCCTCCGTTCTCCTTTTTTTTCTAGCATTAGAAGACAACAGGTTGAGTTGGCAGATACTGTTTATGGACCCCTGAGGTGGTTTTTACCGGTTCAATCTCAATTTTATTGAATTCTTGATAACAGGAATAGGATTTGCAGGAAGAGCAGGGATATCTGAAAGGTCTGTACTGGGTGTTTTCTGAAAAGAAAAGAAGTTTGGTTGCATTTTAGCTTTGTAAATACAGAAAGAAAAATACTGTAGTAATTGGCATTGACTTTCACAACAATGATCTCTAAAAGACTTTTAAAGGAACATATGAAGATAATTACAGATTATTAAGAGAGAAGCAGGTATTTCCTTTGCCTACAAAGTCTTTAATAAGGAAAAGTTCTACAATAATCTTTGTGAGCTTTTCCTTTTTGACAACTACAAGAAATGACAACTACAAGAAATGCTGCAGACAAAGCTGAGCCTACTAATAACCTGTATTATAGTAAAACATCCACATAATAAGGGTGTTTGATCAGTCACATCTACTATCTGATCTACATGTTTAGTATTTAAAAATGCCTTTTAACAATTCAGTGTAAAGTCTCTGCCCTTACAGACAAGTGATAAAAAACAGTTCCCAATTCAAAGTGTGCATCTTCATACATTCACATCCCAGACTGCTAAAAAACTCTACAGTCAAATTTTCAATTTTTCATATTGGTTCAGATTTACATGAAGAAAAGTGTAACAAACTCTAAAATGGTACTGTATGAATATGTTAAGAATTCCACCTTGAAAATAATCTGAAAACTTTCTCAATTAAAAGACTTAAATACCATTCAGCAGAATTACATCTAAAGCAAACAAAAGTAAAACACAGAAAATAAACACTTCCAAGATTCAGAGAGATTCATTAATTTCTCACTTGTCATACATGCCTCTAAAGTTGGGGTGGGCTTTTTTTTTAAGTATTTTCACTTCCACTGTGGTACATTATTTGCCATCCCAGTAACCCACTCATTATGCAATACTTCACATCATTTATCAAAACACGTTCTTATGTTATAAATGTTCAAAATTTGTGTAAGGTACATTTGATACATGGGGGAAGTTGCATTAAAACAACTGCTCTTAATTGCTGCTTCATTAAAAGTAAAACAGTCAAGTTAACACTGACTGATGCAGTAGCAAAGCACAAAGTAGCAAGGACCCAGGACAAAATAGCTCTGAACCTCACATCACCCCTGCCCCCAATAACCCCCGGGCTGGTGCTGATCTGCAGTTTGATATATTTCTATTTTCTGCAACATGGGCAGTGTTTTAAACAAAGCCAATAAGAACACTGAAAAATGACGAGGCTCATCATCCTTTGTAGTTTCCAGATTACTTTTGCTAAAGTAACAACCACACAATCTATAAAAAAGCTACAAGGGTTTATATAATCTCCCCTCAACAACAGACAAAATAAAATTGGTGTACTTACTAAATGATCTAAAAACATCCCCAAAGCAGTTTAGGAAGTCCACGTAGCATCTACAGTTTTTGCCAAACAATTTTGCTATCTTTATTCAGTACTGCTCATTCAGTTTAAAATGTCCAGTAAGAAACAGCATTATTACTATTGCAACAATCTCCATTTTCAACGAACACATTCACTACATGTACTTTAGTGACTCAAGTGTGCATAAAATGCTTTTTGATAGTGATACTTTAATCAGTAGAGCACGAAGAGAAGTTTAAAAAGGCTAGTAAGACAAGTGCTCTCTAAAAGTTGCTACAATAATGGAAACAAAAATTTAAGTGAATGCCACAGAATTCTTACTGTTTTCCAAAGGACCTTACACTGCTAACAGCAGCTGGCTAAGGAGTGACAAACTGAAAAGTTCTCTCTCATACCAAATATTAGAATCTGAAATTACATTTCAGACATACTTAACCTCTACCTGGATATCTTTGAGCAGCAGCTATTTAAAGCATTTGTTTCCTTGTTAGACAGGATTATTCTGCAATGTGCAAACCGCAAAGGAATAAACTGAGCCCCTTACTTTGAAGGTACAATTCAGAAGAGCGCATCCAGCTTCGGTCAGTTTGTATGGCAAGCCATACATGTTTAGCTACAATGCACATTCAATAAGATCAATGACCATCTAAAACACAAAAATTGTGACAGTAACAGCAAGTAGCTTTCCATACAATGGATTTATATTTAAAATTATAAATTTAACGTCTGGACTCATTTCAGTTTCAATTCTTTCACCACAAATTAGCATACAAACACATTGCATGGCAGTATTGTTTTAAAAACAGTACCTGAGGAGCTTGCAGAGAAGTTGTCTGAAGAGTTTCTGTTTGAGAATTAACATTCACTTCTGTCTCAATTTGCTCCTGAAAAAAACCAAAATCATCACCACAGTTACACCACTTCCAATGAGGTACTTATTTAGAACTCCTAGAACTTCAGGATGCTTTATATTGTGCATATACAGCAAAAGAAAAATGCAACCATTGGTGCTTGCTGCATTGACACCCTTCCTTCTATAATGCAGGAATCACCACACTGGAGAATGTTTCGCTTACTAGGGATTTGACATCAACACAAGCTACATCACTTATCAGTCGTCACTTGTTTAACCAATTAACACCTTTTATACAGAATCCCAAAGCAAAACATTACACATCATTCAACTCACTAAAGACAAAAAGTGTATTGTCAAGGAAGATAATGTGAAAAGCTACAGAATTTGTTTAAAAATTCAACAGCTTTTCCACAACCTTTGCCATTCTGCCAGGAAAGTTTTCCTGCTGCTTTAAGGGGATGAATCAGCTTTCTGAGTAAATAGGCAAGTGTCAGAGACTGATTTTCAGGTATAACAGTGGGACTCCAGGACTGAAGCAGGACAATGGCACATTCTCATTTTAGTAAAAAACGGTCTGTTGGTACAAATTGTACCATTTAGTAACCAGGCCCTAGAAAAAGCCATGTATTTCAATGGATGGAAATCTATGTTTATGTTAATTTAAGAAATTTAATTACACCATTTGCTTCAATAAATGTTAAGGGCAAAGACTTAGAGGAGACTGCCAATAAAAACTAACAAGATTATCTATGTCTTTTATAATGATCTGTATCCAGTGGATCTATTTTTGAAGTAAGGATTAAGTGCTTACATGTATTTCTGCCCTCACCTATCTTAAGTTCAGAGACATTGCAAGGTGACCGCCTAACAAGATACAATTCCTCGCTTAAGGGCATTGAAGCTATAAAACAAAGAACTCACATTTAACTTGAAGCATAAGCATAATTTCCAGAGTATTCCAGGGACAACAGAATGTGCCTCATAAAAACTGCAAAATCCCAAGTGGAGAGCTGCTGTTGTAAGGCTAAAAAGAGTCTGTCACCCTTTCTGTTCACCACTAAGCAGAATAATTGCTAAATTACAAGATACTGGAGGCACACATTGACTCTCTGAAGTCTCCAAACAGTATGCTGTAACTTCACACAATTTCACTGCCAGAGAAGATTTACTTACTATCACTTGAAGTTTTTATCTAAAAAGTGAACAAGGTGACTGGCTTTAGGATTCTCAGCCCAACATGCAAACTCCAAATAGAACACATAGAACAATTGTTCTTTCACTAATTAACATATATCAGGTTTGGGATGCAGGCAAAACATGGCATATCAAGCTCATCCTTGATCTCATGTAACAAACTGAAATATAATAACTAATTTTTTCACTATGCATAATATCATGTGAATGATCAGCAAAGAAACAGCAGTCCTATGTGACTATGGATTCAGGCTCAACTTAGCATGACAGCCGACAATGGACACCAACTCATCAATACTGACAAATATTTTAAAAATAAAATATCATTTTGATATCTTTACTGGAGAGTCTATATCAAGCCACACTCTTAGTGATTCCTAGAGAGAAACAGTAATTTGGAAGAGTCTCAATTAATATAAACACAATTATATAGTCTAGGCATAGATACCTTAGTTTCCATTTTTTCATGTTCATTCAAATCTATACAGCTAGTATCTTCACTTATTTCATCCTGCTGAAAAGCAAACACAGAAACTATCACAAATCATAAAACATATTTTTAAAAAAATCAACTAAGAAATAAAGTCAAAGTATTTATAAGGACAGAATTAGAGTAAGACTTAGCGTATTACAGGCTTACGAAAATAATTACTTTTAAGAAAAGAATTTAGATTCTAAGCATTTGTGCTAATGCAGTATGTGTCACGTGATGAATATCATCAAAATAAAAATACTAACACCTTGGCAAGCTGAAAACGTCAAGCAGCAATGCAATCAGAATAGGAAACATCTGAAACTTGGAATATGAGAATCAGCACTCTGGGTGAAATGAATATTCAAAGTTTTGAACATTGGTATGGTATGATCTCAAAATCTCAAATACCTCTTCAATTTTAATTTTCTTAGGAGACTCTTCTTTATGGGGAGAAGATGTCCTTTTCACTGCTGCGACAGGGCTAGGCATTTTTGTTGCAACATTTCCTGAACTTCTTGGTGATGGATTTAATAGATACGCTGAGGGAACAATTCTAGAGATGGTAGGCTTTGGTGGTGGAGAAATGGCTGGTTGTGTGGCAGTTTGAGGAATGCTTTCATTTGAAGTACCTATGGACAAATAATTTAAAGATCTTCAACAAGAAGAGTCGACACAATCATTTCAGTTCAATCACTGGTATTTCTGGTCTCTAATCAAAACCCCTGACATCAAGCAGGCATCAAGGAAGTGGTACAGTTAATGGAGTAAGCATCATGTTTTGGAACAGCAAGTGTGCATACAAAGCACAGTTTAGTTTCAAGCTCGTTCCTGAGCTTGAGCTCACCCTCAGCAAGTTCACGGATGACACCAGGCTGTGTGGTGCAGTCGACACGCTGGAGGGATGGGATGCCATCCAGAGGAATCTGGTCAGGCTGGACAGGTGGGTCAGTGCAAACCTCATGAAGTTCAATAGAGTGAGTGCAAGGTCCTATGGCTGGGTTGTGGCAATCCCAGACATACCCCCAGGCTGGGCAGAGAAGTGACTGAGTGCAGCCCTGAGGATAAAGACTTGGGGCGGTTGATGAACAACTCCACATGAGCTGGCAAATGTGCTCACACAGCCCAGAAAGCCAAACGTGCCCTGGGTTGCATCCAAAGGAGTGTGGGCAGCAGGTCGAGGGAGGGGATTTTTCCCCTCTACTCTGCTCTTGTGAGACCCCACCTGGAGTGCTGTGTACAGTTCTGGTGTCCCCAGTATAAGAAGGACATGGAACTGTTGGAGCAAGTCCAGAGGAGGCCATGAAGTTGGTAAGAGGACTTGGAGCACCTCCCCTGCAAAGACAGGCTGAGAAAATTGGGGCTGGTCAGCCTGGAGAAGAGAAGGATGCATGGAGAACTCACAGCAACCTTCCAGTACCTGAAGGGGCTACAGGGAAGCCAAAGAGGGGGATCTTTGTCAGAAACTGTAGAGATAGGATAAAAACGGGTACAAACTGAAATAGGGGATGTTTAGAATAGATATAAGGAAGAATTCATTTTATGAGAGGGTAGTGAGACACTAGAACAAGTTGTCTAGGGAGGTTTTGGATGCCCCAACCCTAGCAGTGTTCAAAGCATCATCAGTTAAGGCCTTGAACAAACTGGTCTAGTGGGAGGTGTCCCTGTCCATGACAGGAGGGGTTGGGGTTAGATGATCTTTTAGGTCCATTCCAAGCCCTTAACATTCTCCGATTCTGAGAAAGATTTCCTGTACCAGACACAGGGTAGCCATAGTAATGACACTCTGCTTAGCCCAATTAATCCTGCTTAAGGCAGGCTATATGAGCCCTGGCAGAGATCTGTACTAATACAGCTGTTTATTTGTGGTACCTGAAGAAGTTCTACTGCTTCTTTACTCAGCTATAAATATGCATTGCCAAGACTGCCTTAAATCAAATCCAAGAGCAATTCGATACCACCTTTTTCACTCAAAAATGAAGTTTATCACTTTCTTAGGCTTAGATTACACAATGACAAATATGAAGTCACCACAGAGCATCAAATAAAGAATTGATATTATATACATCTTTTTGAAAAATGCTCCATATGACAAAGCTCTATCTCATCAATTGCCTACCTCAAACCAATAAGCGCACATACGGAGATGCTCCAGGATGAGAAAAAAATACACTGAGGATATTTTTCATTAACAACTATCACCTGATATTTTGATTAACCAAAATATAAGAATGAAAACTTCTGATATGCTTCCAAATCCAAAAACCACTCACGCCATTTAAGCTCCATTTAGTGCTCATGGACAAACTTACTCACATTGATGCACCTGTGACACGATAAAAATCAGAGAGAAGTAAGACTAAACCATGCCACACGTCAAGAGTGAAATGAGAGATTTCATTTTGAAAGGCTAACCAGTCACTCCCCTTTTCTATCTATTTCTGACTTGCTCCTTGTACACAGCTAAAGCTTCATCAAAAAAGAAGAATAGCTGATTCTAAGAGAATATTTTCACCAGATGCTTTTATTCTTTGATTAAAGAGTTGAACTTTTAAATTATTTTTAAATGAAGTATACTTTTTCTTGCAGAAAATGGAGGATAAAGTCAGCACACAAAGTGGGACGTATCTGAACAGACATCAGTAAGGAACATGGGTTTCTGCTTACATCTGAGTCATTTTCATTCCTAAAATCAATTTTGCAAAGCACAGGGAGTGGGAACATGGGAGCACAGATTACATACAGACAGTATAGAACCACCTTAACTACAAAATTAATTTTAAAAATATATAAAAATTGTTCTTCCAGCTTTAGGCAGTTTTTTCCTCATTTAGCCAACCAAACTACAGACCTACATTAGGTCATTGGATCACTACTGCTATTGTGAATGGCAAATATAAATCTCTAAGCATAAAAGAAGTAAACATCACAGAAAATATTCCTCTGTGATATTCTGAATCCTAAAGATATTATTGAACTATGCATATGGAGGAGAACATATTAAGCATGAGTAAAGTAAAGATTAGAAGACTCAAACTGGAAGAAAAACTGCCTTTTAAACGTAACCAAAAGTTCAATAGAAACAATATGCTATGTCATTTTCCTTACCCCCTGAGCTTTCACTGGAATTTATTTGTGGCACAGTGACTTCAGAAGCCTGTGTGTTGGTCACAGATGCTGCAGTTACAGCTGGCGCAGGACTGCTTCTGCTAAAAAGAGAAAAATTATGAAATGCTGAAGACATTAGTAAAGCTAAGGTGTAACATGCTACCTTTCATCACATAATATGTGTGACAAGTAACTACAGCTGGTATTTTACCTGCATTACTAACAGAACTTATGCCAGTAAAAAGGTAAAAGTGAGCATAGACAATCTACTATTAAACTCAAGCAATGGAAGCTATTTCAAATGTTTAATTCAAATTGCTCAATGACAGTTTTTGAAACCAGAAGAATGCTGTATTTAAAAGACAGGCAAAAATCAAGGTAGTGTCCACAAAATAATGTGCAGGGGAAAACACAGCAACTATTTACTGAAGGATGAAACAAAACCAGAGTAGAAAGACTAGAACAAAAAGTTTGTTTTTAATTTATACACACTGTTTCAATGACAATTTCCATCTAAAATCATCCCAAGCAAAAGCCTGTGGCTTCAAGTGACCAACCACAAAAATGATCCTTTTTCCATCTTCAAGAAATTGGGAAGTACTGTGTGCCTAAAATCAACCAAGGGCAATTTCCACTTCACCTGTGACATCCTAGGTATCACAGATTTATTTCAGTAGCACAGATAGTGGTATCAACTACTGTTAATCATTTATCAAGAAAGACCAATCAAAACAATATCAAAAGGACTAAGTCAAGTATTTCATCCTACACAACATCTTATAATATATGAGTAACACCGCTGAACTGTAGGAGATTGGTGTTTACTTCTGTATGTGTCAAGGAGATGAACATGAGACTCTTGAAAGAAGAGAGTACACTCATGTATTGGCGCAAACTGGAGTCAAGGAAGGAAAGACTTAATATAGTAAGTTAGTATTAAGAAAACTTTAATATGTGCACTCTGAAACTACAGTGGTAAATTATGCTCCTAAGCTTAATTTGCATAGGTATCATCAGTAACAGCAGTAGCACTACTGATTTCCCAAACAGAAAATCTAAACCTCTTTACTGTCTCACACTTGTTTCCAAAACTCACAAAACACCTCCTCACCCTCACAACCTACCTGCTCCCTACCTCTCATAGCCTCCCACTGCAGGGCTCAAGCTCTTCTATCATTGTGTTCTTCTAAGTATTTTTACCCAACTTTATAATTCCTCATCTCAAGTCTGGTACCATGCTTCCTATTTCCCAGACTGCACTCTAGGGCTCAAACTGGAAATAAGAGCGTCTACAACCTCCATCCAATTTGGAACATTCTCACCTAGGTAACGGTGGTATCACGTGTGCAGTATTTGCCATGTGTTTAACACGAGTAATTCAGGAAGAGAGAGCAGCAACAAGACTTAAAGTCTTCATTACCCCTGAGAACTTCCGGAACTGTTCAACGGACTCGTCTTCATAGCACTGGTAGGCGAAGGCACAGACGTGCTGTTATCACTGTCCATAGACAAGTCTAGGCTGCTGTCATTTAGAGCTGTCAACCTGATCCCTTCTGTCGAATGCTGCAAGCCACAAGGCAAAGGAAAATTCTGTTAGTCTAATTAAAGGTTTAAAAATCAACAGAAATTCAAGTTATTTCAAAATGAAAACTGAAATGGAAAATTTTCAAATCCTTTTACTCATAAATAATCTACTATACTCTCACTAGAAGCATTTACATTTTCATGTTCACAACTCTGGTACAGATTTGTCTGAACGAATCATGTTAAAAAACAAACTGTTACTGTATTTAATGACTATATTTTCAGCTGTATTTCAAATTTCTTTGGTTTTGTGGACTTATAAATACTTTCATTAACTTTAAAGTAACTTATGTACATCAAAACAAACTCATGTACATGAAAAGAATTTAAAGAGGATTTGAACTTGATCCATGGAGAAGAAAAACCCTTTTCTGACATAGTACTACTACTTAAAGGGATGTATTACTTAACATTTACATTGTTCCCTGAAACAGATCTACACTTAAGTGTCAATAAAAGCATCCTAGTCCTTAAAACAGCATTCAATAAAAAAGCAGCTATAGAAATAAAGCATCTAATTCAGCTATACTTGAAACATAATATGTAACAGTGGCTTAGCTGTTAAAAAATCCAAGCATATCTGTGTTGCTCTCAGATTAAGAAAATAGAAAGCAACAGAGATTTTGAAACAGACTCAATTGTTCAATTCCAAATTCCACCCCTTCTTCCTGACTCCACTAAAATTAAACAATAATCCAATGCAGCAACTTAATTAAAAACTAATGCTACCATTCTCAAGTATAGCCACACAGGTAAACTATCCAGCCAGACAAGAAGACACCATCCACATTGTCAATGCTCTGAGAAATGTAGTATTATATTTTGTGCCCCTTAATAATACTGCTACACTCAAATGAGATCATTTGCAGGTAAAATTAAATTCTCAAAATGTGATTTTAATTCTTTGATTAGTAAACCTAAAAATCTGAGTAAATCTATATTAGTAAACCAAAAAAATCAAAAATTTGAGAGCAATTTTTACTTTTGGGGCATTTTTATTGCTCTCAAATATTAGTGACATTTACCTTTTTCTTTTTCTGAAGCACATGATTAGGTAGCAGTTGGTGAAGTTGCTTACGTTTCACATGCCTTGCAGCAATCTTCATATCCATCTCAAACATCTTGCTGTTTATTGCTTGCCTATAAACTACACAATTAGAATAACTTTAAGACATACTGAAGTATTTTGCAAAGTCCACTTACTTGCCCAGGCAAAAAGCAATTACCCTCAAGAACAACAAAAACATTTCCTTGTTCTGGAGGAAGAAAGGGAGCTGCCTACCATGCCAGCACTGGTAGTACACACACAAACATGAGTTTGGAAAGAGGTGACTTGTTTTTAAGAAAATGTATTGCAAGCACATGATTCTCTATATTTTTAACAAGTTTTGACTGCAAGAGCTCTGAAACAAACTGTTCATTTCATCTGAAAGGAACTAAAGATGGAAATAAAATTTCCCTATTAGAATTACAGTATTTACATAAAGTTATTTTCTTCTCAGGTGATTTTATTTACACAGCTCCTGCAACAAATGTGTAACTCATTAGTTAAGTGCTCATGTGCCACCTAATGTATTAAAATTATGCTGGCAACTCACATGCCTCTACCTTTTTATACAAAAGTAATTTATGTTTGGATTTTTTCTGTTTTCTTGGGCTTTTTTCTTGCTTTGGTTTTTGTTTTGTTTTTTTTCAATTTTGTTCAGTTGTTGGATGGGTTTGCTTGGTTGGTTTTTGTTTCTTTTAGTTTTGTCTACTGTAATAAGTTATTTCTCTCCATCTTGGAGCTTCTGCTTCTGGTAAGTCACCATGGTAAGCGCTAATACATGAATTGTGCTGGAACCCAGGATCCTGTGTTCAAGTAAAGCCAGGTAAAAGTGAAAAGCTTGTTCTTTCACACTGTCTCCAGAACAATGAACAGAAGCTGGTGCAGATGCATGAATAAAAAATGGTTCTCTAGATCTTAAACACAAAAAACTCAAGAGGTATCTCCCTTATTCACGTTCTACTCTACAGACACTATGGAATCTCACTAAACAGGCTGTGAACATGTAATTAAAAAGAGAGGCACACAAAGAGCTCAATGAATACTGAGTATTAAAGAAAGTACTGCACCACTTCTTGGTATTGAAGAAGCTCATAAATCCTCTCTGTAAAAATTATACAGGTTACAGCTACAGTAGAAGCATGCTCAGTGAAACCAGACATGATTAAAGCATTCCATATTCCTGGCATTAGGTCTTATCAAAGTTTCCATACAAGGAAAACCTGTATCAGTCTTCATGTCTCTCTTCCTCCCCTTGCTCCCACTAAAAAGCAAGCTATTTTTTAATTTCATCATGGAAAGTAGTTACTTTTGATAAAATCTTAGGATCTATTCCAAAAGACAGGGCAAGTAAGTCTCTGATGAAGACAGATCCACATTTATTTCAGATTACCAAAAATCCCACAACACACATGAGAAATGGTTTACTAGATTGTTACTTCTGGAAGTGTATTCACAAACCGAAAAGTTTTCATCACAGTTTGTAAGGATCTTGATGAAATGCTACTCCTTATTTAGACAAACTTCAGGAACGTAGTACAAATAAATCACATCCAAAATCTTAAGTGCAAGTTTTAGTCTTTTCATACCAAAAATCTCTGATAAGTATACTACTGAAACATCTGTTTATAAACACAAAAGACCTGATAAGCTGTAACTTCTGAATTTCTTCACTCCTTCAAAGCAGCAGCCAAGGTACTGTCTTTAGTTCTAAATTCTCAAAAATTAGAATGATGTTCCTAGAGTTGCTAAGTTTCTCCTTCACCACTAATAATTACAAGAAATATTTCAACTCTCAAGAAAGAAATGCAGCTATATATGACAACAAACAACTTTGAAACCTTGGCATGATTTATAAATGTACCTATATATTTCTTGCATTCACAGGTGTGAAGTGGAAGGGGGATCAAGTTGATCAATTCCCTTGCTTCCTCAGAGTGAGTCTTAGAAATTCAGAGACCAAGGCTGCATTAGGTAACACTTGAACCTATTCCTTCAACTCTGTAAACAGAGAATACTTGAGGCTCAAGTGTTGTTTGTTTAAAAAAAACCCCAAGCATATATTTATTAGATAAATTTGCCAAAGCTACTGTTCCTGACATTGCGGTGTCAGACTCACCAGCTGTTACCAATTCCTTGCTTACAAAATTTCCTATGTGTGTACTAAGTTATTTTCAGGAATCAAAAAATTAACACCAGAAAGTCTAAAAGCTCTCTGCAACTGAGTATTAGACATCAAAGTAAAAGTTACTGAATCAATTATCTAGTATGAAATACCATGGAATAAAAGATATTTTGTTAATCCACTGATAAATTTAGCTTCACCAAGTAACAAAAATATTTAAACTATACTCAAAAATTTTGAGGTTAAGCTTGTTAGCTCACATATGATAATTAATTCATCTGTTTAATAAAGATTACAAAATAATGTACCACACTTTTAGTAAGATCTTCAAGATGTGTGTATAATTTTTATCACTTTTAATGAGAACAAACTGAAGTGATTAGTCTGAAGTCTTTAGGAGCATTAAAAGTTATTGAAAATGTGTTCCATTAAATAAAACCCCTAACTCCTTAGCTGAAACTCTCTGCAGAGATACAATTCTACTACTATTATGTGCATTACAAATAAAGACAACATTCTGAGCAAAGTCAATAACTTAAACAAGTTTATTAATACCAGAACACCTAGAAAGCAAAACTCACCTGTGTCTGTAAAAGACTGAATGTCATAGGTAAGATCAACACTTAAATTTTCAGAGTTTTCAGTTTTCTTGAACACCAACCCAATCACCCACATCGTACGGTATTCCTCCCTGGAAAATTTTATATAAAACAGTCATGCAATGCTGACAGAATTAAATAACTTAGTAAGTTATTTGCTGCAATAGACAACAGTTGTATTTTTTAACTTCAGTAGCAACTGGAAAACAGACACAGAAAGGCAAAAACCAAAGCTAACATTCCTTTCTGAGTCACAGTATAAAAGACATTAAACACTACACATCTATCTCCAGCAAATGAACTGAGATCAACAGTAGATTTTATTCCATTCAACTGTGCTCTGATATAGATCCTCTCATGTAGCTACTAGCATGAGAGTAACCAGCTCTCAACTAGCCATAGCAACTATAAAGGCACTGAAACTAATTGGAATCTATTACCTAATTAAGCAACTCCAATTTTGCTAAATGTGTCTTCAACACTCGAATTTCTTAGCTGTAACTGACCATGAACTGCAGGTTTCAGTTAAAACCCTCCCTTTGACAGATCCCCTTCACATGGGAGGTGAAACAATGTCCTTTACATACACTGGGAAGACAACCTTTGCTGAAGTGTTGCCTGCATCACATCGTCTGAAATAAAAGCTCTGATTATGCAGGCAGTTATAGCTATATCCACCCACTAAAATGGTGCTGAGGAGGTACTGCCTGCTTCTGTCCAATTTTGCTCTGATCATGCATGTAACAGTTATATAACCTCTAAAAAAAAAAGTAGCAGTGTGCTGTAATCGAAGCAGTTAATGTGTGGAGAACGTTCTGTGCAAGGCTAACAAGACTCTTCCCAGTAAAGACAGATTTCTGCCCCATTCTCACACTTCATACAAAAATATGATTCCTTATGAATTAATTACAATGCTATCTTGAAATAAAGTCTTGGAAGAGTTTTCAACCCCCACATACCTGCAATTGCTGTTTTGAGTGGGGGAGGAAGGAGTGGTAGAGGGAGGAAAGACTCAAAAAACATTTAGAACACTCAACAATCTGAAGTACTTGATATTCTCTCCCATTCCCACAATCTGACAAATTCTAACTACAGTCATTATGATTTCAATGATATTCATCCCAACTACTAAATTTTGTAACATGAAATGAACTTAGTTACTCAAGAGCTCCATTCTACAGTGCCTGATGTTATCCCAGATTATCAGTGCTTCCTCACAATTAGAACAGCATCAACTAAGGAGCAGTAACTTATACAAGTTGGCAAGAAATTATGCAATTAATATAGTTATTACCAAAAATAAATTTTCCATTATTTTCTGATTTAGAAACATTCTTACACAGAATTAAAGAGTATCTAATTTCACTTAAGAAGAGCTGAACATTGTTTGTTTGCCTTTAGATGCTGTCATTAAAAATTAATCCTTTTAAGATTCTATAAAAATGTCTATTTATTTATTAATGGAATTCTATTTTAGTTAAGTTAGTTTCTCCCTACCAAATGAAGAAAATGGGTTTGCTTACTTGTCAGGGTTCTCCTTGGGTGCTGGGAATGACTGTGGATTCACATGAGCCAGTGTAATGAATTCATTCTTCTCCAGGTTTCCAACTAGAATACGGATTTTTGATTCCACCAAGCCCACCCTGTATAAATGTCATTTATTAACAAGATCTCATTAACAGAAAATAATACAAGTATCTAACATCATGTATCAGGATAAAATCCTCAACATTCTCCTTATACTAATACTTGAGACTACTAACGAATTGGTGCATGTCAGATTAATTCAGATCAGTTACGGCATTGCAAAAACTGACACAAGGGAAACTTCAGAATGCCCTGCAGCTCTCTCTGTGGCCTGATTTTACAAATGGAGTTAAATACATTACATACCAAGTAAAAGGCAGTCAGAAAGAACCACCACATAGTTATCCAACAATCTTTTGGATTCAGATGATGAATTTAAATACCCAATACCTGCCAATCTTAAAATTTCACCAATAAAAGAGAGCAGAAACATGGGAAAGGGGAACTTCTGTTTTGAGAAACAGCATTTGAAGTGACTGAAAACTTACCTCTTCACACTGCTTATTCAAAAAAGTGCACAAGGCACTTGTAAAGTGAACCTGACAGTACTGTTAAGGAAAAATTCAAGTAACAGCCTTCACTCCCCAGTTTTTCATTTTTACTATTCTTTTCAGAACTCTATGATCTTGATCCATTTAGTTTTGAAACACTGAACTCCACTTTCTTCCATTAAGACACCTGATACACTAGATACTCTCATGTGTCCAAGGTTGATAGTTGGGGAAGGGAGGTAGTTTTGTTTTTTGGTGGGAAGGGGGGGGGGGTTTGATTTGATTTTGTTTTTTTTTAAATCAAGGATTACTCACCATTCTAGTCGCTGTTTTTCTGTCGGTGCGCTTGCTAGGAGTACAATATAATGCCTTTGGAGATAAAGACAATATGCTATTCTATATGTATTTCTAAAACTAGACATTCAAATGTTAATATTAAAACTTTGCAATAAATTCTATACCGTAAAATACAGATTATTATCTTAAGTATATATCCTTCATTAAATTAAGCTTTGTTAAGTAGAAAAAGGGCTATGTCCCAAGCGTGTGACTAACATACTTCAAAACATTTTGGAGTTCAGGGCCATTTGCGATTCCACTGTAATACCAGTAACTTTAATAAAAGGTTAGGAATGAAGCACTGGTTGAAATATTTCAATACCTGATGACATCAGTGATTTAACTGAGTACAAATCTAGAAAAAAGTTGTCCACAACTACCTTTACATGGTAGCTGTCTTACTGAATAGTGAGGAGAGTCATTAGCACATACATATTTGTTCAAAATCCGAAATACCACCACAAAATGTGGCTTAAAAATTTTGTATCTACATTCTGGAATTCTATGAAGACACTTATCTGAAATTTCATAAGGAATGTTTCCTCTGAGGATAATTCTTAAACTCTCAATTATTTTCCAGTCTATTCAGTGTATACCTTCTCTAAGTAGATTTCAAAGAGACAGAATACAAAACAAGAATTTTAAAAAAGAGAAGCCCAAGGACAGCAGAATGGGAAAAAGATTACTTTTAACTTCAGTTCCTAATGAGGGAACTGAGGCAATCTCACATGCTTACAGCCAGGTTTTTCAGAAGTTTAGCTCGGAGTTTTTAACATCCTAAGACAACCAATGCTGCACTACACTAGACTGATATGGTGTGTTTCAGTACCTTCACAGCACGATTTAAAGAACAGCAGTAAAAGGAGAGACTAGACCTTAGCTCATGGAAAGGAAAGCAAGGCCAGTGATACTGGAAAACCATGATGCAGTGTCCTCTGGTGCCACAGGCCTTCAAATCTCAACAGCAAACCCAGAACAGATCAAATTACCAGCTACATGCTTCTCTACTTATTTAGGTGGTAAGTTTTACAGTTCTCTGATTTCAGTCCAAGAGGTCAATGAACAAGAACTTCAAGGGAGACACATGGAGAAACTTCTTCCCAGTTCTGAACAACAGAGATAAAATAACCTATTCTCATTTTGCATTTTGGCAGCATTAACTGCTTAACAGGAAAACGTTATGGAAAAAGATAGTAGGAGTCCTTCAATTCTGTTTGAGAAGTTACTAATACTGGTTTATTCTAAGGAGCACTACACTTGCAGTAAGATCCCTACATCATACACATCGAACAGTTGCAGAATGTTTCATTCAGTAGGAACGACAATGTTTTAGCTTTTTAGTATTTTTAACCATGTCTGTATTGAAAAAGACAAATTTCAACCATGCAAATATTTGAAGAAATCAAGTTTCCAGATACTTGCTAAAAGCATCTCTGTGAAACAAACCTCTGAAGAACTACTTTAAAAGAAAAGTGAATTTGGATATGTCTAAAAACCTCAACTGATAAGCTGATAAGAACCTAGAAACAAACCCTAAGCCTTACTTATGAAAAAAATAAGTGATTATTAACTATTTTTGCTCAGGTAGCGTTCACTTAAAAAGAAAAAAGAAAGGGATTCAATTTCTCCTCACTCACCTACCAGCTGGTGGTGCTGAGAGGGAATGATTCACTAGAAATTTCCTACTTCCATTCTCAATAAAATTAAGTAATTTATGTTAAAAATTAAGATATCCTTAGTTTCAAGAGGCCAAGGTCTCAACAGTTATTTGGCTACAAGATTTGCCATCAGTGCCTCATTCTTAACTTTATCACAAAGCTCATGTGTAATTTCGACATATCTATCATTGATTATAAAGAAAAAATGGTCTTAGCTTAACCTTGTGCCTCTCAATGGTGACTTTTAAATTATGGGTACTATTCTGAAGTGTATGTTTGGGGGCTTGGAGGTTCTCTCAGTCTTCCTTTCAGCACTCCTTTCATAAAAATAACCTGATGTACATAGTATGGAATTGTAATACATCATTAACACAGGTATTTCTAAAAAAAAATGCCCAAATTAGTCATACTACTTTCTGGGGAAAAAAAAACAACCCCAAAAACAAAAAACACTTGAACATGTTAATTTCAGTTTTTCTTTATTTGATCTGTCTGGGAATTATACTTTTATTCAGCACTTAAAAGTCCTATGAAGCCAAGAATTTAAAACACCTTGTTAAGAGGTATATTTATATTCTACTTATTTAGCAGAATTATCTCTTTTAATGACATAGAACATGCTAGAGCTCATTAGATAAGTGCTATTTCTCTCAAAACACTGCTCTCTTGGTCTTAAGCTATAACAATTTCATTTCTCATGCAACACTTCAAACTCATAACCATTTGAAATTCTAGACACTTCCCTGTAAAACACCCTATCTATATGTTTTTTGTTGTTGCTTTCCCCTTTTAAAAATTTAAATCTACACAAAGGGCAGATAATACATGTTTTAACTCCCTAATTCCAAGTAACTGCTGACATTTAAAAAGTAAGAAAAAAATAAATAACTAAAACCAGATTTCCTAGTTTTCCTAATTTCTAATCTGCTCCTAGTATGCAGTGGCCTCTAGATTTCCTTCATCACATATCATGGAATTTTTTTTTTATTTTAAACTGTCAACAAGTCAGAAGTGCTAATGAACAAGATATTTCATAACTAGTTGTCACTGAGAGGGACAGATTACTGAAGTTGTGCTTTCAGAGATTAAAAGAAATGTTTATCTCAGAGCAAGGATCAGATGTTCTCTTATCCAGCAGAGCACTACACATTGCTATGAATTTCAGCAGAAAATGCCAAGGCATCTACAATTTAAACAAGAGTGTGAAGAGGTGAAAAAAAAATTCAAAATATCTATCTTTCAGGTGGAGATCTGATCAAGAGAGTCACATTTACTGCATACAGATGACTGCATTTAATTATTTACTTTGTAAAGGATACTAAGAAAACTGTAAAATTGGCCTACTAAGGAAAAACAGAGAAAATCCTGGGTAATTTAAATTAAAGCAGGCTTCATAATACCATTCCACACTTAACAAAATAAAATTTGAGCAAAGACATCGTGTGCAGAACAGAAAACCTGGATATATAATGTTGAGCAAGAGAAGCTTTTACTGCTACACCTAGTAAAATGGCTTAAGCTGGTACACAAAAAACCCGTATTAAAATGGAGATTATTTCAAATGACATTAAATGCTTCCTGTTCTTTCCTGCTATTGAAAGAAACAAAGAAAATGTACTAGGGAACTTATTAGCAACCTCTTGAGCAGCAACTGACTTGTTTGCTGTCCATTCTTTACTTCAAAAAGTAAAATAATTTAACAGTGCTCTTCTAAATGTTTTCAATCTTAAGCTCCAAGGAGCAACATAAAATGTTTTAAAGCTTTTATCATGCAAAAGGTATAGAAACAAAACACAGACACATCATGAAGGTCATCAGTCTCTTTTAATGTGGGAACTGTATATTTCAATGTTGTTTAGATTAGTACAAAACCAACCAACCACCCAACACAAACAAGTGTAAAATATATATGATCTTGATTCAAGAAAAATGGGTCTCCAATTTCAACTGAGGGCAAAGAAGATGTAGTCCATATTTTAATAATCCATATTTATTATAAAAATACAACTTTCAGCAAGTCCGTATACATTTAACAAGCTTCTGCCCCACAAGCATATTACTAGAAACCCTTCAAGTGTGAAGTGTGAATTTCAGTATTTCCCTCATAGACATTACAAAATTAGAAAAGCTAGGTGTGTGCTACTAAAGATTCAACAGCCTTAACCTTTAATGAAAAAAAATTTAGTATTAACTAGTACAACTGGTAGGTAGTCAACACAATTGCAAAAGTATCTTTTATTATCAGAGTAAACTGTTGACTATATTCACAGAAGGAAATACCAACTCAAGTACTTATTCGTCCTAATTACTAACCTACAGAATAAGTTCTTTTAACATTTTTTTTTCCTGGAAAGACCCATTTTTAGAATGCTTACTGACAGGACTAATGAACATTTCTATTAGTCAAACCAGATGACACTTCTTCAATGTTATTGGTAGCATACCAATTCTAGAGTTAACTGGTGACATTCTACATATCTGGTCAGGGACTAACAGGTTTCTGAAATAAAGGTTTAAGACACAGAAAAGTACCTGAGGAGATTATTGCCTTTCCAAGAGAAAGGACAGTAGTGTATTGTCTCTCCCATGCTCTAGAAAAAATCCTAGCAAAACACTTTTTGGACATCTAATGTACGCGTATTTATCATCTTGTGCTACAGAGCATTATGAGGTAGTTCAACTGATTAACTTAAAATATTCTGCCATGCCATAAAATACATACTTGTACTTCTGAAAGAAGTTTGGAGCTTCAAAAAGTTTGGACCACTCTGCCTTACTCAGCAAAATTTCATCTGTGATAGCAAGACCTAAATTATAAAAAAAAAAAAATTTAAACTTTTTTTTAAAATTACAGTTTAGTATCCAGAGTAAAGACAGTTTATGAACTTAGCAAAAACTACTACTAATTATTTCCTACCTTCAAATTCATAGCAATTTATCAACAAGATTTATAATTCAGTCATACTTTCATTGGTCATTAGTTAACGAACGATATTATTTAAAAAATCTCTATCTGTGTAGAAATATATGTTAATTGATCAGACTGATTATTACACATTTTTGCTCAGCACTGTAACACAGCTCCATTTAGTTTTTTGCACATGCCACAGTAACTATTCAATTTAAAGAAAACAGATCTTTTTCCTTATTGTATTTGAATCACTTCTTGTGCAACACATTTTGCAAGGCAAAGAAACAGCGAGACAATAAGGTAGTGCTCTGAGAAAGCTACTTGTAGTTGCACTATGCATCAAATCTACTTGCTGTGATAACATCTCTTCTCTGCTATAATCATTCAAGTACATTACTTGGCTAAATCCAGAGGACTCATCTTCAAGAGAGTATATTGCCTTATATTAGGCCTAGAAACAGGCATCAAGTGGAACTACTATTACTATTCTTTCATGTAACATGACACAATCTAGGCCATTAAAATGAAGTTATTATACTGTTAGTTCTAATTTTGAGAGCACAAGGCATTCTATTTCATCACCCTGTTTCTAAGAGTGAAGGACAGACCTGCAGAAGGATCTGCCAAGTTTGCAGTGTTAAGCAACATTAAGCTCAGTTCTACCTCCCTCAAACAGTCTCGAATAAATACACCTTTTAACATCCACCCACCTCCCCCTTTCAAAGCATACCCGCAATGAAACTATTTTAAATCTGTCTGAAAATATCTATATAGAGAGCATAAGATAATACATACCTTGTTTAAATTCCTCAACCATGACCATCCGTGTGGAAACGGACACATTGTACGTAGAGTTCTGCTGTGGGTATGCTGGTGTAATTATAGGCATAAGATGGTACCTATCACTGGGGTTTACCTACATATAACAACAGCCAATCAGTTTTCTTCAAGCATACACATCAGTTAATAAATTTGGATTTCTCCCTTTACTACAACCAAGTCTTAAGTTCTACGAGATCTTAGTTTGACCTTAAGAGTTCAGAGAAAGCTTAGAAAACAAGAATATTGCTTTCACAAAGGACATCTTTCTGAATGACAGTGATGTGGGAGGGCTGTAACCTGTCAGTACCTCAAGATCAAGTTGCAGGCATTTCTAAATCCAGAAATGCCAACCAAACAGAACAATTTCCCTCTTAAATAGAAATTAGTTTGTGATCACGCAAAACTAAGGATACCTCATCATCATATGAGCACCTTCTGCAGAATGACTGTCTTCAGACCTTGCAAAAGGTATTTTATACATTATTTCTGTAACACTACTGAAAACTAAGAGCCATTTTAAGAAAAGAGGCTCTATGCAACCTGACAGAAGCATCACTTGCATTAACGTACTTTTATTTAACAGCAGACAGGGTAACAAAAAGGGACACAACATATACACGCAAAATACATTAAAATATTATTAGGGTAACAATCTTGTAGAAGGCAAATAAAACAAACGCCTGCCATTATCTAGCCCACTTTGATTAGCTACTAAAACACAGACAGTTCCCATCACACACTGACCTCAAACCTCCTATCTTGGGAATAACAGACTCAAGAACATGTTTTCAACCATTTCACATATTTAAATGTGAGCTTTTGTCAATCAAAAAAAAACAGATTTGAAGTACAAAAGGGCATACAGCTTTGATGCTTGCACTATTCATCAAAATAAATATTAGTTGAATATTAACTGTTCTATGATTGACAAAATAACATTGAGCACAGTCATTATGCCCTATTGAAAGCCCACAATGAGAGCCATTCATCTGCTACAAGCTGCTTCACTGACTTCCTGAAGGACATTCGTGCCCAATGTCCTTAATATTAAGTGCTATAAAGATGGAGATAAAGTATAATAAACAATACACAAAACAACTAAAAGACCTCAAGTTATGATCTTCTTTGGTGTAAGATGAAAAGACACTTTACTACAACTATATGGAACCAAGTCTATCCAGCTGTAACTTGCACTGAAGTGAATTCAAGACACTTGCAAAAGTAACAGGCTTTAAATCATAAGCAAACCATTTAAGATTAGCAATTTTCCAAAAATTCATTCCTTTAAGACACATAACTATTTATGTGGAATTTTTATTAAGATCACTTACTGCAAGAATTGGGAGGAAAAGTACATTGTTTAGCAAGTATGCTTCAAGCGATCAATTCAGAAAATTAGGGTAACTTTGTTCTATACTCAGGAGAATTAGAGGTTACTTATGAAGATATAACACCACAACATTAAGGTCAATAAACCCAAAAGGAAGTTCACCTAGAATTTTTTAAGCAACCGAATTTATTGTACAGTGTGACTTAGAGGGGAAAAAATAACACACTAACCCTTGGGTCCCATACAGGCAAATTAAGATTGCATTCTTCTGGCTGTTTCAATAGCACTGGATTTGGCCATTCCCTGTTCAAAAAGATTGTAGCACTGAATAAGACTATTGGATACAACCATGTATGTTACACAAACAATACTTTTGAACGTGATCCTTCTTAACTCTGCTCTCAAGATACGGCACCATTTCCTCAAGACTAGGCTGGTCTAACTGGAGTTGTTTAAATAAGGTCTATTGCTAAACTACAATACAACTGCATTTAGTTTCCCCAGGGCATCAGAAGAAGGAATTTTCTGCAGTCTTGAAGGTTTATAACCACTGGTTTAAATAACTAACTTAAACTCTCAATTCTTCCTGAAATATATCAGTCAAAGAGAAAATCCTCTGTGAAGACTGACGTTGGGTCCATCTTCAAGCTAGCTGTTTCATGGACAAACTACAGAACAAACAGCCAGCACAGTTACAGCATAGAGCATGGTTACAAAACATATGTATTACAAGAAAATTATAATCAAAGGAAAGAAATCTTGTTGAATGAAACACTAAGAAGTAACACTTGTTCTTCAAATCATCTTATCCCCTGAAAAAAAGTTACTTTCCTATAAAGAGCAGAAGTCAGTTAATCTCTTGAAATTTGTTCATTATGCTCCTATGCTATCCATATACAAACTGGAGAGAAGTCCAAGAAACATTAAACAGAGACTGCAACCAATTCCCCTCTATTACCTTAGTTGGGTAAAATATTACTAAAACACTACGTACCTCAAGGAGGCTATGAAGCCTATGAATGCAAGAGAATGAAAGTGTGCAAATTATCTTCACATTAAGAAGACACTATACTTGGAGTAAAGGAACATCTTGGTAAATGATTCTTAAAATCTGTCAGTGTCTCATGAAGAATACAGGTATCCAGACATGGAATTCCAAGAAAAACAGTATTCACTTGCAATCTGCAAAGTACACTTTTGTCCCATTTATTCTAAATTTACTTGGAATGCTTCCATCAGAGTTATTCAAACCATCTTTCTGAGTTACCTAGTTCAAGAGTATGAAACCGCATGTAATTCTGAAACACCTACCACTTCACACTGATGAGATTAAAACCCACGTTTTTGCCATTGGTTCTCTTAAACTGCATTAAGCCTAAACCAGATACTGGCATACCTCCTTTATCCATTACCCCAGTATCTGAACGTTAAAAGACTTTAAATTTTAGGGTATCTGCTATTATCTTGGACTATATAAGTATTTAATCTGAAGAGTATTGTTGAGTTACAAAAATACTTGAGAAAATTTTAATTAAGAACTGGGTGGTTTTTGTCTGGATACTTTAAAAACATGACATGTTGGATGACTTATTGAAAAACTAAACTGACAATTTCTGGTGGCAAGAACAATGCTTCTAATTTATCTTAATCTGGTAATAGCTGAAAATGGTACCATAAAAACAGGACTAAAATTTAGTGTCTACAAACAATTTTATTTTAGTTTAATCTAAATTCAAAACAAACCAAAAATAAAAAAAACCAAACAAAAAACAAAACAAAAAAAAAACATACCATTTAGAAAATACCAAGAAAAATTTATGTACAAGAGTTGATGCTATTGCATTTGGATAAAGCTGGCATGTTCTTGCTACTAGCATAGCCCAGGAAACACCGCCAAGGAAACCTAGTATATTGGAATAGATGTTGTGG
Organism: Petroica traversi; assembly: GCA_025920805.1. NCBI lineage: Eukaryota > Metazoa > Chordata > Aves > Passeriformes > Petroicidae > Petroica > Petroica traversi. The sequence goes on from JAHLSL010000007.1 coordinate 11,287,059, forward strand.
CCTGTAGATTGAGAAGGAAAGAGACAAAAGGAGAGAGATGTCAGTAACCAGAAGAGGTAGTGAAAACTTCACAAATTTTGGAATAAAACTGCTTACGTTTTGCCCACAATTTGATAGCTCTCAGTGTTAACCTGAAGTTGTCAATGTTTGGTACTAGATGCAGAATTTCATCGGTTACCCGGCAACCTGCAAAAGAAAGAATTAATTACAGTTGCTGCCTCCAAAGTTTTTTGCTTGTTTATCCTGCCTCACCATCAAGACTACCAAACCTTTTAGACTGCATGCTGGAAACTCATTTCATATTCTGATCACTTTTGTTTTGGATTAGAAAGCTTAATATATTTTCATGTGCCTTTTTTCATTTTTAGTGTTTTATGGCAACACTCAGGTAGCCAATTCATGAGCACAAGACTACTGTTTTGGATTGCTACTTGATTTTTTGTAATTAATGAACTGTGTAAGCTGTTGAAAAAACAACTTCTGCTGTTATGTGAACACATGCAGTGTATCATGGAATGTGCAGGCAAACTAAAAAAAAGTGTAAGCCTTCATAAACCTACAGAAAACCTGCCAGCCATAGGTCAAAGCTTTGAATTTTTAAGAACATGCTAAAAAGAATCGTTTTTAAACATACTAGCTATACCACTACTTTGATGGGGTATTTTCAGACTGTAACATTATAGAAGGCAATACTAACTGCTTGATTTTAGGGGGTTTATACTACAATAACTAGTACTTCATTGTTACTAAGTAGTTGCAGAGAGCTGTTTGCAAGAAAACAGGAATATCTAAGACTACTTTTAAAGTAAGAGGCAACTACAAAATTCCAGGGATTGCACCGATGTGAATTCCACAAAATAGTTTAAGTGGCTGTGATGATCTCAAATTATCAAGCTTTTAGCTTGTAACAACAATCAGTGCTCTTTTTGTGAACATGCTCCTCTTCCCCATCAAGCTGCAGCCAGGCTGAAGGCCCTACCATCTGGTACATAAAAAAAACATTGTTTAAGCTAAGGTATTATAGAGAAGTTAAGAGTTACACAAGCTAGTAAGCTACTAAAGAACTGACCTCAAACTGACACCTTTCTGACATCTCAAATTTATCACTGAAGCAATTCCATGTTATGCAAACCCCAATTAAAAAACAAACATCTTTATTTACAGAAATAGGTAATGCTCCACACAAAAGTCCTGCAAGTCCCATTAATTTCTAGAACCATATACCAACCAAACAAGAGAAAATAATCATAAAGATCTGGCCAACAAGCAACAACCCTTCTCTCCAGAAGGATATACAAAACTGGCAATAACTTTATTTCCAGACATGAAGTTGATGTATTTTCAGTCAAATCCAAAACTACTGTATCAAAGAACTTAGGGTAGTTATTTAAAGATCAAATAAGATGATATACAAAGCAGTATATACATACCATTAAGACTTCGTATGCATCTAATGTCTAAATTTTTAAGTAGGCTGTCATCTCGTAGATCTAAGTCCTCAGGAATAGTTTGCAGTGCTAATCTTGCAAACAAAATATCAATCTTAAGAACAAAAAAAGAGGTAAGACATTAGAAAACTCTTCTTTCTTCTGTAGGATTCTGTAAGTAATTTTCATCAAGTTTACTAATAGTAGTACAAAGAATCCCTTTAAAAAATACTAACATCCTTCACAGATACTAAAAGAAACACTTCCAGATCATCTATCTTACAGCTCCTTCTCCAAGAAGATAAAATACACATTTAAATTAACTTAGAACCAGCACACACAAAAAAACTATGCTGACTGTCAATGTAAATAAAATCATTTGGGAACAAGCACCACTTCTAAGTCCAGAATACAAAAACCTACCAACACCAGAAAACACCATGAGAACATAAATCCTGCTTTTAACCTAAATATTCTCAAATAATCTAGAGAAGAATTCTAGAAAAGACTGAGGGAAGTCCTCACTGCCTCCCCTCACGAGAATGTTGAAGATCTCTTCACTCTCATAACCAGTGACAAGACTCAAAGAAATAGCATGAAGCTGAGCCAGGGGAGGCTTAGATTACACATCAGGGAAAGCTTTTTCACCCAGAGAGTGGTTGGGCACTGGAGCAGGCTTCCCAAGTCAGCGACACCAGCCCCAAGCCTGACAGAGTTCAAGAAGTATTTGGAGAACCCTCTCAGGCACATTGTGTGACTCTTAGGATTTCCTACACAGGGCCAGGAGTTGGACTCTGATGATCCTGATGAGTCCCTTCCAACCCAGTATATTCTACGATTCAGGAAAATTACCATGGAATTACAGAAAGAGTAGGATATCTTTTCCCTTCTAGCCCTGTAATGTACCCATGTAACTAAAGCACAGTTAGCTCTATATAAGACCAGTATCTATGAAGAGTCTACATATCTGATTAGAGAAAAGGTTCTGAAAATTCAGCAAGCTGCTGAGCAAGCATATACATTTTGAAACTATGTCCAATTTCTTTGCTATTACTTCTGCAATACTTCAACTTAACATTTTTTCTAGGCCAAGTACATCTAAAATATTATTCAGCACTGAGCTGGAGTTTTACTTTGCCCTGCACACAGAACCACTGCAGAGTGCAGAAGTCAGTTTGCCTTTCTATCAGTTGATGGGAATATTAAGTGCATATCACCAGACTGTCTGCAAGGCAACAAAGGCACTTCACCAAATGAGGCTTTTAATCAAAGTGGTTGACCTACTTTGATTGTCTTGACCTACAAGGCAATGAAATACCTAGTACTACTGCACCAAGAACAAAACTGGTTTAGTTACATTAAAATTATTTCAGATAAAGTAAACTTGAAGACATCTTACAGACTTTTTGTAGGTACTTAAAACTTTGCATCCATCCGTTTTAAACTATGAAGGCCTTCTCCAGAGAAAAGTATTTCTGAAGTATTCAGTGCATTTTGTATTTTGAAGTCCTTAAATAGCAGATCTTATCAACTATCTATATTATACACAGGAGTTCCTACTTGAGTCAAAAGTATCACTTCTCAGTGTAAAACAAGTTCAAAATTAACTTCAGCTTTAAGTTCTGCTCTGATCTCTAGAAGGTCTAGCATCTCTAAAGATTCAAAGCTCATTGACATTTATTTTCAAACAAAGAAATTAACAGTCTGTCTTATGTAACTAGGAGAGAGGTAGCTGGCAATCAGATACAAAGTACTCTACATGAAGAATAAAAAATGAAGAAAGTTGTTTATTTTAAAAAAGAACATTAAATGGGCATGTAAAAACTTATCGCCAGAATTTTTTAAGTTTTAATAACAGGATCATCACAAAATTAAAGTCCTTTTCCTCAGCTGTAACTTCTGGCGTGTTTTGCCTGGGTTAGGAAAAGGAAAACTGAATTAAAATCTTTTGATACTGACATAGCTGGGCACAAAGACAACTACCAGAATCTGTGGCCCAACAACACTGGTATATGAAGAACTCTCATGCACTGTCAGCAAAGTGAGTTAAGTCTCAGTAATAAACCTAAGCCCATCAAAGCCAATCATAAATTACTATACTGGAACAAGATAATACTTCTTTTAGAACAAACAGTCCTTTTTTCACCCTATTTGATCTTGTATTTTGAATTTAATTTTTTAAAAAGGAGAGACAACTCCAGTTTGAATGACGAGAGAAAAAAAAAAAAAAAAAACGACTTACAAAACCAAACTGACCAGAAGACATCTACGGCAAGTTTCAACATCTAGAATGAATACCTAAGCTATGTAAACAGAAAACAGATTCTCCAGGAAAATATTCCTCAAAACCCAACCCTATACGGACAGTATAAAATGGCTAATGGATACAAAAACCACAGACTGCAAGAGAAAAACCAGCCAATCTTTGTACAATACTACACCATGTCACTTGCCAGAAGATTAGCATGGGAATTCCTTCCCCTCTGTAAACTAACCTTCTTGTACCCACAAGTTACTGATTGACATAACCCAACTATAAGTCTCATTAACTGTGTGCATAAGCAGTTCATATGTTTTTGTCTTGTCCCCAAAAAATGACAGTTTGAGTACGTAACAGCCTGAGAAGAATTAACAGAAAACTTTTGAAACAGCATTCCTGTTTCCTTAGTAAAAACCAAATTAAGCAAATTCAGTGTTCCAAGACAGCTGATCTATCAGGCTACAGCCACCAAAACCATTGTTCTGGTCACATGTTTACAGGTATGTTAAGACAGGACAAAAGGAATACCCAGCTTGCCTTCAGCAGCACACTTTTGAGAACTAGTAAAGACCACAGCTTTCTGAAATGTAGGAACACAAAGCAAATCTTTCATGTTTGGACAGGTAATCGTTAGCAGTCAAAAAAACCTGAAGCCACATTATTTACAAATATTTAGGCTTACTATTTAATAGAAATTATAATACTGGTTATTTAGGCTTAGGTCGGTTAACTAATCAAGGGGGCGCAGAGGTCAAACAAAAACAGGAAGACATTCCACAACATCTTTAAGTCTGTCAAGAAAAACTTACTTCAGTCTTAAATATCCACTTTAAATTTCACAACTAAGAACTGTTGACAAAATCTTAGGTATGAACTTTAGAGAGTCACTTTAATAGCATTCCTATTAATGAATAATAACTTATTAAGATTTTAAAGATTTTGCTTTAACTATGTTCTACCAAAACAAATTAAAATAGGATCTTTACCTCTATTCCATCAAAACAAAGTTTAATAACTGGGACAAAAGCTTCTTCAACAGCCTGGGGGGAAAAAAGGTGTATTTTATTTTCAGTATAGAGAACATTTACAAACAATAGCTACCAGGACTAGAGAATCATAATGCAACTTAATTTATATAAATGCTTTTCTGCTTTCAGGTTGTTTTTTATCAGCAGTATCTTCCTCCACCATGAGAATTTATGCAGTAAGCAATGACCTATTATGTGCTGCAGCTGTCTAGATGTTAATTATGATCCAAACTTGAACCAACTAGCTCTGACGATATTACCTCAAGGTCCAATCCTCTTTCTCCCTACACACAAGACATGATTAAATATTTTTTACTCCTCACAAGTATCTCTAAGTATTCCACCTCCAAGCTATGGAGATTCCTGCTCTGAAAGGCCTCTTATTTCTGCTTCTACAGTTGGTATAAGAAATGAGGAGAAGACTGTGCAACTATGCAGCCTGATATCACGTAAACCAGTTGCAAGTCACCAGAGGTTGAGCATGTTTTTAAAATGTGGTCAGTAATATGGTGTTCTGATGAACAGTATCATGATGAAACTACGGAACTTCACATCTACTCTGGAATCAGCTATGAATATCATTTACCTGAATTGAGCATCTGAACTAAATGTAGACCTGCGGCACTCTGCTTTTGCAAAAGCAAAGAATGCTGCCTACCTCCAAAAAAGAAATACTCTGAACCGTTGGCAGATTAACTATTCCAAGAGTGTTTCAGTTCTTACCAAGAGGAGGAGACAACACTGCTGTCTGTGCTCAAACCTTAGTTAAGGTTACCTTAACATTTCTGGTTGGCAGGATGGACCAATCTTAAGGAAAAATCAAATTCAAGAGTGTCTCATTCTCACTCACTACAGCAACCACTAAGAAAGTCTATGATCCCCTAAAGATGGAGACGTACAAACTCCTAATACTAGCTGGAATGATTTACAAGTCTTATGACTCTCTGACTTAAAGGTTATCACTGCAGAACTAAACTGAATACCATACATACTTTGCTGCTAAATCAACTACATTACCTGGAGTCAGAGCCTATAGCAAAGCTGAATGGAAGTCTGAAAATCTGAATCCTCACAAATACAGCATGTCAATTTAAAGATTACTAAAGTGGTTCAGACAATAAAGCATCGAAAACAGTTTTTTCAGTGCATATAGTGTTACCACCAGAAGTTTGCACTGCCCTGGTAGTTACCAACTACAGGGTGCATAGAGTGGAAGAATGCTGCAGAGACAGTTCCATTTATTTTATGAGAGCAGGACCAAACCAAACAAAGACTTGCCAGCAACTATCTTCGTCTAAAAAAAAAAAAAAAACAAAAACCTGGAGCAGAGAAAATTTACTCTGAGCCAGTATCAAGATTAAACCTCCCACCAGTTGATTCAAGGAGGCTTGTCAGTGAGGTGTAAGAGAACCAAAATTATAACAAGGCATACTAAAAATATAGCTTCCCTTTTCAAGTGCATAGTTGACAGCCGATATAAAAAGTTTAGTTAATATCAACAACAGTAACTGTTTATATAAGCATGAAGTTATAAAAAAGTAGCATAAAACCTTCATTAAAACCAAACAAGTTTGGTCCTGAACCCTGTCAAGGTATCATTTACATTTGCATCTGCCTGCTTCTAGTGAGTAAACAAAAATTTTGCCATACTAACACACATGGTAGGACTGCCATCATTCTGCCATCCAAATTTTTGAGTGTATATATAAAGTGAGAGCAGAGAAAATTCATAAGAACCTCTATTTATTTCAACTCTTATGAAAGACTTTGCTGCAGGTTAACAAAAATCCTTTGCAAGTCTTAACGGCAAAGTCATATTTACTTATTTAATGCATCATCTTCACTACTGAGTTTTTCTAGTTCTCAGGTCAACAAGCTGTATCAGGTGTTTCACATACCCTCAGGTCTTTCACTTCTTCTTGTTGTTTTAACTTCTCATAAAACGATGTGAAAAAATCACTTCTTTCAACATGTCTGGGTGCAACACACAGGGCATCAATATCAGCACCTGAAATTATTAATTAGGATAAGTAAATTACTCCACACTCCACATGCACAGAATGGCAGCAATAGACAATTTTTTATTAATAATTAAGCAGGAGAATTCAGTTTCTCATGTGGAATGGCGTTTTTTTAAATACTAAGTCAAACCAAATGAAAAAAAATCATGGCCATTAAACATATAGAACAATTGCTTCAATTGTGGAACACTTATAATTTTCAAAGAACAAAACATGAATATTTAAGTATACAGCTTCCTCTGTCTTTAAGTAACTTTCAACCTTCTTGTCTATTTCTCAACCCATGGTGAAAACATAATATAGAAATATATTTCTTTTATTTAGAATGAAGACTAGAGACAGTTAATCAGAAAAATTAAGAAATCTAACACCACCTCAAAATACACAGGGATCAATCAATCAGCTCAAACATAAGGATTTTTATCACAAAAGGAAAAGTTACCTTTTGTATGAACCCCTAATCTATAGGATCCAAATGTAAAAATTTTTCCTCCAACGTTTTCTATTACCGATTGTGGAAGATTCTAAATGGAGCAAAAAAAAATTGGTTATTTTAACTTAGCAAGTTATAATAACACAAACCATTTATTTTCAAACAAGAGGAAAAATATTGCATGAAATTTATGCTGTTGAACTACTGAAATAATCTCAGTATTTACAGAAAAGAAGTACCTTTGCCACTTGGATAATTTGTAACATTTCAACTACATTACACCAATTCTACACTTCAGGTGCAACAGCTTTATAATAATACAGAGAATCAAACACATTTTTCTTACCACACAGGCATGTTAGACTGACACAGAAACTGATGATGGATTCAAATTTAGAGGAACACAAAACAGTCTACTGTATCAGTGTTTATCATACTACTTTCAGAGACACTCATACCACAGCCCTTAAATAAAAATGTGGGCTCAGGAAAGGTATTTATTTTATCTTTACATTGTTTAGGTACATGTACTAAAGTTTCTAGTCTTTAAAAAACTGTTGAATTCACAGAACTGTGGGCAAAGAGGGCTGTCCCTTTCATAAAAGAATGCAATGCTACAATCTGAAAACCTACATGAACATTTACACAGCAGAAGTCAAAATATATCAAAACTTCTATTTTGCAATGTATATGAGATTAACTTAAGAATCTTCTAATTTTACATCAGTCATTATTTTCTCACTATTTTGTTTTCAAGGATCAAGACACATACAGCAGGGCTGTCCCTGCTCATAATCTCGTTGCATAAGAAAAGTGTACAGAAAAAATACAATCCCAAATACATACAAAGCAAAATAGCTTAAAATTTAGGGGTGTCCTCTAAAAAAAGGAAAAAATCTATAATCATTCAAGTCTATAACCATTCCAAGAAGATGTGTAGGGGCAGGGATTACTATAACCTAGTAAAAACACTATCAGCATTATCAGTCTACAAAAGTAACATTTCAGAACCAACACTGAAAGACCACAGACCACAAAGACACAGGGAAGTACATTTTAAGATCTAGCACTGTTTCACAAAGGCAAATAATCTAAACCTGTAATTAATACAGGCTATATACATGAATTTTGAGGGAAAAGTCAAGTTACATCTACTAGTTTCTTCCTTTGACAAGGTTCTACTATGAAAGGGTGATGCTGCTTGTAAACAAAAGAAACTACACAATGATGGTATTTGTTTTCATCCCCAAATCTAAGGTTCATCCCACTAGTACAGGAACGTTTTTTGGAATAATCTTCCTAGAGAAGTCTTAACATTACAATATTGGTAACTCCACGTAAAATACATCCATACCTTGCTTTCACTGATTTCCCGTATCCATTCCTTTACCAGGTTATTTAATTTTCCCAGAATTAGAATCCTATTAATAAAAAAGCAAAATGACAGGTTACAAACTTAGACAAAACTAGAACTTTTTAAAGATTGTGATCATCCCTACACAGTAAGTCAACTAGAGTAGCATTGCAGATCTAATTAGAGCTCTTGTTATATATATACACTGAAAGTTACTCTTACAACAGTTCCACGGTTTTCCCCCCTTAGAGACATTCAAGAGATTTAAGCTTAAAAAAAAAGGCAAGCATGCAAGGCACACGCACATGAATTCAACTCATTTTTAATATAATACTTTCATTCATATAATGCATGCATCTGAAAGAACAGTGATAAGCAGTACTGAGAAGAAAAAAAAACAACTCTAGAAAGCTTAATAAGGAAAAAAAAAAGGAAAGGTTCCATTACAATAAAGTAATGATGAAAGGGGAAAAATGTAAACCAGCCTCTGAAATTTACAGGTCATTTTAATTCCTCTCTGTGTTTTGAGGTACTCGCTTACAGTTCCACTAGGCTTTAAAAAAAGCTTTTGAAAGAATACACTTTCGGGGTTCAATATTCACACATGAACCTCATGACAGGACACAAAACAGTGCTCACTCACCTGCGCTGCAGCTCTTCTTCCTCTTCAAATACGCCATAAGGTTTTAGGGTTTCGATCAATTTCTGCGTAAGCATGCAGTCAAACTCCTTGGGGGCAGCTAAACTGATAGGTGAGGTAATGCCATAATGCTTCTGTAGTTGCTGTGTTTGTGATCCCTGCGTTGTAACGGGACTAATAAAGGCAATTAAATAAAGTTACTGACAGAAACAGAACAAATTATTTCTTTTTTCTCATGAGAGCAGCAGACAAGAAATATGTATTACAGAAAAAACAAGTTAAGCCTAGTTTTAGCACTTACATCCCTAATCACTCTGTATTACATCATTTTGGGTTCCTTCACTTTCATAAGGTCTGAAGTAAAGAGAACCCTCTGCATCAAAAATCTGACAGCTAAAGTGAAAATCCCACCCTTGGCAGGCAGAACATTCCTTCGTATATTCCTGTAGTATCAGTCCTGCATGTTTATACCAATTATATACTATCTCTATCATACAAAATGAGAAATATTTTCATAAGGCAAACTGTTTCATGTGGATAAACTACAGCATGACTTCAATTTTACATCCATTATTTGTTGTCAACATCTCCTCACTATTTCATTGAGTATTAAAAAAGAACACCTAAACTGAAAATTTATGAGAATCCACAAAACATTATATAGTTTTCCACAAACTAAACCCATTTCACAACCATTCTAAGTACTATAATTTGTAATCATTCTTTTAATCAAAAATTTAGTCACAATCCAAGTTTGAGAACATCTGTCCCTTTGATCAGCAAACAAATAAAAAGCACATCAGGTAAAAAATATTAAACATGTACATTAAAAAAAATTAACCTTCAAGTAATCGTGGGGACCGAGGCCATGTCTGGGAAAATTATTTCATAATATTTCTTTTAGCTATGACGTTTTAATCAACTAATGAGGAATCTGGTAGCAGTAGAACAAATCACATAGATCTTATGACTTTAAAAGTCAAAGAAAACATTTTTAAAAAAAGTTGTTCGGATGAATTACACAGAATAGTAATTCAAATTAAGGACAAAGGAAGCCCCTAAAACTATTTTTCTCTCTTAAAAAAAAAATAAAAAAACTTTAGGAATGTCAACACAAATAGTAGCTTCAGTCACTTAACTGCCTCTAAAAAAAGCAGCCAGAAAATAGAAGGTGTCAATATATAAACATCCCTTGGATATTTTGAATATTTTAAATAGTATCACACAGCAAAATGTTTGAACTACAATTCCTCCCCTTCTCCCAACTGTTAATTCGAAAAAATAAATACACTTTTTAATTTAAGATTTTAATGTTTACTTTTACGAGTTTTTTAACACAGTAATACAAAACAATCAATATTTTAGCTTTGTGTAGCAATTTCCTGATGGTCTAACTGTAATTTTCACCCATTCACAACAAAAAACTGAACCCAATTCAACAGATATTATATTTCATTAAAAGGGCTGGCAAAACACACCCAGGCAGATACTGTTACTAGATTTCAAAAAATACTCAATGTCACTCAACAGCAGATTCCTGAATCAGCAATGCTGACAGAGGCCTCTGGATTCTCCCTACTTGTAAGGACCATGATTCACAAATTCAAGAAGTAACAACTTAAAACATAACCATTTACCTTGTCTATAAGATTACAGCACATAAACCCCAGCCAAACATCAGATCTCTTCCCTCATCTGGTTTACACACAGCCCTCTGGCAGTGCAATGTGCAGCTCTGCCTTCAAAACACCACAGTGCCATGACTTAAATCAGTGCTCCTGAAACCCCTACAGGACCATCAGAGCATGGCCACAGGGCACAACCAAGCTTTCAAACTGCTCACTTAAACGACACCTTCAAACAACCAATTAAATCGATAGCCAGATAAACATCTTCGGGAATTGTTACATAAAGCCAACTACAGTTCTTACATTTACTTTTATAATCATGAAATAACGATGTTGTCATCAGCTCAGGACCTTCCCAACACAAGTGTTTCACCTCTTTTTGAGAGTTGAGGAGCTAGGAAGTATCCTTTCACTGGGGTTAGTGAGTAACAATTCTCAGCTCAGCTGCCTTCAAGACTTTACAGCTGCAGAAGACAGGATGAAGCTTACATTTCAGCATATACTAACACTGAAGAGAATAGAGATTATTTCCAGATAAAAACATTTAAAGTAAAATAATACCATTTACACCTGCTAAGTTAACTCCAGTCTAAAGTTCCTGTAGCACAACAAAGGACATGAAAAAATTTCCTTTGGAAAATTAAAAAAAAAAATGGTATGGCAAGAAGGTTTCTTAAACTTAATGAAGGATAGAATAAAGTAACTTATCCTAGGTCATCTATTAAGGCAGTCTGAAAGTTGCTATAAACAAACAAAGATATATCCTCTCCCTGCCTCTTAACTCACATAAAACCAAGAAACTCCAGATAAAGCATTTTCTACCTGCTTTTTAAAGTAAATATCTTTGAAAAATAAACTTTAGGTACTCATTAGCCCAACTTTAATGCTGTATTTACATGTTACATTTTAGCCAGAAAATGGTAATGATAAATGCTCCTAGACTTCTACTTTTTTTTTCCTAAAACCATGAAGATCACTCGTACTCCAGTATTTTCCCTCTTAGTCAAACACGGGCATATAGTCATTCTAGCTTTTACTTGTGACATGTCCAGAGAAGAGTTTAAACTACCAAATTTATTCAAAGAGAAAGGTGAAAAGCCAGGGAAGTACCAGTGCTAACCTTCTACCCAAGAAGATTAGAGATGTTACGGCCTTGTTGGAGTCAATACCTTGATGGTATGTCACATCTGGCACTCAGTGAAGTTAAACATTAACAAAAAGCAGAGTATTAAACAGCAACTGAAAGTTCCATCTCACCTACTCACTCTCGACAACAGCAGATCTGGCAGACCATATCAAGGTCTGACAACTGAAAGCCTAAAAGCACGTCTGGGGCTTGTTTTTTGGGGTTTTTTTTTCCCCCTAAAAAGCAAACAAAACAAATGGGGAAAAAAAAAAACCCTAAGCTTTTCTTTTTAAGATCACAAAGAAAATTGAGATACAGTTTGTAGTTTTTGGTTTATTTGTTTCTTGTCAACCACATAAAAACATTAAGATCATCTTATCACTCTGAGATGACTATGAGCTGTCAGTTGCACAAATATAAAATAAAGTTACAGAAAATTATGCAGAGTTAAATTTAACAGGTTATCATTGCAGCTCTAGTCTAACCTGAATTTCTGAAGAACATATACTGACAATTTACCATGTGCAAATTGGGCAACAGCTAATGCAGATTAATTCTAGAGTGTTATGATTCAGTATTTCATATTCAAATATGAATTTCATCAGTAAGAAATGCACATGTCCTTTTTCACCCATAAAAAAAACACAGACACAAAGCTCTGGTCCTCTGGTCTGTGCTAAGCTAAAAGCTGTGCAGCCAAACAACGTTTTCCTCAGAAGCCAAAGTTTTGGTAGGCAGTATCTTTTTATATTGTTACCAGTAACTACCAAATTAAGAGAACAGACCTTGGATAGGTAGTCACTGCTAAAACCCATTTTGAACAGAGTGCAGAAGCAGAAGATAAAAACCAAATAAAGCTTGTAGAAGCTTTAGCGTTTCCAGAGCATACATCTCTAAACTCCTTTAAATGGAAGTAAGCGACTATATGTTGTTCCAATATAGAGGAGGAGTTACAATGCATCTTTTGAAGATCAGGTGGTAGCCTGAACACATCCATGTAAACTGAACGTACAGCAAATACAGCTATACCTATGTAACACTGTCCCATCTATAATTAAGGCTTGGATACCAATTCCAATTTCGGTACTAGTGTTTTGCTTTGACAACACTAGAACCTTTCTCCATCCTCAGAAAAAAATCTTGTCATTAACTTTTTTTTCAGATGTGCTTTGTATTTAACCCAACTCCTACCTCCACACAAAAACTTGTCTTTCTAAGCACTTGTTCCTCCTCCTTCCCAGTATTCCATGTCCATTCCAATAGTTCTACTTTTAGTGCTATTTATGTTAAGATTTTACATCTCTTATCACAAACAAAATACAGTTGCTGTCAGCACCACACTATCTGAATATCGTGTTCCTGAAATCTGGGAAACTTCACAAAAATAAAAGACAAACGACTGAAATATTAAAAATACATATCATAATATTGAACAAATACTACCAATTTAAATCCCCCTAAGTTTCAAACTGATCCAGATACTAAGAAAAAATACACAACTTAAGAATTCTCAATGATTATCCTCAATTCTCTATTTGCCTCTACTAATTACCTCAGGAAAATTTATTCCTTCTTATTTGCTGATGTAAGACACCCAAGTCAGATTCCTAAAACAATACTGGCCATCACACCATCTGGTAAACCAGCTGGAGCTAAATTCATGCAGCTCAAGCTCTACTGTGTCCAAATTCACAGAAACTCCGTTGAGGGTTCTGCTTCTTTTTAAGTTTCCTTCAACGAGTGACTGGCAATTTAGACTGAAGTTTCTAGCTTAATGCTAACACCATCATTCCACATAAAGTTTCAAAAACCTAGGCAGAAAACAGTGAAGTCTGTGCAATCAGTTACAGGGGAACATATTTTTTAAATGGTTGAGACAATACAGCTGTCCCTTCAGAACAGAAGTTTTAATATCTAGCAGAACATCACTGGACCATTCTGACCATGAATTAAGTCTTCAGTTGTCAGGATGAGATGTTCAAGGTACACAAAACTGATTTGAACACAGGTGTTGGAGCAACAGCAGGCAAGAGACTACAGCAGAGATTCACCTATGGCAAAACGAAGATCATTCAAACATATTCTGCAAACCCTGGACTCTCTACTGAGCTCTCTGGCTCTTCTGTTTGCCCAGAAGAATAGGGAAGGCAGCATGTGCAAACATAAACCCATCCACACTAGTCTAACACAGTTGAAAAAGTTTCTCAAGTTTAAAGGAAAGTAAGTGCTAATGAACTGCACAGGCACCAGTTGAACCAAAAATTATTTTTATTGCTATGCTGGAGACAAAAAAGTCAAGAGCCATTTAAGAAATTCAGCAAGGCTGAATCAAAATATAACAGGGAGTATAAACCAAGAACTAGGAATCCCACAGCATATTTCACTGTTAAGAGATTAATTTGTCTCAGTGGTGAAATCTGCTCAGTCCAAAATAACTGCGCTCCCAAGTTCTGTGCAGTACCTTTATATTAACAGGTATAAACTCAGTCCTTTTTTAGAGTGATACTGGAAGACTGAAAGCTATTGTAAAACTACAAATCCTTGCCATCTAACAAATTAATCCTCAGTACAGACTTCTGTATTAATTGCTTCTCAATTAAGAAAACTATGACTTTATGTTATAGCAACTTTTCTTCTAAAGTCAGTCCCATGCTTCGCAAAGTTAGAATACTTTAGCTCCTTTCCTAACAGCCTATAAAATTCTCAACTCTCTCTGTTCAGAAACACACTATTTACCCATTCCCAACCAGCACAAGCCATTTTAAATACAGTGCTGTACTTCTGGCATGTAAGCTGACAGTCTCTAATTAAAAGTGAAGAAAATGATGACTTTGCATATGTCTACAGCAAAGTTCAGTGAAAGAAAAAATGAAAAGTCTTACTTAAGAAGTGAGAATCAGCTTGACTGTCCTCTGGAAAGAACAATTCTTAATGACATTCCAGAACTCTAATACAGAAGTAACCAATACTAACAATACTTAAACTTTATAGATCTTATGGCAGCTCTAAATGTTCGTGTATATGACTCAATGTATTTGAGCACCTCTGGTTATAGAAGCAAAACATATCAAAGTGTTTTGCCATGAATTCAGCAGACACAGAAGTTCAGTAGCTTACCAAGAAAGAGACTGATGTTTTCTCAATTTGGAGGGTTAGAAAGGCCCAGGTTCCATGAAAAGATATCATCACTCATATAAACATAGCTCCAGCTTCACTGAGTCAGTAGCCTTTCTGTGTAAGCCCCAGACTCAATGAAAATACATGAACAGCTTAGTGAGCTTCATTCTTCCCTGGCATCTTATGCTTCAGATAATGCACAGGAACATTCTGTACCTAACCATCCACTAAAATATATCTTTATGACAGGGGAAGTAGTCATCTTTGTTTCTAACCAGCTCTTTTGTGAAAGACTTCTTCCTTATACAGCTGCTAGTGCTTCCCACATGAGAATTTTAACAAAAAGTCAAGTAAGTTTCTAGGACAAATTTTCACGTTTAAAAAAATACTATAGGCTTTTGTAAATGTCAGATATCAGCATCAGCAGTCTTACTACTGATGTACCACGTATAGAAAGAATTTGCTTGGTTTTATACTTTTGTACCACACTGTCAATAAGCACAATATGAGCACTGGTGTTCAGCTCTGGGGAACTCAGAACTGACAAGACAAGAATAATGACAATCTCCGGTTGTATGGGACACCAGTTTTGACAAGGCCTGTCAATTGTAAACACCAGTGTTGAAAATGAAGCTTGAGTGACATATTGAAAGTTCAGGCCAAAAATAAAAACAACCCTATATTTTGTCACCTCACCATGAAAGTTTGGCAATAACA
>JAHLSL010000007.1:11303209-11322909 GCA_025920805.1 Petroica traversi
CCCCCGGGAGCCGCCCCGGCGCGGAAGGCACTCGCTCTGAGGCAGCCGCTTGCGAGGCTCAGGCCACCCGCCTCGGGCTCGCTGTGCATTCGTGCCCTGCACAAAGCAAGCGGATCCTTCCCTAAGAGTTGTTCTTTAAACGTCTGCCCGGAGTAGTCCGCATAAACTTGTAGAATAATGAAAAAAATAGCCACACTCATTCGAGATCAGCTTAGAACTTTACTCATAGAAAAGTAAATGCATTACAGTACCTGTAGAGAAGACCTGGTTTACCCTCTCTTTTTAAGTGCCCAGGATTCATCTTTATATTCTGAAAAACAGTACTTTCAAACTAAAAAATTGTGTAACGCCACCGATTATTTCATCTTCAAGTGCCTCACAGGATAAATGGTATCTTGGGCTGACAGCATATAGGACATACAGATCACAAAAATAGGTGTTTCTTTAGGGCAGGAGATGATGGTTTTGAACTTAATTCCTGACTGGCCTGTGTGACTGTATGAAAACAGGTAAGATACTCTCTACTAACTCCTTAAAAAAACATTGGACATTAACACATCCAAAATTCCCATACTCAAAGTTACAGACAAAATAGCTGTAAAACGTTTCTATATCACTATTCTTTCAGCTCTCTGTCTTTTTTCCCCTCTCCTTTTGCACAAACGGTCTTTGCCTTCTGTTTTGACAAAATCCTGTATTTGTTTTACACCAACTATGCAATCAGTTTCGGCTCAGTCAGCACAGATACAATTCCTGGAGAGCTGGATGAAGTCAATAAAATTGAGAAGGACAGCCATGTGCTGGAAAGTCTAGATTCTTCCAAAATCTCTAAAAAATATGTATCTAGTTTTGAGTGCTGAAGATTATTAAATGAGATCTACAGCCATGTGTTTGATATCAAAGTAAATCACAGGTTTTATGACATACCTATGCTGTGAAAGCTGTTTATCTTCAGTGCAGCACAAGAAAACTGTATTGTGTGACTTTTTGTTCCTTGGTAGCCAGGAGGGGAAATAGAAGCTTGCTGCTTCTATTTATGTCATTTTTTCAATAGAAACACTATTTTTTTGTTTTTTAAATTAAAGTTTTGCTCAGGCAAGCTGCCTACATTCACTAAGGATCAGGAAAATAATATATTGTTTAAACAGAATTTGTAGCTGCAATAAATCCAGGAAGATTTTGCAGAGAGAATGGAATTCTTATGATTTATAGTTTCCAGTTGACATTTAAAATACAGACATGTAAATGTATCAATTAATACAAGCAGCAAATGGAAATGTTATAGAAGATATTAAAAATCCAGTACAAAATAGTAATAAAGTATGAGAAATAAAAATGAAAATTACGTAGAAAATCTGAACAAAAATAACATCAGAAACTTAAGTATTTTTATCTAAAATGTATTATAACTTTTCTCCCTTTTTGTTTCACAATTCCTATTGCTGCTAGGATTTAACGTTTATTCCAGTCAATATCAGGACTGTTCTTGAAGAGATATTCTGCCTATAAACAGAAGAATTTCAAAATTACAATTATTTTCACATCTCCAACTTCCTAATATATGCAAAATAACAAAGATATAGTGGATAACATTGCTTTAAACAAGACTGCAGAACACATTAAATGGCTCTAAAACATAACTTATTGCAGAAAATGTGCTACTGGAATTAGTCTATGAATGTCCTACAGGTTTTTCTCCTCTATTTATGTGTGTATTGTGAAGGGAATTACCAAAGAGCTTTCATTTATCATTACAACGTGTTCAGTTGTGCCTGGGGGGAGACAATGGTGTCCTGCTTTCTGAAGGGTTAAAAATTTCATATCATTTGAAAGCAGACATAAATAGCTAGAATTTTTAGGCTGCAAGTTGAACTTTATCTGAAACATATGGTTATGTTTTTAAGATAAAGATGGATTACAGTGAAACCTGGCACTAACAATCTGAACATTAATAATGGAATAGACAAAGCTGCAGCTTAAACATTACTTAAAAATTAATAGCTGGAGTGGACAGCCCATAGATCATGGTATATGAACCATAACAACCACATTATTGTAACAACCAGAACAAACCAAAACCCCCACTGGAACTGACCTAAGAGGGTGTGGAGGTGACCCTTTAGCAAACCCTTGGTAATAGACAGCAAACCAAGGAAGGGCAACCAGATCCCAAAGCCTCAGAGCTCCCGGTCCCATGAGGGGCCTGTGAGGGATGGGGAGTCCAGATTGTAAGGGTGTAATTGCCATGGGGTTTCTTTGTTTGTGGACCCTCTTGAGGCACCTAACTCCAGCTACCAGAGATCATAATAGGTTCATTGGCACAAATCAATCTAATGGAAATGAAAGCCCAATGTAAAAAAGTTCTTTAACTTGTAGTCCTCTGTGCCACAGCTGAATGGTCAGGGTACACAAGATGTGCAGAGTGCACATACCAAGGGGAAATAGATTCTGGTAGTGATTTTTGTCCTATTCCAGTTTAACTGCACTGGTTACTGCCTTGATACACAGTATCACATGATCCTATAAAGATCAGTGGTGTTTAATTTTCACTATAATTGCTGTTCACCAGAATTACAGATTCTAATCATTAATTATTTTCTATCCTGAAAAAAAAGTGGGGAGAAAAATTAAGTCCTTTTGTTACCAGAGATTCTTTGGGTCTGTATGAGCATTCAAAAATATTGAAGAAACAAAGCATAATCACCTTACCAGAAAATTGACTGGGTCATCTGGCCTGATCCTACAGCATTCATTTATCCCTTGCATAAGTGTTGGCATGACATTCTTCATTAAATAGTTTCGTAGTGGAACAGCCTGGGCCTCCACTAACTCTTGTTCTTGTTTTTTCACTTCCTCCTGCTGTTTATTCTACAAGTAATAAAGAAAAAAATAATAATTATAACATCTGTCAGATAGCATTTGGCTAAATAATAGTGCTGGCCTAGAGAAAAAAAAAAATAGTGTTAGAAGCTGTGGACAGAACTTTAAAAAACAAATTGACAGGAAAAATTATTAACTGCTTATTAAATTTAGAGCACACAACACACTGAAGACAAAGAATTGAACGTGATAAGGACTGACATAATCTCCTCACTAAAGTGATTGTATTTTTCTTCTTTAACATCTAAAAGGGTGTTTAATCTCCAGTCTTCCAATGTTCCTGTTTCCAAAAGGTATTTGGCAAAATGGTTGAAATACGCTGTAGCACTTCAAATTTGCTGTTGCAAATGCAGATGGTTTCTCGAGGCTTCTTTTGAACTGGAGGGAGAGTATTTTTACTCAGTAGAGAGCTCTGGCTTTCTAAATTTTAATTTGTTCATTGTGTTTGGTTTATTTTTTCCTCTTTTGTTTCCTTGGTTTGTTTTATTCTTATTTCATTGATGTTTTTGAGGGGCTTGTAAGTCAAATTGACAAAACCACAGTGAATTACATCTGTTTCCACCATCTAAATTTATTTCTGAATTCAGGTTAAATCAAATGCAAATTTTACACTCAAAAAGTAAAAAAAAAAAAAAATTGCTGCAAGCTTTTCTTCCTTCTATTCAGTAGCACTTAGTAACATTCATACTTGCAACAGCTTTAGCCAGATCATTCCAACTCATTTTCATTGTCCTCTCTCCACTCATTTTATTCATCAGTAGCTTGAGTCATATATAGATACAGCAAGCAGATGCTACTCTGAAGGCTGCTTTTCTATATTCAAGACGTAACACAAAAGCAATGTTCAGATAAAACAGATACACCAATTTTTACCTTATTCACTCAGTCCAGGAGTGCTATTGAATAAATCTTTCAAATGGTCTTTGGCTACTACTCAGAGACAGCAGTGTCAAGGCCAAATGAACAGTTGCATAGATTTCCTGAGAATCTGCCTATTTTAAAGTATAACCTTAAGCATGTTTTATTTAAACACCTACTTCAGCTTTGATTAATGCACAGTTTGCACTTTTAAGGTAGATTGCTTGGATTGAATCTAGCTAAAATGTGTTAACTATTCTTACAAATTTTACAGGGTACAAAATACAGTTTAATGTTCACTGAAGCTGTAAATAATCAGAGATTTTAAACCCCTTATTTACAAGCCAGCATCAGAGAAATGTAAATGTTTCTTTAAAAGTCAGTAATTTCAGCATATTATTACCCCATAGATGTGTACAGGCATTCAAATACAAGAAAAGGATATCTCTGTGGAATGATCAGTTTGTTTTTAAACAGCTCTAAAATAAGACAATAGACTTGCCTTCTGGTGAAATGGCCTGACTTTGGGTGTGAACAGGAATATTCTTACAGTATGCATTTCAGGTCATTTAACTAAAATGTCCTTGGGTTTGGCAAAGTCAATAAGGAAAAACATCACATGCAAATCTTCTGGGATCAGGTAGCCTACCTAGCAAGTACTTATTAGATTATTAGCAAACAAAAACCATCCTTCAGACTGCATCAGATAGTCCTTACTGAACTGAGTACTCTGCTCTCTCACATGTTCTTGCAGGCTCAGAAACCTTTCTGCAATGTAGGCTGGAAGATGGGGGTCAGTGTTGAGTTAAAGATCTAGTTCGATATATAAAACTTTGCCGAGTGCTAAGAAGTAAAATAAGCAAAATGCGAAAGCCTATTAGACTTGGTAAGGAAAATTACCATTGATTGTAGTAGATATTTATAAATGCTTAAATAGAAGACCTACAGCACAGCAGCAACAAGAGTACCATCAAAGTCTTTTCAAGGCATGGTGATACCAAAAAATAGCTCTGTCTGAAATAAAAAAAGATATTATATTCCGTAAGATGGGCTTCAAAATGCACTGTGAAGATAGCCTAACCCAGACGTGAAGTACAATATAAGGAACGAGAATTTATGCTACACTTCCCAAGTGTGTTTACATAACAGATTACTTGAAGCCATGTAAAACACAAAAATAATAATGTTTTACCAAAAACATGTATTAACCTACCCATTCTTCCCATCTTGCCATTCTTTCTTCCCTTTCCTTAGCTTCTTTATGCTCTTGTTCAACTTTTTCTTGAGCCTCTTTGACAAGGCGTTCCTCAGCTGCTTGGCGTTCCAAAGCCTCCTTTTCTTCATCTGTCAAACCATAATTCCGAGGTTCTCCAATTTCTTTGATGATCTTTGGTACAGCAAGTCTGTTCTCATCATCTTCATATACAGCTATATCTTTTAATCAATACAAGAAAGAACCATTTCAAGGCTTTCGTCAACTATAGTCAATTATTAATACAAGACCTAAAAATATATGGTGTTAATGTTGCCTGAATTTTCAAGTAAAGATGTTGTTTTCTATTGCTTATAAATGTCAATTTTTGTTACATAGAATGAAGTTTTCTAAATCTGATTTTCTTTAGCAATTTCAGCTAAAATGAATTTTACAACTATTGTTCAACTATTGCAGCTTGCCCAGGTTTTAAAACCCAAAAAAGGTCAACTACCAACTCTCAGGGACGTTCCTGACACCAATCTTATGTCAACTTGTCCAGATGCATAAACCCATCAGTTTTGTCCTTCTAACTCCCCTGAATGCTACACGATAGGTTGTTAGGATGTGGCACAAATGCCAATGTTTTCACTCATACAGATTTCCAAATACACAGACCTTTCTCTAGTCAATCTCTTTTCTCTTTTATTTTATTCCTTCTCCCCTTTTAATTGCTGGAAGTTACTTGCACATTAAACTTGACAAGAAAGAAGAAAAAGAAAAAATACAGAAGAACGAAGACTTTCTCCAGGACTCTCTAGTTGCTGTTTGCATTCACTGTGGGGAGACAGAAACAGCACAGGAATGTACATGGAAAAGAGGAAAAGTGGGCACTTGAGGTAGAGAATACTGAGGTAAATGTCCCGTTCAGGGGCAGGAAATGGAATATGTAAAAGCACATAAATGGGTCAGGAGAGCAAGCAGATGAAGGAAAAAAGAATTAGAATACAGAGTTTAGATGACAATCCAGTAGTCCCTGCTTCACAGTCCTTTAGGAAGTTATTTTGAAAGTCATTGGCAAAGCATTCTTCCCTGTTCTTTCTAATCACCAATTCAGGCAGAATCAGGCTCTCAAATACTAACACCATTGTTAAAGTGTTTATAATTTGTACCTCAAATCCAAACTCTGATCATTAATTAAGGAGGGAACTAACATAATTCTACATGATAAAACTTATTTTATAGCTTTTTCTTTCAAAAAACCAGGAATAAATTCCTGAAGTATTCTGAATTAAAGCAATGCATTTGCCAGCAAGCAACCCATCATTTCTAATTTTAGCTGCACTTGGACATACAAATGATGATGAAAGTCACTTTTCTAGTCATTTAAAATATTGCTAAGAATGGTATCCATGTTGAATTTGAGGTCTCAAAGTCTACATTTTTTTCTTAGATGGCTATGGAAGAGTACAATGTACATTTTACAGCAATCATAATTAACTACATTTATCCTCAAAATTAATGCCTTTTAAATGGAAAATGAAGTTAGCACTGATAATAGCTAGGAGGGAAGATCACTGGAATAGGAGTTCAATTAAGGTCTTCAAAGGAAATTGCTGTTGTAACTTTAACATGCCTTTTTGTATAAGGTCTAAAATGCCTGTCACCATTCCAGATTTGCAAATGAGGAAAACTAAACACAAGATAACCAACTTGCAGTCTTCATACAGCGAATCATCATAGCACAGTTGAGTTTTCAGAATCTTGAAGTCCATTCCTTTGTACTAATCATATTTCAGACCCAGAAAATATAATAATCATAAAAATTATACATAAAACCATATGTTACAATTTTAAAAATTTAAGGTGGAAAAACCTTTTATTATTTTGAAACACTATTTAACAAATCAATCATAATTTTTAACCCCTTCTTCAAAATATGACTGAGAAAGCAGTTGGGTCTCTGATTAAATCCATTGCTGCTTAATTCTGTGCATCTGAAAATCCAGCTGGAACATCTACTAGAATGAAGGGCTGAGCTGAAGGATCCTCAGTGGATGTCTTTCTAATCTGTTCCTACCATTTTACAACATTTTAAACCATTTGCACAATTTTACACCTACATTCCTAATAATAATAATAAGCAGGAATGTGAACATAGGTAAAGAGACAGTTCTGAGACAAACAGGACCTAAAGATGATGCTCATTTGAACGTGAGAATCAATGCTACACACTCAAGTTGAAAATCATCTGGAACATCACTGCAATATGATACTGCAATAATTAAAATCAGTAGGCAAATGAGTTTCTGTATTTGGAATGGGCTACAGTTTAAGAATAATTGTAGGCATAATTCTTAGCAGAAAACACTGTGATATTTTATCACAGAATAAAACTGAGTCTTTGACAGTGCCACTACTTGCATATCTAAAAGTGTATAAGCTAAGAATATGACCAATTGATGGCATCAGACCTTAATATTTACCATTTCATACATTTACTTTCCATAGTAGGATTTTCTCAATTCTGAAATAATTTTACTAACTCGCTGCTTTTCCCATTGCTACACTTTCTAAAAACACATCTATCTTATTATTTTCAAAATCATTTCCATGACTGACAATAAATAAAAAACTTGGGAAATCAGTAACGGCTCCCCCCAGAAACCTATCTTTTCTTTAGAATGCTGTCTCTCTGGCTTGATAAGATTATAGAAATCTTCTCAAGATTTCCCAGTGATCACAATTTTCTAGATAGTATATAGGGAAGACAAATTTTCTCACATACAGATGTAGTGCAAAGCAGTTTCAGTCCCAGCCTTCCACTTTTTATTTCTAATGATTTTCTTAAATGCTTATTAATTTACAGATTACTCATATATTGTCATTGTGTTGCAAAATGTGGAAAATGTAAAAATTTTCTTAAGAAATTATGTTCTTTGATGTTTCATCTTTGTATACTTTCAAACTTGATTAACAAGAAGGCAGATTTAACCCATGAAACAGACAGCAAGCTCTAAAAGATGTCCACATATTAGAAAAACAAATTACTTTTTGGTAGAATTACCTTGTTAAGGTTTAGGCCTGGACAAGATTCAATGATGTCAGACCAATGGGCTGTTAACAAAGCTCAGCAAGAAGGATGTGCCACTGATAGTGGACACAAAGAGTGCAGAATTTACAGGCCATCAGGACATTTGGCAGAACGCCCAAGATAAGGAAGAAACTAATAAAGCCAACTTAGAAATTGTGATGAAATCAGCTCCAGCTGGGTAAAAGGTAATGCCAGCAGTAAGGAAATCACAACCACAGACTCAAGAAACCCACAGACCCAAAAGAAGAGAAAGACTGAGCATGCGTAGCAAAAGAATAATTATCTAATAGAAGACAGAATACTAACTAATAAGAGAGCTATGTAACTTTTAGCCAATAAATACTAATTCCTTTGTTTAGTGAAATGTATAAATAGTGAAGAGGTTTGATAGTAGGAGTGTTTGATTTGTGGAGTATCAGCAAGTGCAGAGGCTTGCACATCTCTGAAATAAACAATCAATGCCTCTCTTCAGAGTATAATTATTAGCTTGTTGCCCACCAGGTAACGAATCCAAATTTTGTGGATAACACTAGCATCTAAGAATAAGTCTAAATAAAAAATATAAGGAACCGTGATGTTTAAGTCCACGAAAATGTACTCCTACACCTGTCTGAAAGGCTGCCAGTGCAGAGATCTGTAACCTAACTCATAAAATTATTTTAATAATTAACTCTATAAAAATGAACAACTAACACCCCAAATTTTAGAAACAGGTTAACTGTAAAAGAACATTTTTCTGCAGGTATATCATTAAATGCTTGTTGTATAAGTAATCTGCAATGTTAATAAAAATATTATTTATATATGGACACTTATTATTTGACTTTTGCAAATGTTAAATTTGTAAGAACAAAATTATTTTATTCATATTATATGTATTATTTTATTTATTCCATACCAATAAACTGAGGATGTATTTCAAGTTCATCAAAATAGTTGAGAACCGTCGTATAATCAGTATTTAACTTGCGGAAGCGTTTCAGACTTTGCAGGAACTGGATCTCAGCATAACGAGTTCCAGCAACCTCACTCTCTGACAGCTTTATTATTCTGTTTATGAGGAATTCATCAGATGCAGCCAAAGAAAAAAATAAATTCTGTGAAGAAGAACATTTTGTTTGAATATATACAAAATTTCCAAAGGAATCAAGCAAAAACATCAGGATAAAGCAATTTCTACATAGATGAAAACCACTCTATTTTCATTCCCAGCATCACCAATGCATTACATTTTTATCCCATTACTGTAATCACAACAAGACAGCCACTACTGTTGTTATCAGCCAACAGTTGATTGCATTTTCACAAAAAAAAACACAAACAACCCAGAAACTGAATCAAACCTTTCCTTTTAATTAAGAAAAACTTCTTCAACAAAAAGGTGGTCAAGCATTGGAACAGGTTGTCAGGAGAAGTGATTGCTTTAGTCACTAGCCCTGGAGGTATTTAAAGGATATGGAAATGTGGCACTTAAGGACATGGTTTAGTGGTAGACTTGGAAGTGCTGAGTTAACATGGTCTTTTCCAACCTAAATGATTCTATGATTAATTGTTCACTTTTAAATACAAGGGCAGCAGCATTACATGAAATAGTTTGGGTTTTTTTTAAGTTAAATTAAATAGGAACAGATGGAGTGATATTTTAGACTTCTTGTTGGTGGCAGCAATATTTCCTCAGTTTATTTAATTAGAAAATAACACTCCTCAGTTAATTTAATTAGAAAGCTATCGAACATACCAGGTATGGTTATTTTATTAAATTTAGGCATTTTGCCTCTTGCTTCTTCTTCCTCTTCTTCTTCTTCTTCATCTTCCACTAAAACAAAAGTAAGAAATTATTGACATTTTCATTTGAAGCAACAATATCACTGTATTTGCTAAAAATATGCCCAGTAAAACACAGGTTTGCCTATATCCAAATTATACTAATAATTGGAAATTAATCTAACCTTGACACCAGTTTAGAAAATTCAGTAATTCATCTTGCCAGTCACCACAGAATTCTACCTTGGGACACTAGTAGTCGTTTGCCTGTACTAAAGACATATGTACATGCACACACAATTTTTAAATATGTCCAGTTTTAAAAACTGCTGTGTTATCTTTGGCCTCTCCTCCTGCCCAATAAATTATTCTGCAAGAAACAGAGACAAGGCTCAGATCAGTGAGTAGAAGTATTTTACGACTCTGTGGTTAAAAAGGTTTTTCCCACTAAGGGGCTGCCCCTAGTCAGTATAGGGGCAGAATAGTCAGTAAAAATGCCTAGAGAGTATCAGCTGAGCATGACCATTTGCAGAACAGCATACTAAGCTGAACAAGACTGTTTTTTCTGTACCTTCAAACCTCATAGTGCAATTTAAACATAAGGATGACTCTTGGTCTTAATGTATGGACAGTGTTTGCTCACAACTTGAAATGTGTGTAGCAGAGCTTCTCTGAAGTCGTATCTACTATAGCTCATCTAATAAATCCATTCTGATTTGGCTCACCAAATATGTATTGGTGCACTGGCTGGATCCCCTCATTCAGTAGCCCTTAAATATTATGAAGAAATTCTGCTGTAAAACTTGCTGAAGTAGAGTAGATCAACACTGGACAAGAAAGCATCCTTCATGTTTGTACCAGGAAAGATAGCCTAAAGATTATCTTGTGCATAAATAAGATGCATTATAGTCCTTGTAACATTCTAATAATCACACATCACAAAACTTTGTTTTGTACCTGCACTGCAGTCCTTACAGTGCTGATGCACTCAAGTAGTATGGCACTGAGAACAATAATGATAATAACAACATCAGCAGCAACAAAAACAAAAGCAGCAACAAAACCAAACCTAGCAGTACATACCTTTAAAAAGATCCATTGCCTGTTCATAGGTCTCTGGGAACCCATCTAAAACATATCCCTGATTCCTACAAGGCATAGACATGAGCTTGTCCTGAATAATTTTAATAAGATACTCATCACCTAGACGGCCTAAGACAAAGAAGGTTAATAGGTACCTAGTTTATAGAAACAAGAGATATGAAATTATTTTACTGACATTTAATACATTTTAATACATTTTTATTCTACTTAGACTCTAAAAAGTTAAATATTTTGAGTTACTATTTGTAAATTATGCATTGTCAGTGATCTATTGAATATTAAGGTGTAAATATAAAATAAAATTTTCTTTGTGTTTATAAGAATATAAGTATTAGTATTTTAATGATCTAAACATGAAATTAGTTTTATTTTGAATACTACAGTCTGATTTTAATAGAAGCAGTAAAGAAATTTTATAGAAAAAGTCACAAGAAAGCAATAATTTTTTATTTTCATTCTACAGTAAGACTTAAAGTTAGTCTTGCAAAAAAGATGTGAGGCAGAGTCCACAACTTTCATTTTCAGACAGGTTGAGATATGAATTGGTTTATTTACTTGTCCTACATTGCTGAGAAAATATGTAGGAGGAAAAAGTCAGGTTTGACCTGATTTTTGTCCTGCAAACTAACTCCAGTTTCCTACTTCATTTTGCTTTGGCTATTAAAAGTCTTAGATATTTATAAACTCTTCTAATCATAAAAGCATGTAACTATTTTGAAAGGCATTGTTATTTTAAACAACACATGAAAGCATGCAGAAGAGTTGCAGCTATAGATCTCATTACTGAAGCTTCCAGGTGTGTAAGAAGTTAGTTTCTTTGCAGATACGCAAGATCCAAATCAGGTAAACCCTTAGCAACAGAATGCATTTTTCAGGGTGATCAATTTTTACCACATGGAAAATGTTAAGCACTAAGACCAAAACTACATGGCATTATTTATATACACATGGTAACTCATACTTTTCAGCAAGGGACCTTTTTTCAATCTGCAGACTTAAAATTCTTTCCAGGCTTCTGTAAACACTATTTACTTTCTAATGATATATGGGGTTTTTAAATAACTCCCGCAATTTCATATGAGTGTGCACTTTTATTTTTGCAAGTTTGATGAAGGTATATTTCACCAGCTTTTACCTTTTATTTTATAAATTACGCTCTCTCCTCTGTGAAGAAAACATAATATTATTTTAAAAATCTGAAGTAGAAAGTGCTGCAATTAAAGAAACACTAAAATATTTTAAAAGTATATCACTTTTAATATGCCAGATGTATAGTTGCATTGGGTTTGTATGGACTGGTTTTGTTAGCCAGAAGACCTACAGAAGTGGCTTCTCTGAGAAGCTGGTAGAAGCTTCCCCCATGTTCAACAGAACAAATGCCGATGGCTCCAAGATGGATCTGCTGCTGACCAAATTTAAGCCAACCAGTGATGGTGGTAATGCTCTGTGACAAAATATCTATGTAAGGAAAAAAGTCATTGAGCAGAAGTAAATGTGACCAGAGAACACAGAAGTGAGAATCTGTAAGAGAAACCTCTCTGCAGACACCCACGTCAGCAAAGAAGCAGGGGAGGAGCTGCAAAGATCCACCTGCAGCCCGTGGTACAGTCCATGGGGAGCAGGCTGTCAGCATGCAGCCCAGGGAGGTCCAGGGGAAAGCTGAGATCCACCTACAGCCCGTGGAGGAGACCCACTCAGGAGCAGGTGGATGCTCAAAAGAAGGTTGTGACCCTTGGAAAGTCCACACTGAAGCAGGCTCCTGGCAGAACCTGTAGACCCATGAAGAGAGGAGCCCACTCTAGTGCAGGTTTGCTGGCTGGACTTGTGACCACATGGGGTACCCGAGCAGCCTGTGCCTGAAGGACTGCACCCTGTGGAAGGGGCCCACTCTGGAGCAGTTCATAAAAATCTAGTCCATGGGAAGGACTCACACTGGAGAAGTTCGAGGAGGACTGTCTCCTGCGTGAAGGACCCCACGCTGGAGCAGGGAAAAGATTCCTCTCCCTGAGGAGGAATCAGCAGCAGAAACAACATGTGGTGAGCTGACCATAACCCTTATTCTCCATCTCCCTAGGCTGCTGGTGGGAGGAGGTAGAGAGTCGTGAATAAAGTTAGGTTCAGTAGAGAATGGAGGGGTTGGTTCTCTGATTTTAATTAGTAATACATTTAAGTAATTTGCCCAAGTCGGGTCTGTTTTGCCCATGACAGTACTTGGTTCGTGATCTCTCCCTGTCTTTATCTCAACTCATAAATCCTTCATTATATTTCCTCTCCCTTGTCCAGTTGATTTTTGATTTTAATAGGAAGCAAAAGTCTAGACTACAAATTTATTTCCTGATTTCCATTTGCATAGGGTTGCAATTAACTACCTGAATCCCATCATGGTACTTTGTATTTCCTACCTTTATTCTGCTTCATGTTTTCTTTTATTCCAACTAATAACTCCTTTGCTTCTTCTACATTTTCACCCTCCTCCTCTTGATCGTCTTCCCCTTCTCCTTCTCCTTCTCCTTCTACTTCTCGTCCCACCTTTTCAGGTTCTTTAGCCACAATTTGCTCCTGATGACAAGAACAGAAATATGAATTGACTCAGAAATTCCATAACCAAATTTATTTTATAGACAGATATAAAAAAAGAAAAAAATATATTCCTTTCATGTATGCTCATGAACAGTGAGATACTGAGCAACTTTCATTCTCTAAAAAGAGAACTGAAAAGTTTCAGAACTGAAAAGAGTACTGAAAGGTTTCAGTGCAACCCCCAGAGATGATCAGTATGTTGAAAGATACTTCCATTCTAAAATAATCAGATTAATAAGTAATTTTTAAATGCTCCCAAACGTTCTAAAATCACAGAAATTAAAATAACAGGAATATTAGAAAACAGCAACAGACCAGAGCTGCAATTTTTTCAGAAATCACATCATTTATCCTAATACAATGTAGCTTGTAGTGTTTGCAGAGCTCCTCAGTAATGGTAGATTTGCCAGAAGCAGGAGGACCATGAATGCAAATTTTGAGAGGCTGGAAAAAAGGATAAAGATATAATGTTATTCAAATGGCACATATGCTTTTTTTGTAAAAGCAACAATATTTTTAATATGACTAATAGGAAATAGCAATTGTGCTTAAACAAAAAGTATATTTTTTTGTATTCATTTATTTATTTCTTGCTGAATATCTTCTCTATCACCCACAGGACTCAAGTAATGTAGTCACTTAAATGAAGACATTTACTGTTGGAGAAAAAACATGCTTCTATTTAGTAGACTTACAGACCAATTTGTTGTGGCTAGTTAATGTTTGAGTAATCCAAAGACATGAAACACAATCCCACAGACAGGATGCAGGGAATTTTGGAATATGATAGCAGATGTTCTACTATAAACATGCAACAGTTCTACTTCCCAATTGAGGTAGAGTTGCTGTCATCAAAATTATTATTTGGACCTCCAAAATTCCGATCCGTCACAATCTTAAGTGACGTTTCATTTCAGCCTACCTAGCCTGAGGATGAGTAAGTGTAATTAGAATTCCAGTATACACTTATTAAATACATTATGCAAAAAAACTCAAAATCATACATAATTAAGTGCTACCTTAATTTAGTAAATCTGACAGTACAAACTCTGCAACAAAGTAGTGACAGAGATAGTCTAGCTAGCCTTCCTTCTTCTTGCTATGTATGTACTGTTTTTTTAGTTAGATTCATATGTACTCATATGCAAGAGTTTAACCCAAACACAGACCTGATAGTCCTTTCAGAGCTATGAAGGGACTTACAATAAATAACTTTTAACAATAGTAGCTTCATTTGTTTTACATGCCCTGAACTCTTCTTCAAAGTTTGAGCCAGATATAGAAATGCTAAACAACTTTATCGATACTTGAATGTAAAGAAGCATTTTTGTGCACCTTTCAGTACCCTATACATTTGAATATATCAGGCTATCTAAATATCAGGCTTACATAGGAAATAGTGAAGTTGCCCAGTAAATTACAGCACAGAGCAGGGTAAAATGCTATATTGCACTGGAATATCCACACTCACTAAATATATAAAGGGCACAAAATACTCACCTAACTATTGACTATTAAAAAAAAAAGTGCTTAATAAAAGATACACTTATTGTATTCCTGAGGCAAAATATACTGAGAGTGCCACATACTGCATAAAGAAACTAGCTTCAGAAGAGCAGTTTTCCATCATGAAGTTAATTTCCATTACAGAATTTCAGTTTTAGACATAAAGGAAATAAAATTCAGTCATAATTTTTTAAATTTATATTGCCTCTTATTTGACTTCTTCAATTGATTTTTTTTGCATCCATCTCCACCTTCTATATATTTTTATATAACTTTTCTATTGGGTAGAAAGAGAGAAAGGCAGTTTAAAATAATATATACCAAAGCATTACCAGTAATCCACGAGTTTGTTTGTATTCTGCGACAACTTGTGCAATGTTCTCTATCAGTCCTGCCTCAGCAACCCACGCAATGTTGAAATTCTCTTTCAGATAAAGAGGTTCCATTCTCAGGTTCACAAACAACATATCCAATTGCATTTGCTGAGGGAACAAAGCTACATTTATTTACAGACTTAAACTATACTTGTAAAAAGAACAGCTGGAGCAAGAGACTAGAATGGGGAGAATAGAAAGAATTAAAGCATTGGGAAAGAAGGTTTGCATACAAAGCAAAAAAGATATTTTAAGTTTTCTAAAAATATTAATTTTCAATGTATATTTGTATTTGAGTGTTCTCATGATCTATTAGAACATGTAACACTAAACAATTATTCTGTTAAATGAAAAGTTTTCATGTAATTGCAAGGAATCACCTCTTTACTAAATTTATCAAGTACCATCTTAAAACTACCTGGGCTGCATTTTGTTTATTTCTCTTACGAACAACTTATTCCAGGTAAATAGATGAATAAAACATAATTCATGTACATTGTGTTCATCAGCCTTAGCAGCACTGCTTTATTAACTTTTTTTTTGTTATTTTTATAATTTTGTGTGGATTTTGTTAGAGTGCTACAGTATACTAAGGGGAACAGTGACATCAGATTTCAGTCTTTTATTCTTTTAAATCAGGTGTAACTCTTCAAAATTCTCTATTCTGTGATGTCTAGATTTTGTTTATTTTCCAAAATTAAACTCACTTTAAGCATATTTAGGTATATTTAGGGGTTAATTTTTTTAAGTGAAATAAAAAAATCTATATTTAATTATATTATACTCTTAAGTTTAAATACTTTCCTGAAGTAAGAAAGAAAAGTACTGACTGTTAACTCTTTGCTCACAAATGCATTTTCTTTAGGAATCTTCTCAATTTTTCCTGGTCCAACATTTTTACTGATACACTATCAGAAAAACAAACAAACAAACAAATAAACATAAAAAAAACACCAAAACCACTTAACAAATCAGATTCTTAGAAAAAATTGAACAGGATTTCTATGGATAAAATATATCCTTTAAATTTTATATTACACTGTGCCTAGAAAATCAAGATATGATTTGAAATAGATCTAAGAATAATATTTTAACTTTAATGTTAATATTAAATAGCTTTGGGTTGGTAAGTAACACTTCTTCCTCAGTACCTGCAATTAAGAAAAAAAAAAAAAAAGAAACAAAAAGCAAACAAAGAAACAACCCAAAACCACTAAAGAGTTTAATAAAGCTCTTAAGTTTCTGTATAAATTCCTAGTGCTTAAGAACTATTTTGAGGTCTTTATTATTTTTCCAGCACTTTCACATCAGGTTCCTGAGCTATTTAATTCCATTAACGATTGGGGAGGGATTTCAGACCAATGCCACTGATAACTTCCATATATCATTTACATTTCATCATTAGACAGAAATTGTTAGTTACTCCTATAGCCCTTTAAAATAGATTTTAATCCCGCTACATTCCATAAAATCATTAGCATTTATATAGACCACTGTCGTAGACTGAAATCTTCTAGTTTATGACCTAAACGTTTTCATGAAGGACTTTTGCCTATTATAGGAAAACCTGTATTACAAAGGCTGCAGACACCACACCCTGAATGGGGCTCTGACTGCTCGCTGATGAAGGTAAGATAAAGTAACAGTTCAGGGCTGAGGGAAAAGGATGCATTGACAGAGAACAAGCCTAACACCTTCGGAGCGGAGACCGCAGCCCCAGGGCTATCAGCTGCCAGGCTTCGCCCAGTCTGTCGCGCCAAAAGGTGCTGGAGGAGAGGTTTTGGTTGTGTAGCGGAAAAGCCTCGGGTGAGAGGTGCAGTGACCGCCCATCCTCTGCTGTGCCGACCCGCTCAGCTCTGGGGCCTTCAGCCGGGAAAAAGCTTATCCACAGCAGAAGGGCTCATGGCCCATCAAAGACCCCCACACAAAGGGGTCCCAGAGATGATGCAACAGACCCATACTATTGCAAGGGACAGTGTCAAACTGGCCCCGGCAAGGGAGGCACTTGGGCGTTCCCACCCAGGCCAAAGTTATAGAATCCACTGGATTCCATTTGGCGTGGTGGCGGCTTGGGACCCTCACCTCCATAAAACCAGATGGAGGGGAGCAACGGGACGTCATTTCCCCGTAATCCCTGTCACTCTCTCCCTGTGCCCCCCACCCCCCCCGGCACACTTTCTTCTTGAATTCCTTCCTTCCGGAATTCCTTCCTTCCTTCCTTCCTTCCTTTCGGAATTCATTCCCTCCTTCCCTCCTTCTCTCCTTTCCTCTTTTACTATTAAATAAAATATATCAATTTTTTGGCACCAACATCTAACCTTGTTTGGTTTTAATCATGCTTTTTGGGTATATTTTGAACCTTCTAAGTTCTTTCCATTTTATACAAACAGACTTGGCTTTCTTTGCTCTTCTGGGTTTAAACCAGACTGTAACAACCATCAGATCATATAATCCAGCATTCTGGCTTCGGTGATGTCACTGAGTATGAAAGTCAGTGATGTCACCCAGATGAAAGTAAGCATGGAAAAGGCATAGATGATACTCCTTCCAAACACCTTGTAATCTTCAGCTTTTTTAACCCTAACTCTTAAAGTGTTTCTCTCCCATGCACCTTTCCAGTCTTTCCCTGCGATGGTATAGCTCCCTGCCAAGATAACTCTCTGTAGCACGCTCTCCACTGGCAACTTCCTGTCCCCAAAAATTGTCCACTTACTCCTGTCCTCTATTTCACATTTCTAAATGACCACATACCCATGAAAGGACACCAACCACTCTCCTTGGGGTGCCTACCTGAACCAAAGCATAGGTTTCATCTTCTAGTGAGCTCCCTAACACACTGTTTCATTAAATTCTTTTTGATACAACAACAACAACAAGGGCTCTTATGTTTGGTCCTTATGTGACATTTGCTCAATCTACATAAGCAAGTGTCCTAAGAGTTGACTCTCAGTATCACAGTGTATAGTTCACCAGTGTCATCCAGACTACCTCTAGAATTAATTGCAAAATTCTTGGAAAAACAAGGTCTCTTCCACAACATGAAGGGAAACACATGATAGATTATCTAATCACAGTCCCACGACAATTCTCCATATCTTTCTTAGGTAGAATTTCTGTTTAAGTTAATGATAATTAACTTAACTAGTTCTGCAAGATCAAGTAATGTATTTTGTTCAAAGGACAGAAGTCTTAGATTTCAAAGTAATTGTCCATGTAATTTACTACTCAAGATAATTTAGGAAGACCTAGGAACCCCTACTTCAGTAAAATGTATAGTTTTAAAACCTTATGTACAGATATATTAAAAAAAACCAAAGAAACTCAAATCTCTTATCGACTCTCTTACCTTAATTAATTCTTCAAGCGTGTGCATCGATGTATCTACTGCAAGTATATACGGAAAGTCTGGCCTTTGGTCTGCTATGTTTTGCAACACTCTGAAACACAGCAAGTACAGCCCCAGCTGGAACTTGGAGAAGCATCCCTGACTTTCCTTGTTAAATGCATTTCAGAAACAGTACCAAGAGTCTGCAAATTCTTGCAGAACATTTCAGAGCATGACATTTTCATAAATATTTTACTTAATAAAGAAGCACGGCTACACATTTTATTTGGAAAGAAGTTAAAAGAATAAAAAGCTTTATCTGTAGAAGATATTATCTTAGTCTGCTGCAGAGTCTGCAATCCATTTCTAGCTGTATGCCAGTTAACTGGTATCACACTCTAGACTGAGCATGACTTGTCATTTATCAAAAGCAAAGCACCAGTGCAACAGTCAGATAAGGTTTCCAGAAGGCACATCTACTTCTAAAGAAACTGAAAGCTCTGTTTGACCTAAGGTAAAGGGCCCCAAATTTAAAAGCCTCCATACTGTCTAATGGATTTGAATTTTTATCTAGCTAGGCATCAATTATTGCTCAGGTATTTATTTTCCCACTTACACTGATAAATCACGAATATGAATGGTTGGAATAATATTTTTTCCATCTCCAAAAACAGGTATTGCAGGAGTGTCACCAAGCCAACTCAACTGAAAATACAGAGAATAAAGTGAGGAAAAAAAGGTTCTTTTAACTAGAGCTAAGAAAGAAACATTTAATTACTAGGCAAATCTGTATATTCAAGATTTAGGTTTCAGTTTATTGAATAGTTAATGGAACTGCAATAAAGGAGACCATTCTTGAGAAATACTGATTGGCAGCCTACTAAAAACAGTATTTTTTTATTTTTTAAGACTATTCTTTAATCTTGGCAAATATTATTTTGTATCACTCAAAAAACAAATGCTTGGGAGAAAAAAGAGAGAGAGAGAGAGAGAGAGAGAGAGAGAGAGAGAGAGAGAGAGAGA
>JAHLSL010000007.1:11336276-11406774 GCA_025920805.1 Petroica traversi
CCCACTTATCCAGAGGTTGCTGCTTAAAAAACGATCGCGGCCCCCGGCGTGCAGTCGCCATGCCGTGGCCTTTCTCGGAGTCCATCAAGAAGAGAGCCTGCAGGTACCTGCTGCAGAGGTACCTGGGCCACTTCTTGCAGGAGAAGCTCAGCCTGGAACAGCTCAGCCTGGATCTCTACCAGGGCACCGGCTCCTTGACGCAGGTCCCTCTGGATAAGTGGGTAAGAGATGCTGGCGCTTCACCCCCTCGGCTCGTGCTGCGTCTGAGGGACCAGCTGATTCTCTGCCCCCGGCTGCCACCCACTTTGTTTTCAGTCCCCGGCCTCCTTTATGCAAAAAGTTACAGCCATAATTAGCATTAATCCAGGGAACTGTTGACTGATATGCTGACACTTAAAAAAAAAATATCTTGGCATTTATTAAAGGTACGTTTTTCTAGCCATGATTCGATTGCATAATTTTTAATTATGAGAAAGGAAACAAAACTGAAAGAAGGCAGTAGCTGCTGATATTTCAGGGAGAACGAGCTAGTGAAGCCCAAACTAGTAGAAATCCCTGTAGTTACTGAGGAGTATGTTTGCTGACTACTAGAGATGGTGAAAACAAAGTAGTCCCTTTGGTATCTATGCTTTGTCTTCGTCTTGGAGAAATCTTGGTTCTTGATGATTGTGTTATGCTGAGCTTAGTCTGTGTAGATCTCGAAAGATTGTCCCCTCATCTTGTAGTGGTGAGAGTACTTGTTGACAAAATGAAAGCAGATTTTAGCTGGAGTTTACTCAGCAGGTGGCCTGTCACACTCCAGTCTGGCATGTATGTTTTTTTATATGTATGTGTCTGTCTACAGATATGTATGCTTCCAGCCTATTGTAGAGACAGACCTTTGGATTACTGTGTTTGTAATATTTTGTAAAGGTTCTTGGTTTGATTGCTAGTGTTACTGAATTCTGCCTGTCAGTCGAGTGTCTGTCATGAGGAGACTTAAGCACTGCAGTGAATCAGTCACTGACTTCCAGGGTAGCATAGATGATGAGCCCTAGCTTATCCTTTGCTTTAATATTTTCCAAAACACATTTTTACTAGAGTATGTACTGGTGTTAGGCCACGCAGGGCACATTTTAAAATACTTGTTGATTTATGTTGTTTTCAAGTAATGCTTTTCCAGTTGTTTGTGTGAAAATAGGTTTGAAAGTGGTAGGGGACAGACGTTTGCAGAAATGCTCAATATTACCACAGTTTGAATGTGGACTTCTTTTGTTCTTTGCTTGTTTGTTTCCTTCTTTTCTTTTCTGGCTGTGTCTGCATGTTGTTTTCTGTGGCAGGCTTGCAGTGAGGCTGCCTCGCTTTAATTGAATTATTATGCCCTCTAGTGGGTATCGAGCACTCTTTGCGAGTCAAAGTGATAATATTTACATGTAAAATACTTTGTAACAAAGCAGTTACCGGCCAGTAAATGAAGTGTGCATAACGTGTACACAGTGATTAAATGAATATGCCATAATGCTGAGGTGATCTTCCCTATTTGTGGATCAGCATTTTTCAGTTCCACTTGTAAACAATGACATGTTTGAGGATCTCTGCACGTGACTCTCGTGTATGACAGATTGCAAAAGCAGATGTCACGGAAGTACTACAGGTCTTTTCTTCCCCCTAGTCATTGTAACCTTGCTCTCGATGAATCACCAGGATGACCGCATTTTTACATGGCATCCATTTTTGTGGATACTTCTGTTCATCTCAGCGCTGTAGATACTTTAGCCAACATTGTATGTGTTTATATATTGTAGAGATATGTAGGAATTCCTGGGGCTATTAATGTAATACCTTTGCCTTTTGGGGCCTGGGCAGTTTAGAATAATCAAAATATAATGCATGATGTTTGTGGTTGAATTTTAGTATACATTAAATACTACTTTTGTGGATTGTTGGTCAATAATGTGGAAACAAGTCCTGATGTGAGGGCTGTGCTTCAGTTTTAAAATTTCACTTGGAAACTCTAATTACTTCCTTCTACGAACAGCTGGCCTATTTATGAAGCAATTTAGCTCAAGAGTGCTTCAATTTTTTTGCTTTTAGATAGTAAATTTCTATTTAAAAAGAATAAGAAGTGACTAAAATACACTTTTTTTTAATCGCCATGCACAGGGGTAGCAGAAAGACATCTGAGTTGGATTTATTCAAAATATGGTAGCTAGCTTACTTCCTGCTGTAGCAAATTACTTTGTAAATTTATTCAAGCAATTCTAATGAACCTGTGGTATTTTAAAATACAATTTTCATGTCTAATAATTATTTTTGCCTTATCTTATGCTATTGCCACATGTATAATTCCTAAATGTAAGTTTAAATATGTTTGAGCTTTTATATTATTTATTTTATAGAGTTTTAATGAATTTTAATGAATTTTAGTTGATTATTTGATTCCTAAATAATTTCCAATAGGACTGTTCAGATTCTATTTCTTTAAAGTTGATGTCTTTCCCTGCTGCTCGAGTGGACTTTGGAACAGAAACTAGAAAAGCTGAACATGCAAGGCAAACAAAATTCTAAAAGCAAGGTTATTAAGATCATAAGGAGAACAACAAGTTAATATGATGGGAAAGTTGCACCTGGAGACATAAGAATTAAAAATGTAATTTTCTGAAGACTTATTTTCTTTATTTTTAAGTTAATCTGTATAATTGGAAGATCATTTTAAATACAATTAAATTGCAAACAAATTTTAAATCATCATTTTTTTCAAAACTAATGATGTTGAATTTATGCATTTTCTCAGGTAAAATCAGTGGCCTTGTTCAACTCAGGAAGGTCAAAACCAGTTGAAGATTACATCCTATTATTAAAACCACAGTCTTTAGAAGGGTCTTGTTTACATTGGAAAGTTGCAGTCACTGAATTTGGGATGTGAATAAGATTGTGATTTGTTTCATTAGAGCAGCCTAGGTACTTCTTGTCTAAGAACTTCAGTTTTAACTACATTTTAAAATCAAAGCCCAGGCAGGAACTCACTTTTTTATTAGCATGAATGTGAAGAATATGTTTAATCTGTATGAATGTAATTAGACCTATATAGAGCATATAGACCTATATTTCTGAGGTTTGTGAAAAAGTTGAAAATCCTAAATTGCTGTGTTAGAGCTGGTAAGATACTTTGGGCAACTTGATGGTAGCAGTGTTTATAATGCCACTACAAATGTATGATTTAGAAATGGCAAGTATGTTACACAGCAAGAGAAGATTGTTTGGGTCCATCATTCCACTGACACAGAGAAATCAAAAATGAACATTACATTGAAATTACATGCTGTGAAATATTCCTGTCATAGAAACTAAGTATTCTTGTGCTTTTACTGTCAGCCTGTTTTCAGTTTTCTTCAAGTTCTGTCAAAGAAAGAACAGATTAACCTACTAGTATTTTAGTATTTATAACAGTAAGTTAGCAGTTTTTTTTTTTGTATAGTGCAAAATACAGCTTATGCAGCTATCACAGAGCAATCTGTGCTATTCTGAACACAGGTAATGTGAAATTGCAATGGAATTAAAATACTTTAAAGTGTCTATTTTTTTGTCCAAATATTAATTTATTTTCTAGTAGCCTCAAAGTGTTTTACTTATTAGGTGCGAACTTATGGATGTGTTTTTAAAAAAAATTATGATTTTAAAATTTTACTTTATTGTCTTCTAGTGTCTTAATGAGATCCTGGAGTCTGCTGATGCACCTCTGGAAGTCACAGATGGATTTATCCAGTCAATTTCTTTATCTGTCCCATGGGGGTCATTGCTGCAGGATAATTGTGCATTAGAAGTAAAAGGATTAGAGATGGTCTTCAGGCCAAGACCAAGGCTTGGTAGGCTTATTTTTTGATTTTAGAAAAGGAGATTGTTTGAAATTTTTCAGAGTTAAAACTCTACCCTTGCTTTAGTCAATTCTTAGCCTTATTTAAAATGTAATTAAATTTCCATACATTAATGATTGAGAATTAATTAATAAAAAAGGAAACTGTCAGATGTTTATCAGTTGGTGATCAACTCAATTACTTGTAAATGTGTGAAATAACTTAAAATGCTTATAATGTTCCTACTATTGTATGTCTCCAAGCTGTTTCAGACCTATAGAAATGGAAGTGTGGGAAGGAGTTTTTACAGCTCGTGTTTTTGGGTGTTGTTTGTGCAGTGCAGTGAGACAGTGTTAGTAGCTGGCTGTTGGGTGCTGGCAGGACAGCACGGTGGTGTGAGACTGGGAGGGGGGGTTATGCGAGGTTCTGGCTTTCCTTGTCTACTTCAAGCTAAAAGATCTCCTTGTATGTGTAGAGAAGAGCAACTGCAATTTTACCCTATTGCAGTGTGAAATAATGACTTTCAAGGACTCTAAATACATACTACCTTTGATTCTAATGCTGAGAGGGTTGTCTGAGTTCTTCTAGCTTGTCTGTATCCAGATATTTGTTACTGGTCTAGTTTAGATTGTCCTGTGGATAAATTTTTACTGATCATAAAATTTCCATAAATTCTGTGGAACACATAGTGTGTTTTTAATTGTGGCAATTGTTTGACTGTCTGAAGGATTTTTAGTTTGGCTTTTTTCTTGTAGTGCAGAGAAGGCAGAAGAAAACATTTTTTAAACAATACAAAGAAGAAAAATGCATAAAGGCTACTTCTCATCTTTGCAAGTTACCTTAAATGACTTACTTGCTTACATGTACTCTACAGTTCATCCTTAGTTGTTGAACTGGAATTAAGTTTTGAGTTGTATTACTTTCTCATTTAAGATTATTGCTTTGAAGGAATGATAGTATTAGGAAGAAACTATTATTTCTTCACTTGCATCCAGTTAGTTCTCTTTGATGCACAGTGCTTTATAGTAGAACAAGTAGTGTAGAAAAACTCCTGTGGTGCTGGTTTTATCACACATCTATAGCCGTGTGGATGTTTCCAGTCCTGAGTGCTTAACTGAAATGTTGTGCCTGTTTAACATGTTTGTATCTGAGCTAGTTTTATTTTTGTCTGCCTATACTAGACTGTGACAGTTGAATTTGATTAACTTTTCTAATCCATAGTTTTATAGTATTCGCTCACAATGGCCTTGGCATTAGCTGATAGGAACACGCTGTCAATTAATTTAATCTGGCTGATGAGAAACTTGTTTAGCGTAATATCTGCTGTGCTCTTGGTTTTTATTATGTTTTGCTTACTATGTCAGGTCTGTGTTAGGCATTTAAAGCATGTTTTAATATGCTAAGATAACATCTTAAAACTTGCTTAGTGTTTCTCCATGTAGAATGTGTTTCAAAAGGAATTCTTAAAAATAGGATTTACTTCATTTTACCAATTATACCTGCAAAAAATACCAATATAGTAAAATAACTCCATAAACTATTTAGTTGCTTAAATTGCTTAAACCGCTGCTGACAATTGATTACACTGTTGATTATCTGATTTCATCATATTTATACTGAGTTTTCAAGTACCAGAATCTTACCAATCCAGTCTAAATAGATTACATTAATTTTAAATTAGTAAAATCTAAAATGACAGATTGTAACTCAATTTGTTTTTAAGTATGACTTTTTACTAACTGTTGAATCTCTTTTCTGAGTGTGCCAAATGTATTGCTCTGTTTTGTCTTTATAGTTTCATAATGTTCACAGTTTAATTTATTAAGATTTATTCTACTCCACAGCATCTGGTTCTGAGCCTATGTATTGGTCAAGTTTTATGACCAGTAGTATGCAGCTTGCAAAAGAGTGTCTTAGCCAAAAATTGACAGATGAACAAGGAGAAGGGTCCCAGCCTTTTGAAGGACTTGAGAAGTTTGCAGAAACTATTGAAACAGGTATGAATCAACTATTGAGATCTGAATTAACATCTGAGATTTAATTGGTTAATGTTGTGTCTCAGTTTTACAAAATGGTATCTCAACTGCCTTAACTTATCTGACAAATTTTCACATGATAGCATTGCTTGTGAAATCTAAAGAGGAAGGCAGAACAATTGATCGTGCTTTTGAAGTGGAGGAAAAAGCCCCATTTACTTACTAAGTTATTTGTATACGTCCCTCGGTGTTGAGATTGAACTCTATTTCAGGGCAAGTTGGTGTTTGTTTTCACCAGAATAAATTCAGCTAAATCTATGCCTGAGGGATTGATGACATGTCTTAGTTTTGGAGATGGCTGTGTAATTCATCAAATGCTAGTAGTGATGCTGTTGAAGGAGAATGGTTTTTCAGCTGTTCTTATGCAAAACTGACCTGCTATGTTGTATACATCTCCATAATGACAACTTGTTGAAAGAAGTACTTCAGAAACTGTTT
This sequence comes from Petroica traversi, assembly GCA_025920805.1. NCBI lineage: Eukaryota > Metazoa > Chordata > Aves > Passeriformes > Petroicidae > Petroica > Petroica traversi. The sequence continues at coordinate 11,342,584 of JAHLSL010000007.1, forward strand.
TTTGTTGGAGGTTTTCCTAAGTGAAAGAAACAAAGGGCTTATGACTGCATTATGTGATTGAGAAACTGGTGCAGAAATGTCTGAGCCAAGGGAAATGTTTGAAGTCCCATCTAGAGATGGAGCTCCTCAGTTCAGGCAGAGTGCTGCTGCAGCAATCCTTAGTAGTTCAAACATGGTGCACAATGAAGGTGTTACTTTCCTTGAGGGTCATCCACACTGAGCTACAGATGAAGCTGGTTTCAACTGTCACTTGCTCAAATATCTGAACCTTAGAGAGCAGTTGTATGCTGTGGATGTACATATTGGTCATTTAATAGGAGTTTGTATTGTCTCTTGATATCTTGTTACCTTATTAAATTATAATTTCCACTGAAGTAAATACTGAGATCTTGAACATCAAAAGACCATTTAATGTGATTGCAAAAGTAATTGTTCAATAACTGGACATTATAGTCTACACTGTATTTTTTTGTTTTCTCTTTTAAGTTCTAAGAAGAGTGAAAGTTACCTTTTTAGATACTGTGTTGCGAATAGAACATGTGCCAGAAAACTCTAAAAGTGGAACTGCACTTGAAATCAGAGTTGAAAGGTAATTTTTTTATTTAATCTGGGTATTTTTTTTTCTTAAGGAACTTTTTGCCATTTCCTGTAAAATACATTTTACTCATGCACACATGTTCTTAGTATACAGTTAGACACTTGCTCTTGACCTCTTTTATAACGCCAGTAAGCATTTTCCTCACTCAGATTTCACTTAGCATGTTTATGCTAAAGTTATTTAACCATCAAATTAGAATAGTTCTGCTTTTTTCCGAATATAGATTTTCACCAACTTCTACAGTTAATGAGTAACATTTCTCAGACATTCATCAGCAGTGTATATTGTTAGCCAATCAGGCCATGACTGCAATTTAGAAAAGGGAACTGACCCTTTTGAATAAGACACTTTTCAGGAAAAAGGTACAGTCCTGAAAAAAACCCCAAAAACCCTGAAAAGAGTTTAGGTTCTATGTGAGCTTTCAAAAGAGCCCATGAGAATTCTGTAATTACTTTGAACATGAACACTGTACATGTTCTTAAAGTAGATTATTTTCAACTTGTGGGAGAATGTAATCATACTTCTTTGCAAAGTACTAAGATCAGCATCAAATAAAACTGACGCTTTCCAAGAATTGCTAATGAAATATATTTGGTTTTAAACTTTTATAAGTTTCAAGTAATTGTGTTCTCACATTGGAGGCATGTCTTGGTTTTCCTGTGGTGTCCCATAGAAAAGTTAAGATTTCTACCCATTCCCTGAGAGTGGTGGGTTTTCCTTTCAAGACAGTACAAAGAGAGAGACCATATTCAAACAAAGGCTAAAAGACCCAAGAGAAGTAACACTTTGCATGCACCCACTGTCTTTATTTCCTTTCTTTTGCCTCTCAGAACTATGTACTGTGATGAAACTGCGGATGAGTGCTCTGGAATTAATGTACATCAGCCCACAGCTTTTGCTCATAAATTACTGCAGCTCTCAGGTGTCTCTTTCTTCTGGGATGAGTTTCCTGCATCGGCTAAGTCCTCCCCAGTGTGTTCAGCTACCCAGCTGGTAAATGCATTATATAAGGATGTAAATTGATGAAAGAATATATTGTTACACCAATATATGAGATTAATTCAGAAGGATAGAGGAGTTGAACTTGTACTCAAATCTGTGTTTGGGAAGTTTTATAATCAGTTCGTGTAGATTTAGAGGAGAGGCCAGGAAATGGACTTTAGGACTGCATAGAAATTAGGATGTATTGTACTGGAATCTGGTTGCACCTTTAAGAACTAGAAATTTAATAACCTTGCAACTCACTATTCTGTGGAAAGTGATTTTCTTTTTTCAAAGGCCTAATGCTTCACATTCTATGTGTCTTGTTTTTCACACTTATCAATACGTGTTTTTAATGCCATTGTCATTTAATACAATTTATAGATTGTAAATAATTATTTGTGTGATAGGCTTACTTGATTGCTTGTGTTTTGCAGTTTTTTCTTAAGAAATGGGGTACATTCTTATTCCTTTATCTGTAACTTTTTAAGGCAACTGAACCAAAGCTTTCACCTAGCTGGAATCCAAAAATCATCTATGAGCCACATCCACAATTAACAAGAAACTTGCCAGAAATTACTCCTTCTGACCCTGTACAGATCTGTAAACTGATTGGTAGAATGGAGTTAAGCCTAACATTAAAGCAAAATGAAGTACTTCCTGGAGCTAAGGTTAGTCATGCTTTCCTGGTCTTTAACTAAATTAGTAGTTCTGTAGAATTTTTTTTTTTTCTAGTACATATGAGAAAGATGTAAAATTCTCAAGGGAACAGAGTCACCATAGCTTTTATGTAGATTCCTTACATTCTAAACTAATAACTATATGTAAAAAGACATCTTTACAGTAGCCAGATGAGTCAGGGTACTCTGAAATCTGTTAAATGAGAATTCCTGTATGTTACAGAGAGACTGAATTTAAGGGTTCAAAAAACAAGTAGTGACTAAAGCTGTGTAATATATTCCCCTTCTCTCCATTTTTTAAATTGGCTGTTGACCTGTCTTGTGTAGTTTACCATATTTTATAGAAAGCATGAAGTTTCAACTGCAATAGAGAAGGGGTTTTTTATGTCCAGCAATTTCTAGTCAATCTTTAACTGTTCTTGTTTATTCAGTTAAGAAGTGTCCTTGAAAAGTAAAGTAACATTTTCCTTGGTGTGAAATAGAGAAATGCTGCCAATTTCAAAAGTATAAATACACTAAAGAAAAGACCTTTATAATTTTAAGGTTTATTTCAGTCTCATAATTAGTAAGTAAAACTAACTTTGTTTTTTATTACTTTGGGAATTAGTAAAGAAAAAAAAAACCAATTAGCAGATTAATGGAATTCTTGATTTTTTTCCTGGTATGAGCTTGTGGATTTATTTTAAGCTAATAGTCAGTGACACATCTGCATTTATCCTGCCAAGCTAGAGGCTGGAAGAAACACAAAATAAGGTTTCTTCCTAGTGGTTGTATAGAAGGTGAAGATACTGATAGAATTACTGCATTCTTTCCAGCCTAAAAATCTATTATCCAAATAATTGATTCAAGTTCTGTAAAGAAGAATTCCTTGAGTGTGCGTGACAGGGTTCTTTCCTTTTCTTTTTAGTTGGATATAGATGGACAAATAGACTCTGTACATCTGTTTCTGTCACCCAGGCAGGTTCATCTTCTGTTGGACATGGTTGCAGCTATTGCTGGACCAGGCAAGTGAACATTTTGTAAAAGTTAAATATGTATTATTAAGAAATGAAAAAACAATCTTTGCAAGATAAAAAAGTTTCCTCAGTTGAAAAAAAATTGTGGTGGTACATTATTATGGGTTTCTATCTGACATTAGTAAAATGTTTTGTAGCTGCTGTGACTTAGGACTGCGATCAATTTATTGTCTTTGGTTGCAAGTTGTACATCTAGTAATGAAAAAAACAACAAATAAGGCTTGGCACATGCCTATAATAGTACAAGAAATGAGGAAATTCTAGGTGGACAAAATCAGGTGACCAAGCCAATTCTGACTCTTTCAGCTTCTGTTTCACAAGAGGAATTTAGCTTCTCTGACCTTTTCTCTGTTCTCTGCTTTAGTGACAGGCAGAGAAAATATAGAGCTGACAGTAATTGAGTTTGTCTGTATTTGTGAGGAATTAAGAGTAGTATTTCAATTACTGCAGTAGAAGTATGAGAGTGTTTTGGTTTGTTCTCCTCACCTATTTTATATAACAGCACTTGTTAGAGTAGATAATATTTTTGAAAGATTTGTCATATCCTCGGTAGGTTTTTAATATTCTCCTAATACTGCTATACTTGTTTGATTGGACGTGTTCATTGTTTTTGGACAGCTGGAGAAGCATTACATGCTGTTTCCCATGTGTGTCATCTTCAAACCTGAAATTTTAATAATTCCTTAATAGTAAAACCTTTAAGAGATTGTGGCCTTAGTACCTAAAGCTGACTGAGAAATGTATGCATATTATATGCCAACACACTGCATATATAACCTTGAAATATTTTCATCAGATGTGAAGTTAATAAATGCTAGGGCGAGAGTAATCTGTTCTGAACAAGTAAAACCTTCAAACCAACTAAACACACATCTGATATATAAGAGACATGGATATATAAATACAGATGCCTATGTATACAACAACGATTCATTTTCAGATTAATTTTTGAATTTTCTTAGGGTTACTGTTAAGGAAATTACAGTAGGATTTCTGTCCTTTTTTTTGAATCCAGAGAGTCTAAGCAGAATAGAATTGTCAAATAAAGATAGGAAGAACCGGCCCATGCAGCAGGAGGATGAGTATCGGATCCAGATGGAGTTGAAACGTTATTTAAGGAAAGAGTCTTTATCTGCAGGAGCATCATCTGAACAAAGCTTCTATGAGACAGAGAGTGCCAGAACCCCTTCGAGTCGTGGCAAGTATAAAAGATGATGCAAGATAGCAAATAACCTCTTGTTAAACTTACTTAAATTGATTGTTCATATTTTAATCTCACCAACTCATGTATTAAAATAACTTTGACCTAAAGTAATTATATGCCATTAATTGTAAAGTTTTGTAAAAAATTAACTAGTTTGGATATCAGATTAGATTTGATTCCGTATTTCATTAAAATTGTTCAGTTTATGTTAATGTGCAAGATGCTAAAACACCGTGTGACATCTTTTGAAATGTGTGGTTGAGGAAATTACATCTAGAATGATAGTTGTGTTTATCTGATTTTATGTGAATACTTTTTTGCTAATTATTTTTAATGTGAAATACTTTGATTTGTCAAAAGGAGACTGTATCAATTTACAGAAATTATACCAACTTTAATATAAAAATGAGATAGTTTACTATTTTAATATCCATGAGGTTTTTTGCCTTTTGATTTTTATTTAAATCTCTCTCCATAGACACTACTAGTCTCATGTCAAGAAAACTTGGAACTTCAGTAAATGATATATTTAGCTGGTTATTCTGTCTAGCAGTTAGATTTCAGGACTTAAGAATACATTTCTGTTAGAAATAAAGGGGTTTTAAATTAGAAAGTAACTCTTTACTGTCTGTGGTTCTTACTAGAGGAAGAAGTTTTCTTCTCAATGGCTGAAATGGACATGTCTCACAGCCTTTCTTCCCTTCCACCTCTTGGAGATCCTCCCACCATGGATTTAGACTTGTCTTTAACCAGTACATACACAACTACACCAGCAGGATCTCCACTGAGCACTACAGTGGTATAGTATTAACTGCCTTTGGAATCTTTTAGAAATTCATACTTTTGTCTGAAAGTGTTGCATAATTGCTGCATTCTTTACGATGTCAGGAACTGCTGTAAAATTATAGAACGATTGAAATGTGTAGAGCTGATAGTATTCCTTTTCTGCTATGGAAATGGTATTGGAATTATTCTCATTTATTTGGCTGCTAAGCTAGGAAAAGTGTTTTCAAATTCCTTGAAGCTTATATAGGACACTTTATGATTTATTTTCTTTTAATTACTGCACATTTACCACTTGGTTTTCTTTTAAATTAGACTACACAGGCAATGTTGTATGAAATTGTTATATTAAATTTTTCCTCGAACAATATAAAAATATGCTATTGCTATCACCATCTTTTCCAAATCTGTTGTGTACCTAATGTTTTCCTTAATGAAAACCATGGAGAGTAGTTGTGGAGCTAGAAAATATATACTCATGGGGAGTGCAACTTTAGCTTTAAAAATATGTGGTAGTAAAAAGCATACCTCAAAGTAAGGCTTACTTGCATTGATAAGTTGAGCACTAATTCTCCATGAAATGGTGTGCTGTTGATTGTTTGTGCCTATTGGTGTTTTTTGTTCATTTACCATACTTTTTATGTGTGATCCAATGTTGAACAACTCTGCAGATTTAAGGTCATATCTATTTTCATTTTAGCTGCAACCAACTTGGGGTGATTTTCTTGATCGTAACAAACAAGAATTACAGCCTCCAAGAGGTTCTTCACTAACAGCCAATATGGTTCACCAGACTTCCTTAAGAAGGACATGTAAGTAACAACAGTGCATAGTTCTCCCTAGATAATTATGAAAATGAATTGTTATGCAGCAACTTGGTAAAAAGAAATGAAAATCAAAAGTAAGATGATTTTATAAATGTGTTATTGCTGAAAAATTACGTGAACTTAATTTTGTATTTCAGCTATTCCATCCAGATCTGTTTCTGTGGATGAATCCAGACCTGAGCTACTTTTTAGACTGGCAGTTGGAACTTTCTCAGTGTCTGTACTTCATATTGACCCTTTACCCCCACCTGAAAGTTCACTGAACCTTAACCCATTGACACCAATGGCTCGGGATTTCTTTGCCCGAATAGAAAAGATTGAGCCAGTTAAGTTTTCAACAGAAGATTTTCTGTCCTTCCGAGAAGTATTTGCAGAAGCTTGTTCTCATGATCACCTTAGGTATAACTTTGCTTATTAATAAATATAATTTACAAAAATATATTAAGTAAATTTGAATAAAGTAAGTTTATTTCTATAGGAATTGTCACTTAATATTTGAATTGCACTAGAATTCTTTATTAATTTCAAAATAGTCTTGAATTTTGGCATCTATTGTCAAAGACTTCTTTTTTTTAATTAAAACAGAAGAAAAGAGGATAAACATTAAAATCACCTAGCTTTTTAATAGATGAATGAAATTTGGTACAGTTTCTGCAACAGAAGTCTAGACAGTCAAGAATCATTAAGTAAATTATTTCTTTAGAAGTAGCTATGTTTTACAGAACTATTCGTATTCCAATATAGTGATTACTGCTTGAAGGAGCTTAGGGTTTAAGTGCAGAATATTATATCAGTAGGGACAAAGCCTAAGTGTGAACAAGATAATCCAGTCAGGCAAGTCTTTTTTTGCAGAAGTTTTTACTATCCCAGTACAGTGTATGAAGTAAAATATTTTGTATACCTTTTCTTACATTATGTTTGTAATTTAGACTTCTTGAGACATTTGACTTCTTTATTATCTATCTAAGGATGTTAGTTTTATGCGAGTTGCACCTCAGGTTAGATGTCTAAAATGTTCTTCACAAATTTCTCTATGCTGACCATTGTTGATTGTGTAACATGAGCTTCATTGACTTTGTTGCTAAATCTGTTATAATTAGATATTTTCATATTTGTGGAAAAATTATGGTGTTTTAATGGTTTTTAAAGGATTGTAGTGATCCTTTTCTTGCATACATGTCTTGACTTTTCATCACTGTTATTGTTTTATGCTGCTTTTAATAATTCATAATTTTAATAATTCAGGTTTATAGGTACTGGCATCAAAGTGTCTTATGAGCAAAGACAAAGGATTGCCTCTCGAAGTTTTAGTACTGACTTATCCATTGGAGACATGGAGCTCCTGGAATGCCTTTTTTCTACTGACTCTCATTCCATGCAGCCTCACTATACAGAGGTATGTTAAAAATAAAGAGAGTTCCATAAAAAAGAAGTATTAATTGTATAACTGAGAACGCTAGATCTTAAAATGGTTGTATGTTAAATATATATTTTTTTTAGTTTTTTTAATTACATTGCAGTTGTAAGATAAAACTTAGATTTTAATACTCAGCTCAAATGGTGTACCCAACTTCTGTCACACCTGACTGGAACAGCACCAAATAGCCAAACTTTATTAGTTACTTCTCTTTTAAATCTGCTTAATATGGCTTGGGCATTAGAGTAAATGTTTTCTAAAAACTAAGCAATGGAGTTGAGCAATGCAAAGGTTTCTTGGGATGGGGATTTTTCCTCAGCTCTTTTAATGGTCAGAGACATCCAGTAAGGTAGCTGAATATGTGCATTGAGTGAACAGTTGAGCTGGGGCTCTGTTCACTGACTTCAGTATGGGATTACATCTCTGTTCTAGGTAAAATGTCATATTTTTCTGTGGCAACTCTTTTCTTCTTATTTATTAAGCATATTTAACTATTGTTTTTTCTGAAGCTGCTGACATTTCATTCTGAAGAAAGAAATGATTCGCATTCTGTGCCATGCCTTCAGCTGCATTATAAGCATTTAGATAATAGAGGACCTCAGGTAAGTGGGAGGTTAGAAAGACCTTTGTCTAATTTGGTTAATTTGAACAGAAAATTCACTGTAAAACAGTCTTTAACTCTTATTTAATTTTTTTCACTGTGTTATGTTGAAGATTTTTGTGCTTTTTCTCTTTGTTTTCAGGGTAGTCAAGGGAGACTCAGTTCTGTTCCACAGAAAGCAGAGTTACAAATCAAGTTAAGTCCAGTGTTTTGTGAGCTGGATATTAGTATTGTAGACAGATTAAATTCCTTACTTCAACCCCAGAAACTAACTACAGTGGAGATGATGGCATCTCACATGTATGCTTCGTACAATAAGCACATAAGTCTGGTAAGTTTAAAGTGAAATTGATTAATAAACTTGCTGGGTTTTTTTGCAGGAGGAAGATGGGGTGACAGTAAGCCTGAGATTGCTAGTTCTGATTGATTTGTGATGGCTGATGTATTTTTTTTTTTTTTTAGTGTGAGAGGTTTTCTTGGTTGGTTGGTTGACTGGGATTTGTTTGGTTTATTCCACCTTCTGACACAGAGCAGTAGTCATCTGACACAGTCTCATTTTACATTCAGTGATTGTATGCTTCATAACGTACCAAAGTGGTAGATGCTTCACAAACTGCATATATTCTTAGCTTCTTGCAGCAAAGAGAACTGGGCAAAAAAGACTAACCTTGACTGACTTCTCATCCCTAACCTGTCCCATCATGCTGTCCAGCAGCTGATGTAAAGTGTTGCTAACAATTCCATCTCTATGTTGAAGTCTTTAGTTGTCACAGTCAGCCCAGTTGCCTCTGCTGTGCATTACCTCCTTTTGGGGTAGGTTACAGAGAATGGGGGGCACGTGCATTACTGTTTACAGAAAAATCAGTTTTCATTATTTAAGAGAATCCTTATTTTAAAAAATTGTAGGATATCAATCATTCTATAAATATAACTGTCTTGCAAGTTTGATTCTTTTCAATGATCAGTAAAAAGGGGAGAATATGAAGGACATAAAAGTGGCAGGAGCATGACTCCCTGAAGGGGACAAATACACAATAGTAATTCCTACTTTTTCAACAACAGCAATTTTTTATAAAGTGTCTGAGACATAGTATTTCCTAATTGCAGCTGAGTACTGTTTAGTACTCTAATTTTAAAGAGGAAAAAAATTTGCAGAAATAGTTGTTTTTTGAAAGATTGCTAATCTCTGCAAATACTTGACCTCTAAGTATCTTTATGACATCAATTATAGAAAAATGTCCTAAGAGCAGTAGCAGTTGGTCTTGATGTGTTTTTCATGATATATAAATAATATTTTTCATTCTCAGATATTACATTATGAAAAGCTTCCCCCATAGTCAATTTTAATGTTATTTTCTCTAATTCAGATTTTTTTTTTATTCACTGTGGTTTGTGTTTTGTGTTTGTTGTTTGGTTTTTACAGCATAAAGCATTTACTGAAGTTTTTCTGGATGATTCACATACTCCTGCAAACTGTAGAGTTTCAGTTCAAGTCACTGCACCTGCATTAAATCTCTCTGTTCGCTTCCCAATACCTGATCTACGGTCAGATCAGGAAAGAGGACCATGGTTTAAGAAGTCACTTCAGAAGGAGATTCTTCATCTTGAATTTACAGATATGGAATTTAAAACTGAGTTTATAGGAGGGTCAACTCCAGAACAAGTTAAATTAGAGCTTACCTTTAAGGAGCTAACTGGTAAGAATTTTAGTATTATATTCAAAAGTCCTTCTTTATTTTCCTAGGTACTATGTAGTTGAGAGAAAGGTCCTCTTATATGGAGTAACCCAGGGAGTGTCTTTCCACCTGAATTTTAGAGTAGATGTCTGTACTGTAGTTTTGTGTTCTGTACTAAATACCAGCATAAGTCCAAACAAAACCACTTGGAGGAGAGGCTAATGTATATAGGTGCTTGTGTTATTGGATTTGTTTCAATTTCATGTATTTCTGAGATCTCTATCCAAGGGTAAGTTTTGTATGGGGTTAGCAAAGCCATGCAAATTAGAATTCAAGTATCCCTTCGGGGACCAAGGGATCGAATGAACCATCAGCAAGTTTGCTGCAAGTATGAAACTGGGAGGAGTGGCTGATATACCTGGAGGCTGTGCTGCCTTTCAGTGGTTCCTTGATAGGCTGGAAAGTTGGGTGGGGAGAAAACTAATGAGGTTCAACAAGATCTGTACGTGGGGTGGAGGGACACCAAGTACCAGTACAGGTTGGGGGGGATGACGTAGCAGAGAGCAGCTCTGCAAAGAGGGACCTGAGAGGATTGGTGGTGACTAGTTGACCATGAGCTGGCAGTGCCCTGGGGATCCTGCAGTGCATCAGGAAGAGTGCGGTCAGCAGGTCAGGTGAGGTGATCCTTCCCCTCTCCTTGGCCCTGGTGAGGCCGCATCTGCAGTGCTGTGTCCAGTTCTGGGCTCCTCAGTACAAGAAAGACAGGGCTCTTCTGGAGAAGGTCCAGTGGAGGCTACAAAGATAATGAAGGGTCGATCTGGAGCATCTTTCATATGATGAGGGGCTGTGGGAGATGGGCCTGTTGAGCCTGGAGAAGAGGAGACTGAGAGGGGATCTCATAAGTGTATAGATATCTCAAAGACACATGCCAGGAGGATGGTAACAGGTTCTTTTCAGTGATGCCCAGCGACAGGATGAGGAACAATGGCCATAAACTGAAACACAAGAAGCTTCACATTCACATGAGGAAGAACTTGTATACATTGAGGGTGGCTGAGCAGCTGCCCAGGGAGTGCATGGAGTCTGGAGACATTCAGAACCCACCTGGGAGGTGTTCCTGTGTAACCTGCCTTAGTGACCCTGCCTTGGCAGAGGGGTTGGACTAGATCATATCCAGAGGTCCTTTCTAACCCTAGTGGTGCTGTGGTGCTGAGATTGGTTCCCTAAATAACTATCATTGAAAACCTTTAATAATTTCATGACTCTAATATCTTTCCAAGTAGTAAATCTATGAGACTGGTTTATATTTTCAGTCTTCTCTACTGTCTCTTTTGGTGTATTTAATCGAGGCTGTGATGAAATATAGTGGTGCTATAAGTGTAAATACAGATACCTATACATTAGAAGTATCTGATTTTTTTTAACTACTGCTATTTAGAAAAAAATATGAAATAATTTTTCTCTCTAAAAATTAATATTATTTTTGGAAAGTTTGGAAATATTAATTTTGGAAGAAGATATGGCAAAATTTGCCTAAGCTTAGTAAGTAGCATTGACTAGTTAGTCTTGTTAGATTCCAACCTGAGGAGTGGCTAACCTGAAGTTAGTAGTCATCGTTCCTCTGCTAATTTCTAAAAATTCTCTTTCTGTTCAGGTTCATTTGAAGAAGATAATGCAGAAACACCAGTAAAATTTTTTCAGGTGTCTGGTGGCACAGATGGAGATATAACATCATCATCAGACAATTTTGACTGGCCTCGGTAAAATGAATTTTCATTTTTTAATGTGGTTTGATTAAATTTTTATGAAGCACTGTTGTTTTTCAAATTTTAATCCAGAATACCTGCATGGTAAATGCTTGAAAATAATTTGCCAAGAAAGAGTTTGTAACTATTGAAAAGACCACAAGAATATATTAAAAATAACCCCTGGAACTTCTACGTTTATCGTAATGCAATATGGTTTTTAACGTATAATAGCTTCTGCATGGACTTGAGTAAATTTCAGTGAAAATTAGATAAATTATTAGAGAATTGAGACTTTGTACCTTTCTTTGGTTACTTTACCTTTTCTCCTACATTCATGATTGAATCATCCTAGTTGAATTTTGCCTCAAAATATTAATATAAGCCATAAAAATAGCAAGAATAATTTTATTGTGACTGAATGATTGCAGCTTATATCACATGCAAGGCCATACAGTACTTCAGACTTATTGAACAGAAAGCCCTGGCACCTGAAGCATGCAATAAGATGTTTAAAGTGGCAATTTTAGATTTTTTACAGAATTTGCTGTGTACGTTTTTTGCCACAAAATTTAGTGGCTTTCTGGTAGCAAGTTTATATAGATGTTTCATCTTCTATAATGGCACAAATAAATTGTTCTAGAACAGTGTTTTCATGTAATAGTGTTTTTTAATGGTGTCTACTTGCAGTAGAGTGTTTTTTAATAACTATTAATGGTCTAGTGAAACAGGCTTTATTTTGGGAGACTGCTAAGTTTTTCTTAGGTCACCTATATGGTCATCTGATAGAGTAAAGAAAAGGAGACATGTAACATTTTTTTTCACCTGATGGTACCTTTTCCATGTCCCTTTGTTATAAGTTGGTTTTTTTCTTAGTAGTATTGCTTTGGGTAATAAAATATATTATTATCTAATAAAAAAGTACCTGGACTTCTGAGCTATTTAGTCTATGTGTATATAATGGCAAGCCGGTAGAACTAGGGCATATGTGACAGAGCATAAATATAAACATTATAAGCATCTCTAATGGCTTATTCTGCATACCTTCTCCAATGTCAGGATTGTATTGAAAATAAACCCTCTGGCTGTGCACTCTATTCTGGAAAGGATAGCAGCTGAGGAGGAAGAAGGTGATAATAACTTTCAAGAGGAAGAAGAAGGAGGGTCTCATTCTTTGAAGGATGTCTGTGATATTAGAAGACCAGAGCCTTCTCCTTTTTCTTCTCGTAGGGTCATGTTTGAAAATGAAGAGGTACTATAAAATTTTGTTATTGCTTTGTGCTTATGATAGACAAAATGAATACCTTCTCACTACTTTATATGCAACTTCTGGCTTCCACTTTTGGTTTTGTTTTGGGGTTTTGTGTTTTTTTTTAACTTAAGATTTTTTTCTTTTTTCTTTCAGATGGTTATGCCAGGAGATGTAGTTGAAATGACTGAGTTTCAGGATAAAACAATTAGCAATTCTCATTATGTACTGGAACTCATGTTACCAAACATTCACTTAACATTACCAAACAAAAGCTTTTATGAAAAACTTTACAACAGGCAAGTATAATTGTTTTGCTTGGTTATCATGACCTGTACTCTCAGTTCTGCATTATTGTTGATAAAAGCATTTGTTTGAGCAGGTATAGCAGGAACTCATTTGTATAGTTTATTTAAAAACACAAAGTGCTATATAAATATTTTTCCAAGCTAATATGACACCATTGTGTCATGTATCTGATTGGTGCCATGGCAGCTGCCTGCTAAATAGTGTTTGGCAGATTTTGTGAACAAAGGGTGAAGCTAAATAGTCTTTGGCTCTCAGTGAATACTTGGTTCTAGTCTCTGCGCAATGTTTCATTTTGCTCTGTTTTTCTGATTTCTTCTTCAAACAGATTATTGTATTTCGAAAACTCTTGCACTCAATTTTATTCTTTGTAGAATCTAAAAATCTAGAGTTTGCAAGACAGTCAGGAAAAAAAACCCTAACCCAGTTTTGTAAGCCTCACAAAGTTTTATAGAAAGTAGAGAGAGTGAACCCAACTTACAGATGGATGTTTACTGTTTGTTTCTGTTAGTTTGCTGTCTGAAAAACAACAAAATACTACTAGATTGGTATTGTACTATGCAATATGCAAGAGAGATGCTGATCTCTTTTAGTCTCTGATAGGTATTTCTTTACTTCCAGAGTATTTTCCCTGTCAAAATGGCAAAGCTGAACCTTCCATTGAATATTCTGTTGGAGTACTTCTGTAGTGAATGTCACATCAGTCTTTCTTTACCTTGTCAGACACACTTACTTGAAATCAAAAGCATGAATGTTTCCTGAAAACTTGGTTGAAAATCGATGTGATCAAAATTTCTCAACTCCCCCTCCAACCTACTGAGCTAATAGATACATACTTATAGAAGCTTTTGTGTCACTGTCACATGTTAGACTTTGATATGTGCATACCATAATTACAGAATAAAAGTTATTTCCATTATTTACTGCTTTTACTCATGAATATATTATTGTGTCTTGTGCTCTTGAACTTTATTTTCCCTATCTTGTTTATGGAATCTGGAATCTGTTATATAAAGTCTGCAAAGGAATAATGCTTGACTGACTTAATACAAAGTGGGAATATAGTCATATATTTTGTGTAATGATTATGTATTTTTTCCTAGGATCAGCAATGATTTATTGCTGTGGGAACCCACAGCTCCATCTCCTGTAGAAACATTTGAAAACCTTTCTTATGGTGTTGGACTATCTGTGGCCAGCCAGCTCATCAACACTTTCAGTAAAGACAGCTTTAGTCAATTTAAATCTGCAGTTCATTATGGTAATACTCTTAATAAATCATCTAGAATTATAGTGCTTTACAAGCATAATTGGCTGAAATGATTAAGCTGTTAGTGGAAAGATTTTGTAAACTTATGAGAGAACTTAAACCAAGAAAAAAAGAAGGTAGATTACTGTCTATTTGAGTAAAATAAGTGTGAAATTGAATTGCATTACCAATGGAGTAACAGTGAGTTATTTGCATAATATGTTTAATAGCTAGAGAATGAATTGCTCTTCGTTTTATCTATTAGATGATGAAAGTGGATCTGAGGAGGAAACACTACAGTATTACTCCACTGTTGATCCAAACTATCGTTCACGCAGAAGGAAAAAGCTTGACTCACAGAATAAGAACTCACAAAGCTTTCTGTCTGTTCTGCTAAATGTGACACATGGATTAGTGTCAGTTTTCACAGATGTAAAGGTGAGGCACACTGGGGCTGGAACAAGTTTTTTGTTGTTTTGACTATGAATCCCCTTCATGTAGTATGTACTTATCTGGAAGGACTTAGTGTTTTTAACAGTAATTCTGTAATCTTTAAACTACTGTACCTAGGCAATAATACAACACAGTATTTTACAAATTCTGTTTACTTTGCTTCACATGAGAATAACTGAAATGCAGGAAAACATGTATTGGTAGCAAGTGTTGTGTTAGTTTAGACTGTCTAAATGCAGCAAACAATAATTTTATCATTTCTCTTCTTCCTTCAGCAGGATGATGGAAGTACACTGGAAGGAAAATATGGCGAATTTTGGTTTGAGTTCAACAATGGTTCCCTTTTCAGTGTGACTAAATATGAAGGCTTTGAGGACAGGCACTATGTTTGTCTCCATTCTAGCAGCCTCAATTTATATCATCAAGGTAGGGATGAGACTGAGGCAGCTTTGGGACTGAATTTGAAATGAAGTAAGCTTGAAGCTTTCTCTTTTCTCTCAATTTGTATCATTTGGCACAACTTTGGCACAAGGGATATAATTTATGGCTAATGTTTCTAAATGCTACAGTAATGCAACTTCACAGTGGCTGTATTTAGTTACAATTTATCTCCAACTGTCCTTGACTGCTGCTGGTCTGTGGATCCTCTGCAAATTAGTTGTGTATTCTGTTCTTTACTGTGAAAATGCACACTTCTACATGTTATTGGTTATTTAATTGAAAAGGCTGCAGGTTGTCAGTGGCTGCTCTGCTTTTCCTGAGTAGCTAGTGTAGTCCACAGGTGAAGAATTTTGACTGTTTAGTTTGTAGTTTGTGCATGTCTGGTAGCCTCCATGTAGTTAGTTATACCTTTCAAGGTTTCCCCCTCAGATGTCTCTGAATCAGTGGTACTCATGTTTCAGTGCAAGGCTCAGTGAACTTGTGTTTAGAAGTTAGCCTTCATCTCATGAAATGAAGAGATACATGTTCCTATCTTTCCATGTTACCTGCAGAAGATTTCTGTCCTTTATATCAAATTTGCCATTTTGTTGAATCCCTAATAACCTCATTAAAGATTATAGCTAGAACCATGGTTTTAAATATTGAATCACCCATAGCCTTCCCTTCACAGTTTTTGTTGTCACTGGGCATGACTAACTTTGGTAATTCAAATAATTTTGAAGGTATTAAGCATGAAAAGGATTTTCCTTAACACTTCATTGGTAACAACTTTGTAATTCATTGCCAAATCTCTCTGCAGGTTTGGTAGATGGAGTCGTCCCTTCCTCTGAAGTACGACTGCCCAGCACAATACGTCCCCACTGGTTAGAGCCTACTATTTGCTTTTCTGAAGAAGATGGTCTTAGCAGGACTACTTCAGATGGTGTAGGAGTGGACAGTCCAAGTATGCTCACTGTTGCAGTCAAAATCCAATCGGATAAAATAGAGAGCAATACAAAGGTTTGTGTTCTTTGTACTTTTATAAGTTGAGTTATCTCAGTTTATATGGAAGCTTCTAGACATGGAGTTAGAAGGGTTAGAGATGAAGAAACCATATAGTTCTGAGACATTCATTTTCACACTATAATTTTCTGTTAGAATATTATGGGTGGATTATAAAATTTGAGAGCATCTTAATTTACTAATTCTTTCAATGCTTCACTTTGTTGATCACACTATTTCTTTATTGAATGCATTTTTTGTTTGTTTTTGTGGAGTTTCTCTGATGTCAAAACAAGCAAGAACAAATACAGTTACACTGCAGTTAACTAGCAGTGTCATCTAATAGGCAGCCTTTGCTTACCTGTTTAGAATGGCATTGGAATTCATTAGTGTGACTGAAAGATGACCTCTTAGCTGGCATAGTGGTGACAAATAGATTTGTTGCATTATCTAAAGAAGGATTCTGCAGATCAGCAAAATATTATAGGGCTCCAGTTGTCTCACGTTGAACTACGTTGGGTTGGTATTCCTGGTAATTTCTGCTGAATCCCAGAGTAAATGTACAGGCAGCCTTGCTTCCTACCACCACCCCAAAGCTGCCATTTCTATGCTATCCTGTTGCAAAAAGTATCATACTGTATTATCCAGGTTTCTTTGTTGGGAAACAGGAGTTTTTTTTTGGACACCTGGAGATTTTTGGGAGCAGAAGGATCGCACTGTTTCATAATCTAGATGTGAAATAGTTACATGTATTTCATGGAAGCCAAGTCATGCGACTTTGTTGTGCAGGAATTTCTCGTTGCTGTTGGACTACGAGGAGCCACCCTTCAGCACCGAGTGCTGCCTTCTGGTTTAAGCTGGCATGAACAGGTCTGGTTGCTACAGTTTTCTTGACTACATCTTGAATTTTAGTCTCATTGCCCTGACAATCTAACTAAATCTTGATTGAAAATCTTGATGTTGGGCTATGCCTTATTATCATACTGTGCTCTTGAAAGTGTTATTCTTTCTTTATTGTTTCTCTTTGAGACCATTGACAGATGATAGTCTAACTTTTAAATTATTTCTTGCCTGTTCACTCTGTACTGTTCCTCTCATCATCCTAATTTTCTGCCCATAACATGTCAGGGATGCCCTGGGTGGGGTTTTCTTTGTTCTTTTGGGGTTTGGGGTTTTGTTTAAAATTTGGATGAAAAGTCTTAATAGTGCAATACTATTCAAGTATGTAAATAATCCTTAAGTTAAAAATACCCTCAAAACAAGCAAATGTGTTATTTGAAGTACTGGAAGCATTTCTGTATTTTTTTCCTTCTGCCACTTTATCCCTCAAGTCTCATTTCTCACTTGTACATTTTCTGCTTTGTATTGCTGGAAAAGCAGTACTGGAGGACTTCAGGGAGGCAGCGAGCAGCAGTTTACACAAACACTTGTGAATGAGAAGGGTTGTCATAGGTGTGAATGCAGAGGTAGAGCATAGCAGACATGGCTGGAACCCCTTGATCTGTGTGTGAACACATGGGACAAGACATGCCATTAACACAGGAGCAGTGTAGTTGTGTGTACCTGCCCCATGCTGGATTACAGATAGTGACCCTTGAGCCTCAAGCTTCTCCTGTTTATCCTCCAGTCCGAATGATATGCTGGTGTTCACATGCATTGTTACTGTATAACAGTGTAGAGCTGAACTTGGGGCTTTGGACTCTGCTGTGTCGTTACCTTCTCCTCAGGATAATACTCCTGTGGGTTTGTGTAGCCTGCTTTACACCATGTAGCTTCTTTATTCTCTAAAGTTTTTCTCAAGTAACATTCCCAACTGCATCACAGGCAATCTTTTTTTGAAGGGGGAGGGATCAAATAAATTGTCCAAAGAGGTAGTTAGAAGAAAAACATAAAAGACTAGCAGTGAGGTTATGCCCCAGGCTTGGAATATTTTAAGAAGAACTTTTATAGTGTAACATATTTGAGAGGGAACTATGACAAATCTTAGAGAGGAGGATAGACGATAGTTTTATTTGGTAGCACGTGAAAAAGCTGTTTATACAATGACTGTGCACATGGTTCTGAGTATATTTCCCATGCCCACCCCACAAGAAAGACTTGAAGATAACATGAACAATGCAGAGTGTTACAAGAAAGGTTAAGTTTTCACAGAGAGACCAAGGAAAATGCAAACACTGTAATAACAGCTACAAATAGGGATGAATAAGATTGTGTTTGTGCAGTGTTTTAAAAATGCATTGTGAGGCTTTGTACAAGGAGCCACTTGAGTGTCTGTGGATTGGTCTTTTCAATACCTTTGGAGCTTCAGTTTTTATGGGTTTTTTGGTATTGTTTACATTCTGTGCTTCTCTCTATAAGATATTGAGTAAGCATCTTTACATATCTGAGGCTGTTCACACATTTTCCTTCTACTAATCTAACATTTTGTCATCCCTGTTGCAGATTTTATCTTTTGTGATGCATAATTATTTGTTAATTTAACCGATATTGACTTATTTAATATGTTTGTGACTTTTAGATTTTGTATTTTTTGAATATTTCTGATGAGCCTGTTCTGGGATATAATCCTCCAGCTACAATTACAACTTTTCATGTACATCTGTGGAGTTGTGCTCTTGATTACAGGTAAGAAAAATGGAAGTGTCACTTGGCACTGCGGCTATATGCTTATTCTTCAGGAATGTTTGAGTTTGCATATTGTAAATAATACTTATTTAGGCTCTTTTGGAAAAAGTACTTAACAGAGATCCCCTAACTGGAAGCAATTTAAAATAGGATATGACTTGCCTAGATCTGGGAAGCTGGGAGTTAGGTATTCTATAAGGCTTTGAGTGAACTTTCTAATAGGTACAGAGCACTAATTTGTTTTTCCTATTTGTTATTAGGCCCCTGTTTTTGCCAGTCAGATCTCTACTTACTGTTGAAACTTTCAGCATTTCCAGCAGTGTTGCAGTAGATAAATCCTCTTCTACTCTCAGGTATGATTTAAATGGTGAATTATGGAAGTTCCTGTAAAACTTGTAATGCCTGTCTGTATTTTTGACCTCAGAAGCATTCATGTTGAGTAAATGATCACAGTGCTTCCCATCTTTTGAAATACACTTTGCTCACATGTAATCCTTCTGTTTTATTAGGTTAAATAATTTAATTTATTTGTACTTTTTAGTTGGATTGCTTCCTTTAACAACAAGCAATTCGGCATTTTTAATAAGATTGGAATGTCCTGAAATGAAGTTATGTCTATTTTATGAATTAGTAAGACCTTAAGGTTTCTTATAATTTATTACTTGGAGACAGTAATTATTAATTAATTCAATATTTAGGGACTAATGAAAATATCTGTAACTTCTAATAATTTTCTTGTAACTTTATTTGAATATATTCATTCTATTTTACCTGTTCTGTTGTGAAATATCTACCAAGTTGGTTTTTTTTGACAGACCCTTTAAAGTCACCTTTGAGACAAATATTCTGTTATCAGGAAGAGAAAAAGCCAAACATAGAAATAAGTGTTAAGGATTAAGGCATTATTTCCTATTCTAGGAAGGATCAAATATATAAATTGAAATATAAGAAATACATAATTAGTAATGGGGAAGATATCTTACAGTAGTTAATAGTCAGATTTGAAAATTATGAAAGGTTAAAGTGAAGAGTTTGGATGTAAAATATGTTAGGTATATTTGTGTTTTAAAATTTATTTTATGTACTAATTTCTTTTGATTTACTAATTGCACAGCATTTCTCTGGCGTTTTTATTTCATCTTGTTTTTGTCTCTTAGGATAATTTTAGATGAAGCTGCTTTGCATTTGTCTGACAAGTGCAACACTGTAATGGTGAACCTCCATAGAGGTAAGGATACTTTAGATGTGTCTAATCAATTGCAGAGCCTAAAGAAAAAGGCATATTCAGCATATACAGAGGTTGTTGAAGAAGAGGACTATAGTGGAAATAAGTGGAAATAAAGTGGAAATAAGGAGCAGCAAGTTGAGTATTAGAGAACAGTGCAATGTTGATAAAAATCTGAGGGCTCTGGTTTGGATTTGTGGATCCAGAAGCGTGTCAGAGAAAAGCATCTTGCAGTTCCTCTAGTATCTTGTTACAGTCTAATAACAGGTATTTGAAAAAGTGTATTTTTAAAAATCTGGAGTTTCACAGAGAAATTTTCTTAGAAAAGAGATCTCATGAGATATAATTCTAAAAAGTTGAACTTGAAAGGTGCTATATGGCACAGAGTTCTTGGTTCTGAAAAGGATCATACCAGCTGGGTTGCTCTCATTCAAATAGTAAGAGCCTTTAAGGACTGAGGAATTTGAATCAATATTTAACAAATGAGTTGGAGAAATAATGAAACCTTGTGCCCAAAAAACTTGTATTTAGCTTAAGTAAGAGATCTCTAGTAGGGGGCACAGTAAAGGTGTGCCTGTTTTGTTTAAACAACAAAAGAGGGCAAATAAGTTAATCGTGGCACTGAAAGATGAGTACAATGTGGACATGTGTTCTCTCTCACTTCAGCTAAAAAACTGATAGAATGTTTAGTCATTCAGCTTCTGTGTGTCTTGGTTTCTCTAACTCACACAGATGGGATGTAGATAAATATCTTAAAGATTATGCTGCACACAGATGGTGGTGGTGGGAGTGATATATTGGATTGAAAAGATTCAAGTTCTTGATAAGAGTAGCTGTAACTTGAACTCTGAAAGTAATCCTCATAAAAGAAGGAAATGCAGAGATATAAAAGGTTTCGGTAACAAAGTTTCCTTTACAGCTCATGCTGTTTTAATGGTTTTATAATGTAGTATATAGTGTTTGTTATTCTCTTATTTTTTTTTAATTATCCTATTTCAGATTATGTTCGTGTTATGGATATGGGACTACTGGAACTAACCATTACAGCAGTAAAATCTGATTCTGATGGTGAAAGAGTAAGTATTTAATCCCAAACAATAAAATGTAACATCTTTATGAGAGATTGTCATTTGAGAATTTCTTTATTATACTTAAAATCAAGGAAGGTTTTTCCGTTTACTTATATTTTTAACTCCCTTTTTGATTACTTAAGTAAAATAATTTAAAAACAATGGTGTATGCTATTTTTATGGAACTTTGGGATAATTTGAAGTTGATTCTTGTATTTTCATTGTTGCTATCTAGACTAAACCACGTTTTGAGCTGCACTGTTCCAGTGATGTAATCCATATTCGTACCTGCTCTGATTCGTGTGCTGCACTGATGAATCTCATACAATACATTGCAAGTTATGGTGATTTACATCCGCCTGCTAAGACAGAGGTTAAACGTGGAGTTAGCAAGCCAAAAATGAAGGTATAGAATGGCAAAAAGATTGTAACTTAACTTTGTGCTTCTTGGTAATATATTTTTATTTTAATCCCCATTTGGTTTACAAATAATACGAGATTTTCTGCAAAGAAATTAACAAATTTTATCTAATTTAAAATATATTTCAGAATAAAAATAATACTTTTTTTTTCTGCTTTTGTGCTGTTTACCTCTTGTACTTTATTCTTATCTAAAAAAGAAAATTCCAGGACATATATGAGCTGTCCAGGTACTCTGGTGATCTAAATACCCTGAACCATAGTGTTCTAACCTACTTTATGAGTCATTCAGCTTGGTTTTTCAGATCACTTGACTAACAAGTTAAGGTGCTTTTTCGCACAGTTTAAGAGCTGTGAATCAAGCTGTTCTAGCTAAATATTTTTTGACATTTGTTGTCTTTGAGATGTAACTATGTATAGTTCCTCTCCTACAGGTAGAGACCTTTAGCCAACCATCTTCCCACGGACCAGGCCTGGCTGAATCAGAGCAGCAGATTTTACGGGATTTGATGAGTGATGCTATGGAAGAAATTGAGACTCAACAAACTGCTTCTGCCATGAAGCAAGAGTCTAATGGTAAGAATCCTCTGAAGGCCCAACTACATGTAAAATACAACTTTTAAAGTTGTTGCGTATATAGAGATGCTGCAATAAGAATGGAAGCACCTACTTAGGATGTCTGAACTCTTTGAACTATGGAACAGATTCTTGCTTTCAATAATACAGAAGTACTTTGAGATTCTAGTCAAATACATATTACTGAGGTACTGAAAGCAGCAGGGATGAAATCTGACTCTGGGACTCTGTCAAGACCCCAGATTCTGTAGGAGTATCAGTTAGTGTGGAGGAATCAAAAGACCTCTCTTCTGTGTGTGAGGGTAGTCCAGGGAGATGGTACAGTTCTGAGTCGTAGGAAGAACTTTTAGCTATAAGCAATTTTTTTCAATTAGCAGATAGAGCAAGATAGTTGATTGTATCACAGGGTTCTGGCTTCTGTGTCATGGCTAGAGTGTAATTCAGGTTTAAATTTGATAAGGATTTTGTACTGCAAATAGATTTCTATTCCATTACTATTTCCATGATGTCTGGTCTTCTTTTCTGTGGTGGAAGGTGGGCAATCACTGTAGTACTGAAAATTTTTGGTGCTGTGGTCTTATTACCAGAACTAGAAACTAGAGAATTGTATATTATTTATAGAAGGAATTGATTTAAGATATAATAAGCAAATTTCCTTGATATAATTGAAACAACAAGCATTAGTTTACTTAATTTTCACATTTTGTAAGGATTTTTCCACTGAAACATGTTTTTTCTCCACCCTCCTTCAACTCTCAGGAGTTTTGGATGACAGGTCTCAAACTCAGGAACCATCTTGCTCAGATCTCTTCCTGTTTCCAGATGAAAGTGGAAATGTCTCACAAGAGCCAAGTCCCACTTATGCTTCATTTACTCATCACCTGATAAGTGAAGCCATGGGAGATGTTCCAGCAGAAAGTGATGATTTCTGCATTCTTTTTGCACCTAAAGTTGCTGTTGCTGTAAGATCTTTTGAAAATTGCTAAAAAACATCCATATATAAACTGAATTAGAGAAAGGCCTGTGTAAAATCTGGACAAATAAGCTATCATAGATTTCTGTGATTGCTTAGTGATGCTTTTCTGTTTGAAAGGAAGTCATGCATTGTTACAGTTAGGAATAAGTGCAAGTATTTTCCAGTAGATAAGATTTTCAAATAGATAAGATTTTTCTAAATCTCACCGCTTTGTAATTATTCTCTGATTTGAATGTTACAGTAAGCTGTACTGACAGTTTTCCTACATTTTATTAATGTTTAATCATTGTCATTTTGACTTACAATAATGGCATAATTAGGAAAAAAATGTGCTAAGCAAAAACCAACATTTATTAAGAGCAGCTTTGCAGGTCTTCTAATATTTTGTTCATTTCTCTCTTAATCTAAGCTCTCAGTATTTCTAAGGACCTAAGATCCTTGCCAAACTTCAGAGAAAAGCTTGTGTGTCATTTTACACCAATGTCTGTCCTCTGCATGTTGTCTGGTAGTATTCTTCTTAACAGAAGCAGAACCTGGGTCCCTGATTAGCAGCTGTATTTTCCCAGTTATATTTAAGCTTGTTTGTTTCCAAAAGTGCTAATGGGGTAACCTGGGTTCTTCTGTGGTTTTCTGTTTTTCTTTCAACTAGTACTTTGTTTTGTTTTTAGTTTGGATGTGGGAGTTTTTGTTTTAGTTTGGGTTTTATTATTGCTGTTTTTAACTACTTCACAGCTTCTACTTTTTTATATGCTTTTGTCTTTACTTTTTAAGCAACATTTCTAAACCAATCATCTGTTGTATAACCTTTAGAAGGCAGTACAGAAAAGTTTTCTTTTTCATAGGAAGGAATTAGACCTCTCAGTCAACAAAGCATATTTCACCTTCTCAATACTATATGTTTTTTTTTTCTTAACTAGGAAAAAGAGGAAGAGCCGGTTATAAAAATAATGGTTGATGATGCAATTATCATAAAGGAAAATCATTTCAGCCAACCTATTAAAAAAACAGATACAAGCAAAGCTCCCCTTCATTTTCCTGTTCCTGTGGTACGCTATGTTGTAAAGGAAATATCACTTATTTGGCATCTTTATGGTGGAAGAGATTTTGGGACTGCACCACCAACTTCTCCAGCTAAAAGTTTCATGTAAGTGTTTAATTATGTGGATTAGAAAATTTAGAAATATTTAATTTTCTTTTGATTTGAAGTAATCTTATTGTTAAGTCTCAAGTCTCCATTATTTGCTTCTTGGCTCCCTTCTCACAAGGAATCAATCAAAGAATGGTTTGGGTTGGAAGGGATCTTAGAGATAATCTAGAATCTTATTCAGTTTAACTCCATGCATCAGAGTGGAATTTTTCCTGTGTCTTAACCTGGACAAGCTGGGTTTGATTTTGCTGATTTTTTTTTTTTTTTTTTTTTGTGGGTGGTGGAAGGACGGATTTTGTTTTTAGGGTAATATTAGTAATCAAATTTTCCTAAAGAGATCAGGACTTAAGAAGCATAAGAGTCAGATTTACAGGAAGTCATGTGAGCTAGGGAGTAAAATTATTAAGGAAATGTTTTGTGAATGTTAATTTGGTGGGACACGTACACCTGGCTTTATGCTTAGGTGTGCATTACTTGAACAAAAATAAATTATTTGGTTAATGGTAACATAACTTCACTGTTTTTTTGAATAGAATTAAAATAGTAAGAAGTTACATCCAGTGCATTTAGTTTCAGATTAACAGTGAAATAACTTTTAACTGCAGAAGTGTATTTTTCCTTCTTATTTCCCCAGAAGTCCCCATAGTTCTCCTTCTCACACACCAACAAGGCATGGACGGAATACAGCATGTGGGGGAAGAGGAAGAAACCCAGACTTCCTAATGGAAATACAATTAAGCAAGGTGAATAACAGAAACAGCTTCAGCCATGACTCTCTGTGTGTGGAGATCTTTACATATTATACTCCTTTGATAACACCTTTCCATTAGAGTTTAGTACTATTTCTTTCAGCAGTATTTACATTTAAGCAATCACTTTGAATGTAGAATTTGTTCAATAAAAACTGTTAGTATTTGCATAGTATTTACTTGCTGAATAAGCTTGAACAAATTTCTAAAGATGAAATATCCATTACAATATTCTTAGAAGTTTTTGTTTATTATGACCAAGTTTTGCAACTGCTGTTATGTTTTTCTCTCTTCAGTTCCATTCTGAATAGGTACACCTGTTACGAAATTAAGTCTTCTGACAAAATAGGCAAGATGTAGATCTGTTGAGTATACTGAGTGTATCAGTTTGGTAACTGGATATTAAATAACATCTAGTTATATCAGAGTATTGTTCCTGTGTTTCCCCTCACTTATTTAGCACCCTTCAGCATAAGTACCTTACTGTTGTTTTTAAGGCTGTTCTTAGCTCTAACATAGGAGCTATATGTTTCTTGTGGTGCTGTGAATAATATTGGTAAGGAGTTAAACATATTTCATGTTAAATGGATCGATAACAGAATCTTTTTAAAATAAGATGTTTTCAAACATTTCCATAAGTATGAAATAAACTTCATAAAAATAAAGGCCTTTTATAGTCTATGTGCATTTCTAAAACTTAAAATTCATCCCATTAGCACTTAAAGCTTGTCAGATATATGTGATATTTAAGGCAGCCTTTTCTAGAAAAAACGTGGCATTGCAATAAAAAAGAGGAAAAAGGGAAGCATTTAATATTCCCCCTGGAAAACTCTCTATGTAGAATTGTAGCCTACTCTCAATTTGCAGGTATTTAATGAGAGTTGATGTTAGCACAGAGGTATAAAAGTTTTGTCCTCTGGTTATACCCCTAAGTTAGTACAAGGCTTAGTACTGTTTAAAGAAATGCAGGAGAATAAAGGTGTCCCAGGGGTGTTGCCTTGGAGCTCGGCGCGGGCCGGCAGAGGCCGCTGCTGCCCTTGCTGTGCCGCTCAGCAGCGTCTGCTGCCGGCCGGGCTGCGGAGGGGTTTAGGGAGCAGGGCTGGATCACCACAGCTGGCAGTCAGAGCTACAGCAAGGGGGGACCAAACAAAGAGAACCTAGAGTTTAAGAAAAACACTGAATTAGATTTATATGGAGTAAACTGAGTAAGAGAAAGGAAACAAGACTGTAAGAAGCAACTTGAGAAATCAGTTGGTAGGGAAGAAGCATCTTTTTCTGAAGTATTAGAGGGTGCAGGATTCAAGAACTGCAAGACTGTGTGGTACAGGCTTCACCATGAAGTGAGAAAGATGTCAAGGTTGAGAGGAAAAAGCTGGGTCAATGTTAGAAAAAAAAGGGAAATTAATTCCTTATCTTATGTTCACTCTGTTTTGACTTGAATTTGCATGCTAAAATACGAATATGGGCACAACCAGAAATTGGAAGGTTTCTGTTGCTAGATTTGTAACAACCTGAATAGCGTTCAAAAATCTTAATACTATTTCTTAATACATTTAAAATAGTAGACAACTTTAGAGGTTCTTATATGTAGCATACTTTCCTGGTTTTTGTGTATTTTTTTTAGAAGTATTCTGCTGTTAAATGGTATTTTTCAAGGAAACTTATTATTCTGGTTTTCTTTCCTTTCTAAAAGGTGAAATTCCAGCATGAGGTGTATCCTCCAGGTGGTGCAGAAGGTGAATCCTGTCTGTTGGAGCAGCCAGTGTCAAGACAAGTATTTATTGTTCAAGACCTGGAGATCAGAGATCGCTTAGCTACATCACAAATGAATAAATTTCTCTATCTCTACTGCAGTAAGGAGATGCCCAGAAAAGCACATTCAAATATGGTATAGCTATGAAATTTTAATTTGTTACGATTACACTGGTTGAACTATCATGGTAGGGGCTATGTGCACTTCTTAATCTTGCAGAAGCAGAAACATGAGTTCATGGAACACTGAAGTAATATCATTTGTTGATAGTTTTTTGCTTGACTTTTTGTGGATATTAAGACTAATTCAGAAGTTAGTTTGAATGTTAGCATGTCAGGTATTAATGGGTTTGAGATTGTTAGTTAAAGAAATAGATGTGCAGGACTACTTTGGTAGCTTTCACAGTTTGGTTTTGAGCAAATGTCTTCTCATATCAGTGGTGAGACTTTTCACTACACATGCAGATATGTATTTTTATGGTATGCAATAGTCTTACTGGTTCTATAAAGTATTTATTAATCTTTCAGAGAGTTTCTTATAACTTTATTTTTATAGCATTCAGAGTAAGTTTATATTCAATATTGTAATTGCTAAGTCGAGTCATATTAGTACAGAGATTTTGCTGTAAATGTTTTTCCTAGCTAGTGTTCTGAGATTTAATAATTGTGAATGTTAGTGCTTTTATTTATCTTGTTGGTTTTTTTCAGTTAACAGTTAAAGCATTGCATGTCCGTCCAGAGTCTGGCAGATCCCCACAGGAATGTTGTTTACGTGTTTCACTAATGCCACTTCGCCTCAATATTGACCAGGTTGGTTGTGCCAGTGCCAAAAATAAAATATTTTTTCCTTCTTGAATTATACCTGGGGTTTCTTTTAGCCATCACACATATTTTATGTTTTTAATTTTCTTAGTGTGATACCTTTTTTATTTAACCTTTGGATCTCTGTTGTTCCATTTATATTCATGTTAGAATTTGTCTTCCGCTCCAGCTGTTACAAACTATTTAAAAACTAAGAATATCTTTAGGCAAAGCTGTTTTCTCAGTAAGTTTTCTTCCTGAAACTTCTGATAATGTCAAAGGGTTTGGAATCATGGCTTTTAAAAAGAGCTACTTATTCTTGAATGATCTAGTTTTGTTTGTTCATGAAGTGACTTCATTGTTTTTAATTGAAAAAGGTTAATCATTAATCCAGAAGTGGTTCACAACATCTTGGTCAAGAGCACTGGTCACTCAGGAAATGCTTCTATAACTGAAGGCTTGTCTTGCTATCAGCTGCATTGGCAGGAAGAGCAGAAATTGTTTTACTTGCTTTAGCAGGTCTTTGTGCGAGGTGTTTTTGATATATTCAAGAAACATTTGGGCTTTTTCTAAAACAGTAAGAGCTATATATGTTTGTGCTGGCAAATGTGAAATACAGTTATTAGTCTTTGTTGAGGCATTTTTTCCTTAATTTGTCGTCTTCAGAGAGATACGTGAGTTTTGGGTTTTTTAGGAGTCTAATTAGGATTTTTATATCTACCTTTTCTTTCTTTCAACACACTTTCGAGACCAGGTTTTTATTTCGCTGTTGGCGAAAATGAGCTTTGTCTAGTTTGCAGTAATTTCATCCAGAAAAAATGGCCTGGAATTATTGCCATCTAGGGAGGAAATGTGTTCCCTCTTGCTTGCTTTTTAAAGTCTTTTATGTTTTGTACCATCAACAAAATTCACCTTTACAACCTCTATGGAATTAATTACCGCTTTTTTGGAAGCGTAGGGCTGCATGCAGTCAGCTTAAGCAATAAAAAAAGTATTTCTAATATGTCATTCTTACTAGCTAGAAGTAAAAATGGAAAAGAAAGTCCAGTTGTCATCAATGATAGGATGTTTAAGGCACCAGTGTGATGCATCTGTCTAAAAAAAGAAGCTGGGATTTAATGACTTTAGGACATTATTAAGATATTAATACCATAGATATTAATGACTTCTAATGAAGTAGTGATGAGACCTGATTTGTAATGATTTGATTGACTTTGACAATATTAGAGAAGAATATAAACTATACTTAAACACCTTCTCGTGCAAATCAGAGAAAAGTGTATAGCCATTAAAACATCTGGGTTCTGGAACAGTCTCCAAAATGAGATTAGAAATGATGAAAATAACCCTGAATTTTAAAGACAGAGCTAGATAGATCATGAAATCCAGTTATATGGAACAGGGTGCAGTGGCTAAGAGGATCTCCCTGGTTTCTGTCCTAGATTTCTATTTGGTTTGTGCATATGTTAAAGGATCAAAAATAAAAAATATGTTTTGTGTCATACCTACTTAGAAATAGAGCTGGAATAGTAGATAATATTTTTAGAGAATTGGGTCTTTGTATTTTTTTAACTTGATTGTATTTAACTTTTTGCCATTAGGATGCCTTGTTTTTCCTGAAGGACTTTTTCACTAGCCTTTCTACAGAAGTAGAACTCTTAGTTACTCCAGATCCTGAAGGTATATTTCTAAAAAAGTCTAACATAAAAGTGCCACTGCTTTCTCCTTTAATTTGTGTATGTGTTTATAAACTCACATGTGAATCTTTTGTGTGTAAAAACTTATGTTGGGGTTTGAGCACTAACATTAATGGCTGATTAATTAGAACTCAGAAGCCTTAGGTATTTAAGCTTTTTATTTTATAAATATGAACAAAGGTCTTCAACATCTGGAATCTTAATTCTATAAAAGGTTTAACCAAAATTAGAGCATATTTAATAAGAAATTCTGGAAAAATTGAGGACTCTGTATATGCTATTAGGAGTTATTATTAGTTAAAACAAATACATTGTGCTGCTTATTTATAAAATTGAATTCTGTATTAGACAATTTCAAGCTATTAGAAAAACATACTACTTTATGCCAGGAGTAATAAACAAACTATGTGTACAGTTGAAGCAGTACTACTTATCAATTAAATTTTACTTTTACTGATACAAAAGCAGTATATATTCAAAAGCATATTTCTACTACTAACTGTATTTTAGCATTTCTTAGCAGCTATACTTTATATATTTCTGTTGAGATGTCATGCTAGAATGCATAGGTAATGAAGCCCTCTGCAATGCTGCTGTTAGAACCCGATGGATTATTTATGCTGATGCACAAACCTCAACTTAATAACTTTTATTAAAAACTAAGAGAATCTAAATATTGCCTTGCTACTAAGTCCTACTAATGAGCATTAGAACTTACTAAGGACACAGTAGTTGTGTAAATATAGTCTTTCTGTAATCACTGTCAAAAATTAGTCACTTTACTGTGTATAACTTTTTTTCTTAGTTAAAAAGTCTCCTGGTGCTGAAGTTACATGTAGTTTGCCCAGGCACGTCAGCAGCCTTAAGGAACCAAGTCCAGTCATTTCTTTTTCATCACACAAGCAAGCAAATGAAAATGGTAGCATTGATTCTATGGATGTGGTTAATGGAGATGATGATCAGTTCTCACAAGAAACGACATCATACAGTGATCAGCCAGTATTTTTCAGGTAAGATTTCATTACAGAATTTCCACTGACACATAGCTGGATGTTTAAAGAAAGTGTGGTGATAAACTGTTCAGACCTTAGGGCAAGTTGCATTTTTTTGTTTGTTTATTGGCTGGTTGTGGCAAGCAAATATGTTTCTATCACTGGAAAGTTCACCAGTGATTTTTATTAACTTTTGCACACTACTGTGCACAAGGAAATAAAAATTAAACCTCTGTCCCATACAGAGCCACTAATGAGATGTTTTACAAATGTATAAAAAGTGCAGTGTTTGTATTCTTACATCTAACTATAAATTATATCTAATATAACCAGAGATGAGAGTATATAAAGGAAAAGCATATAAGGATATCATGGAAGAGAGGTATGAAATTAAAATATCACAAGAGAAAATAATGTGGCCCTGACTGGGAAGTGACTATGAAAATTGTAGCTTGTTATGCAGAATTTTTTTCTTTTATATTCAGATCAGAAGTGCCTCTAACAACAGATATGTGCTGTGGTAAGCAGTGCAAAGCTAAATTGTAGTAGTATGGCTATGGTTCTATTTCACCACATACATTACCAACAGAATTTTTAGCAAATTCCACTTGCAGGACTAAATTTTGTCCACAGAGCCGTCATTTTGTGAGTGTTGGCTTGTTTGTTTTTTTTAACATAAAGATGCTCACTTGCAGGATTAGTAGCACATTTGCAGGACTGTTAAATTTATTACAAATGCTAGCCTGAAATAGAGGTGAATAAAGCAAGAAAAACTGAATTTGCCACTGTATTTTGTACATTTATTCTGAAGTACAACCACAGTAACTAAAGGATTTATAGTTTACTGAAAAGGGTATGACATCCTATTCCAGGAGAATAGGAAGCCACGAGTTTATTTTCAGAAGGGTAATTTTATTTCCTTTTCCTGTTTCTCACTATAATATTTTCTTTGTATGTCCCAGAGAATTTCGCTTTACATCAGAAGTTCCAATACGGCTTGATTACCATGGCAAGCACGTATCGATGGATCAGGTTTGTGTACAAGGCTGATGCTACAGAAGAAAAGTTTAATATTGTTTGTTTTGCTTTCCCCTTCCTGCTCCCCATCAATGGGGGTATATTTTTATGCTCCCTACTCATTAATGATGTGATCATGACAAATGTAAACCACTCTTTTGCCCCCCCCTTAGTTTTAGTAAAGCTTAACTCTTAATTGAAAAACTAGGGAGTGGATCCCCCACATATGATTAACATATAATTAAATGATGGGACTTGAATGTCACATTTATGAGCTCAATGATTGACTTGAAATCATAGTGTGTAACTGCAGTGCCCCTCAAAGTATTATAGCACTTTCTGATGTCAGAATTGTGCATTTTATTTTATCATTTCCTCATTACTGCAAGAATAAAATATTGTTGGTTGTTCTCCCTGTTTCCTTTCCTTGCAGTCTAGTAACATATAGGCCTCATTGGCAGTGGCAGAATCTGTTACAGATGAAAAAAATGCTCATGGTTCTTGTTAAAATATGCATTCTTTATCACACTGAGTTTAGAAATAGACATCAAAAAATCCTATTTGCACAACAAGGCCTGTACTTTGTCAAATCAGTACGGAAATATGGGAAGGTGAAAGTAGCAACCTCTTGAATTTGCCTGGCTATCAGAAATCAAAACATGAAATATGGTAGCTTTAGAATGCCTGGAACACACTAAAGTCAGAGCTATGTTTATATAATTTATTATCGCTTATTATTTCTGAAGAAGCTCTCTTGTATCCAGACATTTTTCTTAGAGTTGCAGGTAAAGCCAAGTTTCCTTTTTTTGCAAGTTTCCATGTAACATGATTCATAGCACTCTAATGAGTCACATTTGGGAGAGTGAGGGAGAATGCTTAGACAAAGTACCTGTAAGAGTTGAGATGATGAAATTATTTCTCACAAGTTGTACAGGTTGAGTAAATGTATTTCATAGCAAAATATTTCACTTACAGGGAACATTAGCTGGGATTCTTATTGGACTTGCTCAGTTGAACTGCTCAGAATTAAAGCTGAAGAGGCTTTGTTACAGACACGGGTAAGTTTATCAAAATGTACATCAACACTGCTACTTCAAATTGGACTATTTATGGGGAATTCAGCTATTTGTGGGGAATAGCTGAACCTTGCAAATTCAAGGTAAATTCTCTTAAGATGCCCTTCTAAAATCCAAAATGCTTTTTGACAAGTATTTCTTGATTCTAGGGTTTTTTCAAATGTATATAATTCAACAGCTTCTATCTCAGAACAGAATTTAATATATGTATTAGCCTTGATGATAAACTCTTAGTTTCATTTTTATGTTTACTTCCTGTACTTCATACAGTTTGTTTTATGAAGTTTTATGAAGCGCGTACATTTGAAATACTTGGTTTAGCCAATAGCAACAAAAACACTTGAAAAAGCTTTCCTTTTGTTTAAATGACATCTTTTGCTTCAGTGAACAATGAATGCATTTATCTTATTATGAGTTGTTTGTTAAAAAAGTTTAATAATTGTATTTACTTTAGTTTATTAGGTGTGGATAAATTGTTCTCCTATGCCATCAGTGAATGGCTTAACGATATAAAGAAAAACCAGCTACCAGGAATTTTGGGAGGCGTAGGGCCTATGCATTCTCTTGTGCAGTTAGGTAAGATAATTCTTACTTCTATAATTCTTACTTCTATACAGCTACATATGAATGTGTTTCTTTAAACACCAAACAAGACCTCTCCCCTGCAAAAAAAAAGCACAAACCATGTTGACTCTTGTTTTCACTTCCTTTCAAGGCATTCTTCTTATCTAAGAGAACTTTCTGACTGTAGTGTTGTGTCTTCATTTTCAGTGCAAGGTCTGAAAGACCTGGTGTGGTTGCCAATAGAGCAGTACCGCAAGGATGGTCGAATTGTCAGAGGCTTTCAAAGAGGAGCAGCTTCTTTTGGTACTTCCACTGCCATGGCAGCACTGGAGCTAACAAACAGAATGGTTCAGACTATACAGGTAGAGTGTATTATTCCTGAAGTTAGATGTAAAATGAAAGGTGTGGAAACTAATATCTTAATGCTATAGAATTAAGGTCGAGAGCATTTATTAAAGAAGAAAAAGCAGCTGTATAAATAGGAGAGCAGAGACTGGGTAAAGTTTGCAGCAGTCTGTGAGGTGAGAACTATGGCATCAAATGCAATGGTTAGAAAATCGTGTTAAAATAGTTTTGAACACCCAAGATGCTGCTTGCTTCTTAATGTCTTTAATGTATTACAATGTATAATTTAATACAAAAGTGTTCAGCTTCACTGAAAAATTCACTGCTGTTGAGAAAGATGAGTTCTTCCTGCATGTGTGTTATCCAGTAGTAGAGTCTTACCTTTTTGTAAAAAACAAATACTATTTCTGTAGATATACACAAAGGCTATAAAGTTTACTGGATTTAACACTAAGGTAATCTTGGATTAAAGTGTTGATAAATTTATATTTCTTAATATAAAATATATGACAATACACTTATATGACCTAATCTTGCAAAAATAGTGTATGTGCCTTAGCTTGAACATACGTAGTTAGAAAATCAGTGCTATTAATCCCAAGTGGGATTATATGTGTGCCTGCGTGTTTGTAAGAAATACCATTGATCAAATGTTCAGTTTCTGTCTTGAGCATTTCATGCAGTTTAGAGGATGCCTTGAAAGAGACAACAATTAGGAGGGGAGAAAACCCCACCCAAACCTACAACATTCATTCTTTCATTATGGAATTAATGTACAGTTAGAGCTGCACATTCCAGAAGTTCTTGTACGAAACTGTAATATTATGCAAATGAATATTATTTGTGGAATAAGAGTTCTTTATTTTGATGACATCACCCTATTAGTAGTTCCAGTTTGTGATCAGGTGCTGTAACACTTGTGTTTTGCATTTGCTCCTGATGTGCAGGCGGCTGCAGAAACTGCTTATGACATGGTATCACCAGGGCCTACCTTCATTGAAGCAAAAAAGATCAAACGGTTCCCTCGCCATCGCTTGGCCCATCAGCCAGTGGACC
Organism: Petroica traversi; assembly: GCA_025920805.1. Classification (NCBI taxonomy): domain Eukaryota; kingdom Metazoa; phylum Chordata; class Aves; order Passeriformes; family Petroicidae; genus Petroica; species Petroica traversi. Next base: position 11,376,879 of record JAHLSL010000007.1, read on the forward strand.
TGCGGGAGGGTGTAGCCAAAGCGTACAGTGTCGTAAAAGAGGTGAGTGCAGGAGCAATCGTTGGGAACCAAAGGAAGAATTTTTTCCTAAAGTGGCAAATAAAATAACAGACATTAGTTTAGGCTGACCAAATGGAGAAGGAGATTTCAGCTTTGAACAAGACTGTCTTTATCAATAATCTTAAACTATCAGAAATCTTGAATGGAAAAAGCAGAAAAAACCTAAGATGTCATGTGGATGAGTGTGAATAAAACTTGAGTGCTCTGTGGTTGGGATGGTTTACAATTATTCTTAGCCACATAAACTTGATTTCCTGTGCTGTGTTGTCCATCCTTCCCTTTTCTTTCTGCACTACCTCCTCTGCAGTTACCGTTAATTCTGAGGAAGGTAGAGTTTGAGTGTAATGCAGGATTTAAAAGAAGTGAAACCTTTCTCTATTATGACAATGTATTATAAATTAGAATGCTGACCTGTTTTTATTATATTTTGTATTGTACTTGATTTGTTGCACCTTATATACTGTCTGTGAAGTAAGGTGTCAGCTGAGTTTCCAGTGCATTTTGTAATTTTTCAATAGTTCAGAGTACCCCAAAGTTTCTTTCCTGATGCACAAGATGTGCCACCAGAAGTTGCATGAAATATTTACATCTCTAAGTACTTAATAAGATCCTTAGACTTGCTCTTAAGTAACACTTAGCCTTATTAGAAGAACTAAATCAAATTTGTATCAGTATTGTTTTACTACAGTTATAATCCAAATCACCAAGAAGAAAAATGCTGAGCAGTTTAAAATTTTAGGAGATGTTGCTTTTTCTTTTATAGTGTAATCGATTTCCTTTATTTTCTTAAAGGGCATTACGGACACAGCCCAAACCATCTATGAGACTGCTGCTCGTGAGCATGAGAACAGAGGAGTCACTGGAGCAGTTGGAGGAGTCCTTCGCCAAATCCCACCCACTGTGGTGAAACCTTTCATCGTGGCCACAGAGGCCACCTCAAATGTTCTGGGTGGAATGAGAAACCAGATCAGGCCAGATGTGCGTCAAGAAGAGTCTCAGAAGTGGCGCCTTGGGGAGGATTGAGATTGTAAATCTGGCTCAGCAGGCAGGTAGCAAGGCTGGAAATGCAGAAGAATGTCCTGTTGGCAGCTGTAGATGGAGCTCTTTGTTCTGTCGTGCTCATCTCAGGAACAAATGAGGTTTTCCAACTGTTATTAGCAAAACATCCTACCAAAAATATTTATGAAGTGAAAAGAGAATTGGTACGTGCTTATACCGTGTGTTACCAATACATTTGGTAGATAGTGCCAAACATAGTGAAGCATGCGCTGCCAACTCAGAGACATGCTTGCCCTGTTCCATATACCATATTTTTCTTGGTAGATTTGACATCTGAAGCAGTAGTCTGTATGGTGAAGCCAAGTGGACTTTAAAGAGGTTTTCTGAGCATAGTCAAATAACTGTCTTCAATAAAGGGCTCTGCAGATGCTCTTCACTGACTAAAGGATAAAAGCTTTCATTGTGAACATGAGACGTGAGGCTGTCTAATATGGAAGCAGATAAGATAATACTGTGTAGTGATCATAAGCATCGCTCTTAGCGTGGCACTTACGGCAAGGACAAGCTTGATAACCATTCAGAGTTTAGATTCAGTGTCAATACACCTGTGAACAGAATTTGTTCCTAAATATTAAATACCTACTTTCGTGGGTTTTTGAAGAACCTGAATGTTGCAGAAATGTTCTGTTGTGTTGCACTTTAAAGGATATGGCCTGTATATTGTGCTTTTTTTATAGTGTGAATAAAATGTAACGTGCATTATCCTTTATGTGTTTTAGAAGCTTACACAAATTATTGAAAAGAGCATCATTTGATGATGATCCTACAGAAAAGTGTCTTAAATTTATTTAAACTCATATGTAAAAACTTTTGTCTACTGTTACACTAATTACGATGCTAAAAATACCTACTTTCAGAAAAACAATTAATTATAATTGTCACCAACAGTTCTTTGTAAGAATGAAAAATCATAAGTAAAAACAAAGTATTTCATAATTTCATAGTTAAAAGGCTATATAGACTTTATTTTAGTAATCTGCTTTTATTTGAAGTTCATAGTGTCGCAAAGTTGCTGCTCTCACAAGGTATTCTTAATTTAGATTGTGTGTCATCAGTTATTCGACAGTGAGTATTTGGGGTCCTTTAATTGAAACTGGGAATGGGCGAGAGGTTCTTGAAAAGGACAGCAAAACTTCAAAAATCAAAGTTGGTACTGACATTACCATTTAGTTGCTGGTGTGAGTCTCCACAGAACTTTATTAAGCACCTGACATTGCACCATTTTGGGGCAGTTAAAAGTCTCGGTGATAGATGTGCAATAATGTACTTTTTTTGTCTTGTATTAGCAAAAACTGGAGAATAAAAAGTAAAGATTCTCTTGAGTAGAAAAATACTCATTTTGAAAGTAGATTAAACTTTAAGTGACTAGCCAGTATGTAAGTTTGTCTTAGTTCTATGCTAATCATAAGTGGAAATCCTGCCCATATGCCATGTGGAAAATCCCCACTGAAAGGGGAACATCAGATGCTGTTGATCAGACTTCAGTATCAAAGAGTGATGAAGAAGTAATTTTCTCTCTCTTTGTTCAGTTAACCTGCCTCTAGCAGAAGCTTTGCAGATGGGCCTTATGGGAGAAGCAGGAGTGTATGAAGGAAAATAATTGCTGCTTGTTCATGCTGATACTATACTAGCTATTCCTGAACACCAAAGAATGTGGCTGGACAGCAGATGATTTGAAATTGTCCCTTCTGTTGGGAAGACTTCTGCAGTCTGCTTTTTTATTTTTCATAAAAGCTCCATGTAAAAACAAATTCCTGCATACGGTGACAGCTGATATTATAAACTTTTGTTTCAGTTCACTGGATTCATTGAAGTTATGCTATACTTTGAAGACCTGGTTTTTTTCAGTTAAATGACTTGCTTGTAAGCAGGAGGAGATGCTTTTGAGAGGAAAAATACCTGCAGATTTAATAACATAGAATATTTTCTGATGTAAAAATACTTGCTGTAGTGCATACTTCTGTTCAGTAATTAGAGAGCTCTGCTTTAGTGAGAGCCCAAAGCATGAGCATTTTGCACAGGAATGATTTCGATGTTTGCAATGTGGCACCTCCTGAATGCCTTCTCAAGAAGTGGTGGTGAATCAATGCAAGTAAGTAGCAATACACCTTTTTCATGGGTAATTACTATGCTAGTAATTAGCTAGTACTAGTAAATAGCTAATCCAGTTCATCCACTTAGAGTACACTGCAGTAGCATAAATCTACATATTTTCTTCCTTTCAGGCACTGCTGAAAAGAAGTGGTGGTATTTCAGTATTCTTTTCTTTTTCAATTCTATCAAGGCCTGGTTGTACTGCAAGGCAATTAGAATATATTTTTATATGAGGACATGATGTCAAGGTAAAACATTTTTGTAGCGTGTCTCTCATTGTCAGCAATACAGATTGTACAAATTCATTAAACTTCACTTTTCACTATGTAAACCCTCTCATTTACTGCTTGCACTTTATTGAGCCTTTTGAGTAAAATTGATTCTAAATTTTTTTTCAACGTTTTACTTTGGAATTTTTTTAAATTTTGGGGTGTATATTCTGCATTGTTGCAGTGTTTGAAATATTAAAAAAATACTAAAAAATTGTAAGAAGTATTGAACTAGTCTTTACATTAAGACTAGGTTGCAGAATGTGTCTTGTGGGGCTCAGTTTGTGTTTTAAATCAAAAAGTATCATGTATGAGAAGGGATTAATCAAATGCTCTGCTCAATACTGTGAGAGTTTTCAAGCACTTAAAAAAAATACACAAAATGAGATTTGACTCTGGACATATTTCCTGTGAATGGTAGTTTATGGAGAACATTTTTCTGTATTGTCCATTAGCGCAAGGAGATTGGCAAAAATATTCTTGTACTTTTCCACTGAAATATGTTGCTATAGATACGAGCAGTTTTCATATCTGTAGAGGCTGTAAACTGACATGGACAAAGCTTAATTCTCTTGAAATAATCTAACACTATTACTGCTATTCCTGTTACTCAGCCCAGCACTGTCCAGATGACAGACAGAACTGTCATCCTGGGTTCTCTTAAATATCCAGGTGTTTCAAATAATACATCGACGAGTGCCTCGAAAGTACCTGAAAAAAAGACAGCCATCTTTTGTAAAACAAACCAACCATTCTTGCTAAAAATCTTGGCAGTGACTGAGAGCAGCAAATCAAATTCAAAGGCAGCTTCCATTTTCTTTCCGCTGTCTCTTCTTCCAAATCCTGCAGGTTTTTAGCAGTGCAGTGTTCCCTATGTGTACCTGCCTAATGATCAGCATCGTCAGTGACTCACTGGAGAATCCCCCGGTGAGTTCTCTGTGCTTAAGGGGTGTGCCTGCTTCTATTTGCTCACTAAGTGGTTGATTGTAAACATCCATTGCTTGCTTTCATTTACTGTTCCTTAACTGAGTTGCCAAGAAAGGTTTCTTACTAAACCAAAAAGCTGTTCAATGGTTATGAACAAGACTCTCTTACCAAACGTGAAACATACACCTGCAAATGTGATACTGATTTTCCTTTAAATGTTGAAGTGTATGCATTTTGTAAAACAATGAATCCAAGAATTTGTTTAGAGTAGATGGATACTTCTAAATCATTTAAATACCCTAAATGCCCCTGCAAGATAAGTCAGAAAATGTGTGGGTGTGTATGCCAGTTTGGATCCTAGTGTGCACAGTTCTTCAGTCTCCAGGCCTCATGATTTAAGCTTTTGACAACTGTTTTAAGTTGCTCTACATGCTGAATCTTGTTTACAAGTAAATATTAGATACTTACAAGTCAAATACATAAATACAAATAGTGCATTTGTACTGGATTTCTTAACTGTAAGGTAGCTCAGACAGAAACACGGCAATTTATGTATGTTTGTGTATATTTTTTACATTTTTGCACTTATAGTAGTTTTGTGGTATTGTTTGTATATAGTTTGCTAGTGTAAAGAATATAATCTCATGAAATAGAAACCACTGTTGAAGGGAATTGACTATTTCAACTTGAGTTATTTTGCTTAAAGTTCTTGTCCCCTCAGTATGTCCTTGAGAATTATTTTTAACCATAATTTGTATGGCACCAAAAATATATTTTAGCATATTAAAATGCTGAAAGGCCTGAGTGCAAATAGGTTGTCTGTTAAATACATCTAATGGAAAATACTCCCCCACAAATTTGTAACAATATAAAAATAAATATCTTAATTTGTTCCTTGAGTTGGTTTTCTCTACCTGTGAATATAATGCAGAAAACAGTCTCCCAAAGTACCAGAATTAACTGTTAAAACTAAGAGTTGTACCTCAAGAAAAATTACACTAAGAAAGAGAAAGTTTCAAAATTGCACAGAGATCAAAAGGTGGGAAATTAATTAAGCTGGCTGCTATAACCTGAAATCACTTCTGTTGTGCATTAACAAAACTCTCTTTACCTGAATGATCAGGTTTTGTGTCCCCCATAGGCCTGTTCCTGCATTTAGTTACTTAACAATATATTTCTTATCTCTGCATTTAGTGGAGGCTTTTAAAGCATTAGTAGCTTCCAAACCCTGCTAAGAATGCACAATAATTCCCTTCAAGATCCTTCTCTGATACCCACTTCACATGTGTTTAGTTACAAGCATCTGAAAAGAAATCTTAGAGTTGAGTGCTGGGCAGTATTAAATGCTGGCACCAGTGCCAGATCCCTGAATACTGTGAAAGGTGTAAACAATTTTCTGGTGTTTTGTAATGTTATAATCTAAGGATGAGGAATGGTTGCTGTATAAAGCTGGATATCTAGTCTGTCAAACAGCAACCTTTCATTAAAGAAGTAAACTGACTACCACCCTGTGTATCTTCTCTTCCCTCAAACCTTTTTTTTTTTTTTTTAACAAGACCTCATGGTGGGTTAAAGGAAAGTATCCAAGTTCTTTATCTCTTTGCAATACTAGGGCATACCAGGGATAATCCTGATGCCCTTAGGTTAGCCCCAGATGATCAGAGGAGACAAAGACTCCACTGATGAAACTCCAAATACCTGAGAATTTATGGAAAGTTACCAGTAAGTCATACCAACTCTGAGCAACTTGAGCTGGTATCCTTGATCTCTATTCCTAATTGAGAATGAACACAGGCTCAGGTGTTCTTTTTTTTTTTTCCCCATTAGTCAATTTTATTAGCAACATTTGAAATGTGATATTAAATAGTGGGGTATTTTCTGCCAATTCATATTTCCAGGAAATAGTATCTTAAACCACTTCTATTAACAGAGATTATTAAAGTAATAAAGCTGCCTTTTTGTGACAGATAACTGAGGTTTCAGAGCTGTTTCATTCTGAAACAGCAGAACTTACTGAAGGGCAACAATGAAGTATTCATGGACCCACGGGCAAGGAAGCAGTTCAAGCTTCTTAGGTGTTTGTCATTGAGGATCTGTGAGCTATTTGTAGAGTAGTTCTGCTCTCAGGCTTTTATTTGTTTATCTAGTTATTTGCTCTTTTGTTGATTTCTTTCTTCATTAAGAGCACGAGTGTTAAATTTGGCTCTTGCAGGTTGAAGATTGGAAGGAAGCCTCCAAGGAGGAAAAGATATGAAACCATTAGAGCAGGAGGAAGGTTACTTCATTTTTGGAGATATGGCACAGAACACAATAAGATTTAGACTCCAACACTTGTTGTATGGAAGATTTGTTGATGGCCCCAACAACTCTATGAATTTCCCAGGATTACTTTCTTTCTTTCCCTTCTTCTCCCTGATGAGTTTGAAAATGTTTCCTACTGTGTGTACAGCACAGTCTGAGGGAGACTTAAGGTTGTGAGCTTGAAGATGTTTGACAGTTCTGCACTGTCATCACAACACTGGCAGTCCTAGGCTGAATGGCAGGTGCAGGCAGGTGAGCTGAAGCCAGGAGATGAAGTGGCACAAGGCGAGCTCTGAGAGTGCTGATAAAACCAAAGCCTGGGTATATGCTTTGCTGTGCTGAGTATTGTGCAGATCTGGATTCATTGCAGCTGATGGAAAGATAGCACAGAGACCAGGCAGTGATCAACAGAGACATGTGCATAACACTTGGAACAGTGGATGGAAAAGCAAAGTGTGCCTTGAGAGGATGGCAAAAGTAGTGCTCAGGTTAAGCAGGTTATTTATATCAGTAGAAGGTTTTTAAGATATAATTCCTGATATCATTTATCTCTTTAGTAATACTTAACAGATCTGAAATGTTTCCTGGAATTGTTCAATAAAATAAAAATAAAATAAAATCCTTCACCTTCATTATGGCCTGTCTCTGTGCACTCAGTGCCAGAACTTTTAGAGGCCTAAAAGTATTTTAGATGTGAGGCTTCCATTGTTGCTCAAGTTCCATTTTCTCTTGGCCTTTCAATTACTTTGTTGTAATAGTGTTTGCTCTTTTTCTTCTTTTCCATGTCCTTTCTGTTTCTGAGTGCTTATTTTCCTCAAAACAGCTGATGGGCCAAATGCAACAAATGCAAATGAGGGGAGCAGTTATACCAATTCCATTACAGGAAATCCGTCTTTGGTTTACACCAGCCGAAAGTATTGTCCCAGGTCACAGCTTTCTGGTTTTGCTACTATTCTTAAGAGTTGTAACTTATTGGCAAGAAGGCCCTTTTTCCCACCCAGAGATGATGCCCCTCCAGGTCAATTTGTTAATACAATGGGGTTTGACAATTCTTTCAAAAAGGAAAATTACCCTGTGTTTGAGAGGATCTGTTGATGTGGGAATGTAAACTGGGCTCTGTCACTTCACAATATCTCACGGGCACTGCAGCACTGACAGGAGGCAATTACAAGGGAGCGTGTCCCACTACATTAACCATTAATGCCTCTACATCGTTGCCCTAAGCCTCTCATATAATTTAATGCAAAGATCTGCACTGACGTTAAGAGAGAAAGTTTTCAGATGCAATTTTCATCATAACCATCTTGCCTTGTTGTCCTCGACCTGAATTTTTACTGATGCTGCTTCCTATTAAGCATGAAACCCCAAGAAGAGTTTTAACAGATATTTGTGAAGATGCAGAAAAATCTAGGAAGGTTGATGAATAAAGTTGAGCAATGTTGTTATTTCTGCCACCCCTGAGATTTGCTGGTAAGTGCTCTTGTGTCTGAATTTCTTGATCAATCCGGCTACTCCAGGGCAATCACTTGAATGTAAGCTTGCCATGCAGACAGGAGAAAGAAACAAAGATTTTTCAGAGTAACACTGAATATCTGAAAAATGTTTGGGGTTTGTATTTTTTTCTCACTTCACATTTTAGGGGTAGTTATACAAGCAGGTTCACTAGAGCCCTCCTTGTGTTACTGAGGAACAGCTCTTGATACTTGTTGCTTTTGCAAAACTCATCTCTGCATCAAAGTTCATGCAGACAAAGGACAGTGAAGTGAGTTCACCTGCCTGAGCAGAGCCTGTGAGCTGAGGAGAAGCTGAGTGTAAGCACCCAGCCATCCTGCAGAAGGACAGAGGTGTTTGTGTCCAAAGTACAGCCAGTATCTTCTGTTGGGAGCAAAACAGAGCCTTTCTGAGCTTCCCCTGTGTTTTTTAGGGAACTAACCCTGAGTGCTCTGCAGTGGCTCCTAGGGCAGGGCCATCAGGTGCAGAAAATGATAGGCACATGGCTTTCTCCTCCCTTTCAGTGACACACTGATATCACCCCCTTTCCTTTTCCAAGGAGATTCTGTTTCAGACAATTTGAAGTGTGTGTCAGGGAAAGTCTAAATTGTCAGAGAAAGCTAAACAAAGCCAGCTTCTCAGTACACCTTGTTTTTACTGCAAAATCCAAATTGTTCTTGTTCTATTCTTGTTTAAAAATATATATAAATCTGTCTTGATCTTGCATTGCACAAGTAAATAAATGTGGTGATTCTGGGACACTGTTTTTCCACCAGTGTCTATGGAGGCAGATGTCAGGCTGCTCCTATCTTCTCCTGTGTTCAACTGCTGAAAATCTTCTAGAAACCCATAGCAAAACTGAAAAACTGAAACTGTGTCCCTGCCTATTTTTAGCAAGGCTAAAGTGAAAACTTGAGGAGAACTGAAAGAGAAGACTCCTTCAAATTATTTACTGTTTGAAAATTGAAGGACCTGCTTAGAGGAAGGCAAAGAACTGGGAGCTTTTTGACAGAGTTTGGTTAGTCTCCAGGGGAACTTCCACATGGCTGAGTCTACTTTGCTGAAAGCTGTTTCCTTCTTCACGTCACTTTTATGTTTAAGATCAAGTCCATTGTGTTAGGTTCCAAGCAGCAAGAATTTACGTTCCTCTGACATGTAAAAATCCTGTGTTTTTCTACAGTGTGTTTCCATAAATAATAGCTGTCACTACAGTGCAAAAAAAAAATTTGAAATGTATTTTCAGAATAGTTCTTGTTTACATAAAAATCGGCAGCTAATGTTGTCTTTTATAAATTGAACTTCATCCCATATATCTATTGTGGGACAGAAACTACTTGTGTAGAGGACGACACATGAGCTCTAGTCACTCAGGACACAAAGTGCTGGATAATTAACACTCAGATCTATTGTTGATGCTAAGGTCAATTTTAGGTGTATTATATGTACCTCTAGCTGGGAAAATTTACATCTTTATATGGATTAAAATTGTGATTATGATAATAATATTCCAGGAAGTCAAGATATGTGTAAAAGTGCAACAGACGTTGCACTTTATGCAATGATAAAGGAAATATTTTACAAGGCTTATCAATCATTTCTCCAAATTTTCTCATTTTCAGAGGGAAATTGTTTAGTTGTTCATAATAAAATGCTGAGGTTATGACTCCAGAAGAAACTGATCATAGTGACAGAAAATACTAACAAGGAAGTGGCTGCTACAGAAGAAACTTGTTTTAGTCATAGTCAATCACAAAGACCAGGGAAAGTCACAGCAAATTAAGTAGTACTGTCTCCCAAATAATTCACAACTAAATGATGTATCTTGATATAACCAAATCTGCATTAATTACTGACAATAAATTAGCTCCTCTTTCCTCAGAGAAAATGACTAAAGGTTTATTTAGAAAATATGTATGTGTCTACATGGCCTCTCAAAGAACAATGATAATTGCTTTGTAGTGCAATGTTAAAAATAGTTGAAAATGCATTGTTTAGAATGAAAACTCTTAAAACTGCATTAAGAATATTTAAGAACTGAAAATTCTATCACAGTCAACTTGAATCATGGTGGTGCAGTGCCACATTAATTTTGAGAGATGTTACTCTGTCCAATAATGGAACACATCATCCTGGTGCAGTTCAGTGGCCTGACTCCCACTCATATGGTGTGATGCTGCTAAAAAGCTTGTGTGCCATTTGGACAGTTCAGAACATGGTTTCCCTTAATTTTCCATCAGAGAACACTCAGTCAAAGGGGGAAGACATTGAATATGAGACATATGAGGAAATATTCACCAGCTTTTGGTCTAGTCAAAGAACCACTTTGTTTTGTGTCAGAGTTGTTGAGTCCTGCATTGAAGTTCCTAGCCTGAAAAGACAATATTAGAGCAAGTTTGTGCTTTCTCTGGATACTTTTCAGTTCTTAATTTGATCAGATGTTGCAGTACACTTTTACCCAGAAACTGAGGAAATGGGGGATTGTTTTACAAATGTGATGTTTTTGTTGGGATTCTGTTCTACTAGAAATAAATGTTATTGTCCACATCTATAATTGGCAAAAACATGTTAATAATGGTGTATACCACTGATTATAGTTATTTCCAGAAAAATACCATCTCTAAGAGAGAGGCAGGAGCCATGATTTTACCTGAGAAGAAGAACAAGTTATATCTTTGTAATTCCTGTGACATTGTCTTAGTCTTAGGTTCATTGTTTGCTTGCTTTTTTTTTTTTTTTTTTTTAATGCATTACATTTAGGTCACAGAGTGGCTTAAGCTGTCCTGCACCTCTTTTTCCAGTAGCTACTCCATCCATGTCCTGCTTTGCCTCCTGGATACCTGGTTTTGTGCACTGTACATGGTGCATTGGAACTGAAACTGGATAATAAATGAGTTTTATTCTGGATCACTTTCCTGATTCAGTTCATCATATATCTGCAGCTCCCTCTGTCCTAACTCAGCTAAAGAAGAAAGAACAAATGAGTGAAAAAAAAGTACGTCTAGGGCAGAATCAGCCAACAGAGTCTTTGAAAAAATATGTGGGAAAAGATCAATTACCTTTACGTTTTAATTTGCTCTCTGGGAGAAATTAAAGAGAATTTACCAACTTGTAAGCAGACTGTCTATGAACACTTGGATCTGTTGTTATCTGTCATAGCAGGATATCACTTTTTACTGCTTTTGGTAATATAGTCTGACATTTGTTTATCAAACTTATTCTCAGATGTGTATTCTCTGTTAACCAAAGAACAATTTAAAAAAATCTCTTTTCCTCCTTCTCTTTTTATGAAGTGTAAGAGCTCTCATTATCTTGCTTTTCTCTGACTGTGAGGTTTACAAGTCAACACTGATATGCATGTATTTATTTGTGTTAAAATATGTGACTTGGCCTTGACAAAAATCTCTAATTATATTATCTCTTTTCTTTGCATTTCTTTTGCTACATTAATTTAGTAGAAATGGTCTTGATATTCAGCATCTTGCAACAATACTTTTTATTCTGCCTACCTCTCCATTTGTGCTGGAATAAATAATACTCTGCTATCTCAGTGAGGTGACACCAATGCAGTTTTTATGTCAATTGTGATAATAGTCTAATTGGTCTAAATGTCAGATTCTGCCAGTAGCTCAGGGGGTAATGTGGAGACTGGCAAAGACTCAAGAACTTTAAAATATGTAGCATGTTTTACCTACACCACAGGTAACTTGGAAAGTGCATTTTATGTGCTATTATTATTAAACCCCCAAACTTTTAAGTGTTCACAAAGCTTGACTGTGAGTAATCTTGTCTGATGTTTAGATTTACCAGAAGTCACTTAATGTTAGCAATACATGTGAGCACATAAGTGGTTTTCATAAGGGAAAATGTCCTTAAGTGTTTGCTTGAAAAGAAGATTTTGATTTCTATACAAACAACTGAAATTCACAGCAGTGTGTGGAGTGTGACACATCGAAGGTCATGAAGCAATGGATGATTCATCTTCTCAAATACCTGATTTTATGAAGTTGCACTTCTGGATCTTAAATTCAGCTTAACAGATGATTTTTTAGAGTGTATTTTTAAATCCCTTCAGATTTTCATGTTAGAGACCATCTTGATTGCAGTGACTGTGCCTGGAATTAAACACTTTGAATTCCAGTTCTTCTGGAAAAGCAGTAATTCATTTCTACCAGGAGGGGCTGCTCAGCAACGGTTCCTTGGTCGCAAAACCAGTCCAAAAAGAAAAGCCTAGCTGGGCTGCGGATCTGTGTATGTCAGATGTTCACACATGCCTCCCAAATTTCAGACAGCTTGTAGGAAAGGTTCCTTCCTTGTGTGTGTGTGTGCACGTGCACACCCTCATCAAGGCTCTTATGATGCTCTGAAACATCATAGACTTTCACTCCATAATGAGCAGTGGCTCTGATTTGGGTCTTCATGTCTCTATGCCTCAATTTTCATTAATCTAAATAATAAAGCCCAATAATGAACTAGTCTTTTGAAGTATTACTACTATAATAAATAAAATAATTTTTTAGAGAACCACTTTTCGTACCATTTTTATGGCTCTTTTTATTACTCTGAGTGACTTACAGTTTTGGCAGGGAAGAGGAAGTGAGAATTCAAAGCATTGCTATACTTAAAAACAAATCTTGTGCTATTTTTGCTTCACAGCCCCCTACACGTGGACCAGAGTTCACCTTACTCTTGAAACACTGAAGACAAAGCTACCTTGGACATCCATAATAGTGGTCTTTGAAATGTTGCCAGACTTCTTGGCTTTCTTAGCTTTGTTCACAGAGTCCGCTCTGACATTTTTGGTTGTGCTCCAAAGCAACCTGAGCCTCGTCATCTGCCAGCCTGGACCAGCCAAGCTCCCTGCATGGCCACTTGCCCTCCAAAGCTGCTGATCATGACTGCAGACAGATCCTGGCAAGGCAAGCACATTTCCTCATCATCCAGGAGCAGATGCCCTCACATATGGGAGGAGTTCAGCATCATCTCTGTCCAGGAACTTCTTTGGTAAAGGATTTCTAGCTGTGCTCTTCAAGAACAAATTTTTTATTCTTGCACAATTGTCTTGGATGGGGCCTTCTAGGTACTCTTTGGTGTACAGCCCTGGACAGCCAGGGTGGCTCCCTGTGATGTGTTTGGGCAGCTGGAATAAGACACCCCACTTCTGGAGGTGAATGGAGGCTGGGAAAGCTGTGTCTCTGCAGCCATGGACGGGACAAATGGAAGATAGAGATGGTGAGCTTTTGTGGGAGAGCTTTTGTGGGAGAGCTAGACAGGAGGGGATGCAGGCCAGTGGTGACTTTTGGCACCTGCTGAACAGAGCCTGTGTCACCCGGTGACCGGTCTTCTCCCTTGTGGCACAGAGAGGGACAGTAGCTGTCTCCGCTTTATCCTTCCCTGCTGCAGCTGTACCCAGCACAAACCCCTCCTCAGTCACAGTTGCCTCTGCTACATTTCTGGAGCACTCTCAGGTCCGTGGACCTGTCCTGGGGCCATAGGTTCACACTGAGGGAGACCCTTCATCCAGTGTCAGTGCCAGGAGCCCATGGGGATTGTCTGTACCCAGGCTCTGGAGCAGGGGACTGGAGACATCCCTCTGTGAGCAGGCTGCTCTGGAGGCAGTGATGACAGACAGCTTTGAGGATTACTCTCTTGCCAAAGCTAGACAAGATTTGTGGCTGAGCAGGGATTTGGTTCCTACTTGACAGAGTCAGAGGTGCTAAAGCATTAGGAAAAAGGATAGTTGTAACAACCCAAAGCTCTGTGTGTGTCCAAGTTTAGTGGTTGCTGTTTGTGCATGCACAGCAGGAAGGAATTTGACTGGCCAAGGTGTTAAAAGTTCTGAACATGCTCTTGAGAGGAGGTGATTTTGATTTACACTGTCAAAACATTTATAGTAGAGGAGTCTTGTGTGTTCATACGCCATGAGTAATAAATGAGACAGTTCTGTTCATTCATTCACTGTCTTTAATGAATGCAAACTAGAACACACTAGTGAAAAAATTCTCTTTGTGTCACCAGGGGTCTGGGCCTGACTGGCTTCAAAACTTCCCAGCAAAAAGTGTGCATTACTCCCTGACTGCATAGAAAAATGATGTTGCTTTCATCCTTTTTTAGCTACAGTCCCTCTTATGTTTAGGTTTTGTTGTTTTCAGGTTTTTTTGTCCTCCGGGATCTTTTCTTTCCAGGACACCTTGCTGTTCGTCTGTAAGACTTCTGTTTACTGCCCCCCATGATCACTCCCCCTTGAATCAAGACTAAGCACAAGATACAAAAGTCTAAGCTTCAGTTTTTTATTCTCAGATGTTTCTCACAGAAAATCAGTGCTTTGGTTTTGAGCTCATACTTTGTAAGTGAGTTACAGATGAGCATCTTCACCAGTCCAACACCTCTCTTATTTCCATTCAGCTGCAGAGGTGAGGTGAAGGCTGTGTCTACCCACAGCTGTGTCTACACAGCTTTCTTTTCCAACTCCAAGTGGTGCCTTGATCTCCACACCAGCTGTAAAATCCTCCAGCTTTGTTTAAATGGGTGTCCAGTGTTCAGTTCAGGGTTTGCAATCCATACAATGTTGTGTGGATGTGAAAATCCAGGCTGGATGCTGGTTCAGAAACGTCTCCTGAGCACACTTGATTCCCATGAAAACCAGTCAAATAGCTACCATCATCCTCCACCTCACAGAGATGTGCCCTCCATGGGCTGTTTCACACCATGTAAACTCACATTTAGTGTCCATCTTGTAGTTCTGAGTTTTGCACCAATTATTTTAGAATCCCTTGCATGCATTTGCATAACAATTTACATTTGGAGGACTTGTTGGCCTCCAACAAGTGAAAATGGAAGGGAAATGCAGTCATTAGTGTTCTGATAATGTTTCAGGGTGTTTGATTCCAGAGCTTCATGGTTTATTTGTCCTTTCATGTAGACACTGGCAATTCTGGTGGAAAGCATAATAGGTCTTTTCTCTTCAGACATGCTCTGGAATGATTCTGGGGCAGTTCAGACAGGACAGAGTAGTCTCTACTGCTGTTATTGCACAGGAGATATGCCAGCTAAGGGCTTGGGAAGCAGCTCAGTGAGTTCTGCATGGTGATAGAAACCATCAGCGTCCAGTTCTGTGTTACCAAGCTCTGCTTCCTTGAGCACTTCTTTTTGAGCAGAGAGTGCATGGCAAGATAATAAATGTATTTTTAGAAACTGCTTTGGAATGTTTGAGAGTAACCAAGCAACACAGGTAATACACATTAAAAATGTAGTACGCAAAAGAACATGGCAGCAAGAATTCTTCTGTTAACATTTAAGTTCCATGATTCCTTCTCTGTGTCCTCACAGGGGCGTAAACCAGACTGGCCTTGTTGCAGACAAAGGATCTGTGATGTTGGAGACTCCCTCCATAGCCTTCAAGTGTTCCATGCTCACACCTAGCACTGCCTTTAGTTAGAGATGAGTCTGTAAGAGATCATCCCTCAGAGAAGGCAGTTAATGGGCAGCAGTGCTTTGGAAGTAGTGTTTTTGTGATGCTTCACTGTTGCCTGGGGAACCTGAGTTTCTGCCAAGAGAACTTTAAAAATGCCATGGCATTCTGCCCCAGGGTTTTCTAGAGCTGAACAAGGGTGCAAGCCACATTCTAGTTAAGTGATTTAAGCAAGCTGTTTGCCATCACCTTAGGTCTGTTCCAGTTTTCTTAAATTGCCTGTGCATTTTCTACAACTGAGTGGGAAAAGGCAAACAAGATTAAAGCAATTGTATTGGCAATAGAACAGACCATCCACAGGAATAATTTGGCCTTTAGGCTCATTACATCAGTGTACACTCACCACTGTCACTGATACTGCTTTGCTGACTAATTGTATAGGTCTTTAAACTTCTGCTCCTAAAAATCCCATGGGAATTGGTAACTCTTATCAGTGAACTCACAGTCATACAACCCTTGGCAAAAGCTAACTTTGGGGGTGGAATCTTGATCCTAAATTCTGCTGGGAGCCTCGGGACAGGAGTTTCCCACCTGTGTAGGAGGTCAGGAGCCTACCCAGTGTGGGATGTGTTCAGAGCCCACAGAAACAGCTCTTCTTGCTGCTAGCTCTTGAGTTAGGTGTGGCACATGTTCATGTCTTCTTCTTCAGCTAAGACAGACTGGAAATCTAAACTAGGTGATCTCAGGAGGTTCCTTCCAACATAAATGATTCTGTGATTTCATAATGTGCACTTTGGTCCTAGGTACACATTCCTTGGAAGCAATATGCCTATGGTTACAGAATATTTATAAAGCAGGATGCTGAAATCTCAGAAGATTACTAACATTACATTTGGCAGGGTTCTTCATCTTTTATCTGTGAACCGGGAGAAAATACTTCACAATATTTAAGCTAAACAATTTTAAGGATTTGCTTCATACAAAATATGCACTTAGCAAAAGTAATGCAAAACAATTTAGGTTACCATGAAATTCTGCATAAGTATCCTTAGGAGCTTCTTCAGGCTTCTTCAGTTGTTTGGAGGCCTTCCCATTTCTCTTTCTTGCAACAGCATTTCTGACTGTGTTTCTGTAGGAAGGACTGTTACGTCTTACCATGTGAGCTAAGCAGATATCATTAGAAGTTTTCGATCCCCCAGCTCCTCTCTCATGTATGTTCATGCACAGTCTTTCTGCTTCCCTCTGTCCCATTTCTTGAGCACTCAGATGCACATGTCCTGTAAAAGACAAGGTTTCCACTGTGGTACACTGATGTTGTCCCTAAAGCAGCTCAAACATGGCTGATGAATGACATGAATTCCTCTTTTCCGAGGAGCTGACAACATTTTCACTTCACCCCTGGGAAGGCAATAATATCCTCAGTTACTTAGCATCCATTCAAGTCATCTTGCACCAGTTGTTTGAATTTCAGCACATGTGACACAATGTGGCACAAGAATTCACTGGCACAGAGCAATACAATTGACTGTTGCATTAGTGGAAAGAAATGGGCATACTGAGGGTCTCCTAAAATCCACAAGTCTTAGAAGGTTGTTTATGGACTGTATGTGATAGGTAGGTCTCTCTCATGCCTTTGAAAAGAGCAGGGATTGTCCAGTGAGGGCCTTGTTCTGAATATCAAGCTTCTGTTTTCAATTTTAATTTTTGTGTTTTAACAGAGTTCTGCTCTCCATTTGTGGGCCCAAGTAATAATGCCAGAAGTTTCTTAGGAAGTAGAGAGAGGGGGGGGAATACACATGTTCTTCAGAGGACAGTGATGGAGTGCAGGTGTTTACTGCCTGGCTACTGCCTGACTTCTAGGTCAAGTCCTTCAGAACAGTCACATCAGCCCAAACCAGATTGCAATTAGAAAGTGATTTTCAATGGCTGAGAAGAGGAGAAGTAGGCGTTTTCATCTAATCATAAAGAAAAATATGAATGTTGTACTTCCCCAACATGCCTTTTCCCATTCCCAGCAGCTGCCTCTGCACTTTAACTCCCTTTCAGGAAATCTTTACCTTGTCCTTCAATCCTCCTTCAACGCAAATGAGAGATTGGTGGGCAAGCAGGGCAGAGGACTCTAAGACAAGGACCATCTAACAAACCAAGTGACACTGAAGCTGCCTGATGCTCCACTGTTTTCCTCTAATACATGGCCATCAAGGTGAACAAAGCAATTTAAAGCTTGGAATGGATTGGGGAGCTCCAGCTTCATCTGACTGCTCCTGAATCACATTTCTGGTCCTTCTACTTTGCTGTTTAAGTGCAATTTCCCTTCATTTTTCTTTCAGGTGTATTAACTCTAATGGTATGTTCTATATATACTCTATTGATTTTTTTCACTGCTGAAATAGGCAGTTCTAGTCATGGTTCCATCAGTGTGGGCATAGCTGAGGACCTGGCTTGCCCTTGGAATTGTCATGTCTCATACCGGTAGCATCTAATCTAAGCTGTCAGCTGCAGTGACAGGCTGTGTGTTCTGTGACTGATGTGAAGGTGTGCAGGAGAATTGGGATTGGACAGCATTGCTGCACCCTTTAATTCAGTGTCACAGGCTGTCCTGGGCAGTGCTGGTGTTTGGGAGCACTGGGCAGGAGTGAGAGGCACAACACAGCTCACAGACCCTTTCAGTAAGAGCATGCCCACAGTGGCAAGGCACACAGTGGGTTTCCAGCTTGTCAGTTCACATAGGTCAAAAACTGATAGGGATCAATGCTCCTTGCACAGAGTTCTGCAGCAATGATCAAGGCTGCAACACAAGAGACTTGCTGTGATAGCTTTTGAAATTCTGCCTGTGTGTTATAAATTGCAGTTGTAAATTTGTATAAGTTACAACTGCAATTTTAAAAGGTTTAGAGAAATTAGGCATTCATGAAGCTCTATATTGCTTTACCAATCATATTCACTGTGAGATTTTTGGTTTTTTTGCTGAGAGAAGGCCATCTCATGGGGCGGTCTGAATTCTAGATGAGATTGTCATGAGAATATTGTGTTTGAATGTGGATGAAGCACTGTAAATATCATTAGTCTTTCAGAGACATACTTGGCAGGCAGCACTGTAAGCTGCATAGAGCAGCAAGCACAGTGTGCAAATGGCCTTTTATTGAGACTGATGAGATGCATTTCAACAAAAGTCTCTAATACCTGTCAATATTTCAATAGCTCATGCTAACAGCTGCTGGTAAACTGTGCTGATGTGTTTTAGGACACAACACAGTGTTCTGAGTGCAGCTTGCCACTGTTTATGCTGGTCTGTTGGGAAGGTCTCCTCCAGCTTGGTAAGTGCTGCTGCAAAAAACAGACTCAAACTCTGAATTAATTTCCATGTATGTAGACTGAGAGGAGATACAGAAATTGCTTCAAAGAGGTCGGGTGAAAGAAACCTGGATAGGTTCCAGCAGGAGTGTCCAGCTGAAGCACAGAGGCAGAGCAGTTTTGGGACTGATACTAATCCAGCAAAGCAAAAGAGCCACCCTTTTTTCTTTCCCATATTTTTCTCCCACTTCCCCAACATTTCAGTCACATGCCAGTCTGAACAAAGTGACTTTACTATTCCTTTGGAAAGGTGCTGCTGTCAAAAGAGGCTCTGCTTAGTGGGTCTGAAAGTATCCTGGCTGATGGAAGAGAAAGGAAAGGAGGTGCCTTGCATGGCTGTCCTCACTGAAAATCAGCATCTGAAACTGCCAGAAGCAAGATTAAAGAGTTAATCTTTCTTCAGTATGGTGCAATATATACCATCTACTGCATAATTCCAAACTATGAGCACTTAGAACACATAAAGCACGTTCATTTTCTAGATATTTGGTAAGGAAAAAAAGTGGCTGTATTTTTCAAATAAAATGCTTGCCTAGAAGCAGTTCACCAACTCTAATCAAACCCATCTATCTTATAACCCAGTGCCAGACAGTAATTACAGTCAGTTATGCTAGCAGACACTATAAACAAATTTTCTGAAAGGGAAATTTAGGGTATTTATTGTAATGCATATGTGGAGGGAGAAAAATTAATGCCCTAGCATATCACAAATGGTAAATTGATGGGGTTCAGACCACATGAACTAGAAAATATTTGCCTTGCAGAACACTGTAACTTCTCCCCATTTTCCTGCAGAAGTAGAAATGGATTATTAAACACTGAAAGGTATTTTAGTCCTCGTTCCATATGTATACAAATATACAGAAACTATTCATAGCAAAATAATGCAAGTAACACTGACAAGACAAATGGCAGAAAGCAACCAAATGCAACAGTCTCCACTGTCTTCATTTCACAGCCTCCCTACCTTCATTTACGTTCCTTAATGGACTTGTGTTGTGAGAGGATCTCTGTTCTCATGACTGTAAATAATTATTGCCACACAGCCTATTTCCTGATGTTACTCTCAGGGCCTAGACTGACAGGTGGGGACAAGTCCTATAGTTTCCTGGCTTTTACTATTTGTTCTTTAGCTTTTTTCAATGAGGAAACATGGTTGTAAACCCAGTGTCAGATGGAGTAGCCATCTGCCTTCCACCAACACCCCTGCTCTCATAGTCAAGTTATGAGATATTTAGCTTTCCCTTCCATGACACACACATTTTTTCCCAAACATTGAACTGTCTTGCTGTCCTTGCAATGAGGTTAGCACTAATATTCATTAAGTGTCATTAGCCTTACTCTAATTTGGGCTAATAGCATCAGAGCTGTTCAATCTTTCTCCTCACACCACAAGAGGATGCTCACAGAATTATGTGTATCTTAGTTCAGAGAACTGAGTGTGCCTTGCCTTCTTGTTTACTCCTGAAAGACGTCCAGAAAACATAATTTCATATAGCAATAGCCTTGGACAAATGGATTTCCCTATTAACCTGTGTGGAAAAGAAATTATTTTGGACCTCTAGGAAGATGCTGCTGGTGATTCCTAAAAGGAAGATGACTTGACTAG
Source organism: Petroica traversi (assembly GCA_025920805.1). Lineage (NCBI taxonomy): Eukaryota > Metazoa > Chordata > Aves > Passeriformes > Petroicidae > Petroica > Petroica traversi. The sequence continues at coordinate 11,397,450 of JAHLSL010000007.1, forward strand.
TCCCTCACATTGTGTCTTGTACTGCTGGCTCCTGTCTACCAGTCCTCTGCCCTCAGAGGATCCCTTACCCCAGATTTGCAGGGTCTCTCCTGTTCTGGCCCAGCCTGTTCTGGATACAACTGGCTGTGCATGGAGAGAGGCTGTGGAGCCCTGCTGGGGCTGGCCTTATCTACTGATTTCCACTGGTGACCTGGGACTCCAGACAAGCCTCCCACAACACAATACTGCCCAGTGCATCAGAAAATGCCATATGAACTGAAAAGGGAGGTGTTACACTAAAATCAGGACACATGATAACTATACTGATATTAGTCTGAGGAGTTAGTATTTGACAAAAAAGCAGATCAAGATTCCAGTGCCTGAAGGGAGTTGCATTTTACAGCAGTATTCCAAAAGTCTGGGACAGTATCCCAAAATAACTCTTCCAGACCCTTCACACCTCGTCTGAATAAACAGGATGGGTTGTGTAGAATGCCTGGAAGTGAAGCAGAGCGGGGGAAGGAAGAACAATGCATGTCTAACATCACACATCTAATTTTATTCTGCTGAAACTGTGCCCTTGCTTTGCATGTTTTCTCCATGGACTACCCCTTTTAATGTGATCAGTCAGTGGTGTTTTGAGCAGTTTCTCAGGAACATCAAGTGCTGTTTAGAGGACTTCTTACGCTTTGGACAATGTGCAGTGTACTTGTGGGATATTTGATTTTTGCCAGATCATGAAAGATGGAATACAAATAATTCTAAAAAAAGCTTGGTTTTGCCCTGCTGTTCCAAGTAAATGGTTATTCTCACAGTAAAATGTACGAATGCTTCTTTTATAGATAATATTTTGCTAGCAAATGCAAACCTATACTTTTATCTAGAACATGAGGAGGAAAACAACAGTGATGCAGCCACCTTGGAGGATGCAACAACCAGCAAGACAGGTATTGTAGGAAAATTTTGGGCAAGTTTTCTGCATTTAAAGTAAGTGCTGTATACTCACAGACATTAGGTGGAATACCTTGTATTGTCTTGATGAAGCACTTGGTAATCTCTGTTGTTATACCAGACAATGCCCTCAGGAACATGGTGTGATTCTGGGTGTCCTGTGCAAGGTCAGAGTTGGACTCCATGACCCTGATGGGTCCCTTCCAGCTCAATACATTTTATGATTCTATTATTATATACCTATTTTATTTTGAGGTGTCACAAGAGATCTGTGAAATGTGGAAGCCTCATTACGTGGGTGGTTACCTGACACGTATTGGTGGCAGACACCCTGCTATGTATAGGGTGGATCACAGCAGCCTCAAAACAAAAATACCTTTTTGGCTACAGTTTGGCCTAGGACTCACCTCTGGGGTGCTACTGGCACATTTAGGAGCAAACCCAGGTCTGTACACAGAGCTTAGAGCAGCTTAGAAAGCTGCAATTAGAGCCTCATCTGCCCCATCTGCTGATTTTAAAACAAAGCTATAGAATGGGGGAGAACTGAAACTGTCTCTCAGAAAACCCCCTCGTGCCTTAGTCATTGGAATACTTTTGACCACATTCTTGCTGCTGAAAGTCAGCCCTCAAGGGCACCTGAGAAATGCAAATACAGCTGCTGCAGAAAGCCAAAGGGCTGAGTAGATAGAGCTGGCACCAGACCTGCACTGTGGTTTTAGGGATCTTAGATACTGGATGTATAATTGGTAGTTAGACCACTCTCTTCTCTCCTTGGGCTACTAAGTGTGTGTATTGGCCTGAGACAGATAACAAGTCTGGGTTTGAACAGGGCCATGTGTGAAGGAATGGTCTTCAACGCATCACTGAGCACCTGAATGTTGCTCTTGATCTGCAGTGACAATTTAGCCAAGAATTGCCTTGAAGTTCAGGATGTGTGAAGTCTCAGTATTTTGCACACTTAGGAGTTCTTTTCTAAAAGTGATACTTTTCTGGAACTCACTTCTGTTAACTATTTTCCCATTATCTTGAATTTGTTTCTTTCCCTCCTTTATGATCCAGTCATGAAGAGCATACCAGGGCTGGCTGTAGGGATTTTAATACCACTGAGAAATGGGATGTTTCTCATGTTCCACATACCTGTAAGTCAGTTTGCTGCATTAATCTTCTGCTATCATTAGTTCCCTGTACTCTTAACTGGGCAATGATAACCATTTCCATGATATCCTGATAGTGAAGGTTTATTATTTAACAGCTCTGCAATTGTTACCAAATGAAGCAGAGCATTTCTTTTCTCCCACACTGTAGGAAGAAGAAAGTTTGGTGACAGTTTTCTGACAACTGTACACTGTATGTAGCTGACCCAATTGGGCTTTGAAGCCCTTCACATCCAAATTTCTGAGGCAAGGAAGGAGACAAAACTGTGCTAGACTTTATAACACCTTCTCACAAATAATTTTGGGTATTTTAGTAGATTACTATTTATCTGCAATAAATGTCTGCCTTAGACTGAAGAATATTTGTAGGGTGTTAAGCCCCATCAGAAGTACCATCATCCATTTCTGACAACGCTTTCCACGTCATAGACATTCGGTGCTCTGGCTGGGGGTGATTTGCCTTATGAATTACTGGCATCCCTGCTGGGGAGCTGGCATGCAACCAGCAGATAAGAGTTGAGCAATGCTGGCAAGAGACCTGGCTCAGGAGCTTACTGCTTCTTGTGATTCATAAGTGACTAAAGTTTTGCAGAATAGGCAGCCTAATCTTTACATTTTCTTGGGTTTCTAGTTTTTGAAAATGTCTTAGCTGCTTTTTAATTTGTTAAATATAGTATCTTAACTTTTTTTAAAAAAGTTTGCTTATATTTTTAAAATCTGAGCTTATTGAGTGTCTCACTTTATTATTGGAGGCTGATTTTTCTCTTCATCATTTGTCCTGGGCAGATCCTCATCACCCCCAATAACTTCTACGGCGTGCACCTGCAGTTTTGTCAAATGAAAAATATTTTATCAGAAGCTTAATAGCTAAAAAGCATAGCAGAAAATAAAAATAGACAGAGATTATTGCTTATTATTCTAACTGTAAGAATATATAATTTCTTCATCTCTGACAAAATTTTAATAACTTTATTATGGTATGATTATCAGCACTCAGTGTCACCATCTTTATTTAGGACTAGCCCTCTGTCTGGTGCAAATATGTACAGCTCCACTAACTTCAATTTACTGTGATGGACATTAGGTGAGGTTTTGGCCTCTAACCAGTTATTCACAGCATAGCTCTGCCACTCAGAGAAGGAATGCTTGGGGCATTAAATATTTCTACTTATCCTCCTTCCAGTGCTGAAAAGCGTTTCTCACTCCATGATAGTCCAGAGGAACATGACACACACATTTATCCATACACCAAAAATGGGGCAATTTGAGAAGTTTTTTCAGGATTTAGACCTTGCAGTTTATCTGTTGAGTTTGTCTTGTGTGATGGATGTGAGATTTATTCCAGTTCTTCCTGTGGGAAATGATGGCGGCTGGTTTCATTCCTAATGTGTGCCTGGAGATTTGCTGTGCAGGAGCTGAAAGCCAAATGTGAACTTTCCTATGTGTGAATTACTTCCCAGAGGAGATCAACTCTTCCAGCTGTAGCTGTACATTAGAGTGTAATGGAAAATAAGCCTCAACTCCTGAAAGAAAATATCAGTAGCAGACAGTGAAGATTTTTCTGGAGAAAATCTGAAGTGCACAATGTTAAGATGGCATCAGAGGGTTTTCTAGAGCATTTGTTTCATGTTTTCTTCCTAATATGTTTTCCTGCCACATATGCAGTCAGCCACATATGCACAAAACTAGGAAGTTTTGCATTCATGGACTCCTTTTACTGTGTCATGTCATTTAATGACTCTCCATGAGCAGCTCTTGATAGCACAAGGGACTTACTGAGTTTGTGGCATCAGCATGGCCCAAGTAAGTTGTGTGGACAAAGTTCTCCTGCCAAAAGCTAAGCAGTGTTTCTAAAGCAGGCTTCTTCCCTCTTATTATTCACAGAAGAGAGTACAATGTTCTTTGGTTTAATCTCAGAAGGACACTAGACACCCTACTAGTGTGAAGGGAAGGAGAATCAGGAAAGAAAAGATAAAACGCATGGTTTGAGACAATGGTAATTGAAGCAAAGTAAAATATAGTAATAGGTATGATAATAATAACAATAATAACAGTAATCAAAAGGGGAGAGAGAGAAAAATAAACCCCAAGAAGAACAAATTATGCACAATAAATTGCTCACAACTCATTGACCAATGCCCACCCTGTCTCCTGGCTGCAATCCATTTAGTATCAATACTATTCTTACAACTAAACAGCTCTGTGCCAGCTGCTAAGGCAAAAGCTAATGGACTCCCAGCCAAAATCAGGGCAGATGCATCACTGCCCAGGGACTGAGCCTGAGAGGCAGATGGATCTGTTCAAGCCACGCTTACTAACCAAGCTGAAACTCAAGAACGGGTTTTGCTAATATTTTCTCTTGCTCACCATGGCGGGTATTTGCGGTGCAGTGTCCTCTGGAGAATTCAAATAGGACATGGCAATGGTGACCAAATGGGTCCGTGCCATTCTCCACCCAGGATAAACATCCAAGTTTCCAGGGCTTTCTGTGGTTTGGGCCTGAGGAAAGAGGGAGCAGGTTCCTTATCAAGCCCAGTAGGTTGGGAAAGATACCCAGGATTTTTCTCTGAGTCATGTGTGAAATAAAACTCTTGGCAATGAACAGCAACTACTGAAAACTCAAAGGAAAAAACAGATGAAATACTAAAATAAACTGTCTTATTCAGATGGATTTGTTTGGCATGAGAGTTTCAAATTTCCGTGAGAAAAAGAAAAACAAACCCAAGTCAAACTGCTCTTACATGGTCCAGTCCCAGGATGTGTGTTTCCATCTGTTCTTTGGGCTGACAGAGTAAGATTTCTTTGAAACCCCAGTTTTCCTCTTTATCTCTGCTCCTGATGGTCACCAAAGCCTTGCCCTACTCTTCTGTGATGGAGTTGTTTTGACAACTCCTTTCCAGTGACCAAAAGTAGTGTCTACTGTCTGTTGGCAGTCCTACTGTGCTACAAGGACTGTCTGTGCTGATGACAACATTCTTCCTATTTGCTCTTATTTTCAGTTGTCGTCAAACATGTTTATTAGACCAATTTCTCTCCATATAATCTTACTGAAATAAATTTTCAGTTTAATTATATTTTGTCTCAAAGATTTCTTGCTGTACGGTTCAAGGGAGTATGTGTATTATCAATAGCATTGTTATTTAATATGCAGGACAGATGATTTAATTTCTTGGGGGTATTGTTTGGTTTACGTAAGCGTCTTCCTCTCCCACAGAAGGCAGAATGACACAAGGCTAAATCAGAATTGGATAAATTGCAATGTTGGAAATTCAAAACTTAGTCATAAAACTGTAACTCATACCCTGAAGGAGACCACACTGGGATTCCAGGGACAGCCTTAGGTCAAATATTTCCTGGCCCTTGGATGTTTGATTTGTTAAACTCAAATTTCTTTAACTTCTTTTAGTGTTTTTAATCTTGACAAGGTTTGTTTTTTTGATTTTGTTTTTTTTTTTTTTTAAGGTAGTGCAATATTCAAAGTTCTATCCTGAGATATCTTCTGCTTCTTCTCGTTTTTTACATTTACCTCTGCCCTCCTTGCCATTAGTTCCCAACTCTGTTCCAGCTCATTGTCAAAGTAATTTCCCTTTTACATGCACACTGTTGTCCCCTCATCCAGCCTGTCCCTGTCTCCTCCCTCAACGTTTCCTTTTGCTCATTGTGACCTCTCTACTCATCCCCACACTCTGGCATTGGGAAAATGCTGATAGAGGCACTGGTGGGTTATTTCTTCTCTCCCCTCACAATTTTCCTCTGTTTCTTGACTCCCAGTCTCCAATCAGATATTGCTTTGTTCTCCATTAAACTCCACCAAGTTCCCCAGTATGATTCTGGTCCTGCCGCCTTAGTGCAGCTTTTGCCACTACTTCCTGTCCTGCTGCTGGGAGAGCACCAAGAGCTCACTAGGACAGTGAACAAGTGCTTTCTTTGGCACCCTCCACCCTTGACCCCCGGGCAGTGTAGTGAGTCCTGTTGCTCTGTGACCAGGTCTCCTGCGAAACTCTGCCACAGGCAACTGCAGAGGTTTGAGCACCTCAGTGAGAATTTGACTGCTGAAAGCTGCATGCATCTGACCTGTGAGCAAAGTGCTTTTATCCTTCCAAGAGTCAATATTTTTACTTGATGTGGTACGATTTGACAGGGATGACAAACAGCTCTCTTCCCAGCAAGATGACCCCTGGCAGGTTAGAAATCCATGTGGCTATAAATCTCTGAAAATGCTTATGTCTTTGTTTTTAGTGATCAATGTCTTTTCTTCAATTTTCAGTTTTAGAAATTGATCAGCTGAGTTTGGTGGTGTTTGTTGTTGTTGTTGTTGTTGTTCAAGGTGAAGGTTCTCTGATATGAGAATTGTCTATATTTATAGTTAGTGTTTTTAATATTGAAATGGCTTGCCAAAATGTTTTGATATTACAAATGTAAGTCCAGGCCATATTATTCCTTGAGACATGTTTCAGTGAATCCTAAATGTCACTTTATTATACTAGTGCTAAGAGTGCTGCCTCATAAACTAAGGCCAGGCTGGGCATTAAGCACGGCCTGAGTAGATAACGCAAAGGGAGTCCTTGTCTTAGAGAAATTAATAGTAAAATATAAATTCAATATAGATGGATGAGGAAAACAAATGATACTTGCAAGCTCTTAAGATGCAGGAATTAGTTTTGCAGCAAATAAGTTTTTTAACATTTAATGCTTGACAATGTTTATCAGGAGTATGAGATGGTAAAAATGATGCTTATTCAAAAGAACAACCCATGGGCAGTGGAGTCTGGCAGTACTCATCTACTGGCTACCAGAGCTGTCATTTCAGTACTGATTGAGAGGTGATTGGTGAAGAGCCCTGAAAGGGCAAACAAGGGAACTTTATTGACCATAAGAGAAGGAATCAGTGGAAGGGTACACATTCCCTTGTGCTGGGGTAGAACCTACTATGTTGGTATTTTCCCCAAAAAAGGTTATCTAAAGTGGGTTCCAAGGGTCCCATTGCTGCCATGCTGGATTCTCTCCAAGGCAGCCTGTCACTGGCTTTACCAGGAGGTTTTTATTAGTGCTTATCCTGAGCTTTCCCTGCTGCAATTCAAGTTTATTCCCTATTTTCATAGACACTTTCAAGGCAGAAACAACACAGCATTCCTGGGTCATGTTGTTGAGATTTAACCCCAGGCAGCTGCCAAGCCCCACGCAGCCACTCGCTCATTCTCCCACCAGAGGGATCTGGGAAAGAATCGGGAGGGTCAAAGCTAGAAAACTTCTATGATGTGTTAAGATAAAGACAATTTAATATGGAAAACAAAAGCCACACACATAAGCAAAGCAAAATAATGAGTTAATTCATTGCTTCACATGGGCAGGCAGGTGTTCAGCCACCTCCAGGAGAACAGAGCCCCATCACATATAACAGATATTTGGAAAGACAAATGCCATCACTCCAAATGTCCCCTCCTTCTTCTTCCTCCTGCTTCCTTCATCCTCTCATTTTGCATGTCATATGGTCTGGAATATCCCTTTGGTCTGTTTGGGTCACCTGTCCTGGCTGTGTCTCCTTCCAATTTCCAGTCTTCTCTCCAGTGTGGCAGCATGGAAAGCAGAAAAGGCTTTGGCTCTGTGTAAGCCCGGAAAAAAAAAAAAAAAAAAAAAAAAAAAATATCAACCCTGTGTTCAGCACAAATCCAAAACACAGATCAATACCAGCCACTGTGAAGAGAATTAATTCTACCCCAGCCCAAACCAGCACATTCCATCCCTTATTCCATACCATTTACATCATGCCCAGGTCCCACTCTGTTTAATACAACTTCATGAACCATCACCCTTCTTCTGGCATAATAGACAGAAGTAATTTCTTCAGTCAATAGACCACCCCTACAAAATATTCCAATTGTCATTCAAAATGTCCACAAATGTTTATAATATGTCTTTTGAGTTCAATTAGTCCATGAGTTTAGGCTCCATCTGTTCTGGTGGTCACTCAGGACAGGAGTGGTGGTGTGTTTTTTAGAGTTACTGGGCACCAAAGCCAGTTTAGGTCTGGTCATTGATGCACTTAAACCTTTTCCTGTAAGGCCTCCCCTCCATTGCTGTGGATGGTTTTTGATGTACTAATTCCTGTAACATGCAACTCAAATCATTCATTACAATAATTCAAAGGCACATCCACTACAATCTCCACCCTTGGCCCTTTTTGAACCAGATTATCTGGTTTAACATTTCAGTGAACTCCTCTCCTTGTCCCCAGCTTGGCTGCACCAAGGGGTTCCTCCTGAAGTCCACCATTAATATAGTCTATATCATCATTCTCCTCCAAGGATGACACTGCTTCACCATGGTCTTCCTCGTGATCTGGAAGGGAATCCATGCTTTCCCTGCTCCAGCAGAGGCTCTCACCACAGGAGACAGTCCTTGTTGAATTTCTCCAGTATGGATCCTTCACAAGGGCTGCAGTTTTTCCTGAACTGCTCCGATATGGGTCCCCCATGAGGTCACAGGTCCTGACATAAAACCTACTTCAGCCCAGACTTCTCACAGTGTCATGTCACATTCTCCTTCATGCATCCACCTGCTGCAGCCAGGGGCTCTCCAAGGGCTGCAGGTGGGTCTCTACTCCATCATGGGCTCATCCACATCCCTTCAAGATCACACCGGCCTTCCTGCCCATCCAGTACAGCAGCACAGAAACAGCAGCAATTCCCTGGCCACCTGCCAGCCCAGGAACAGTACCATGGATATCACCAGAGCCTTCCCAGGAAGAGTTCAGTGAGGTGAGTGCAGAGCAGCACCACAGCAAAAAGCAGCCACCAGACTCTAACACACCATCAGAATGCATACATTTACATGCATTCATACTGGAGAGTAAATACTTTGATTTACATGACCCTGCTAGTGGTTTAAAGCAGTATTTCAGATGTTTTTCCTGACAGTTGTGCATATGCGAAAGAAGCAGCCCTTTCATGATAGCCCTTGTCACTTCCTCATGGATGGAAACAGGAGGTTTTCCATTAAATTCAGATTTCATACTGATTTTCAATCTGTTATCTTGTAGCCTAAATATGCCACCACCCTCAAGGAGTGTTTTGCCTTTATTTGTGTACATTGCATAACATGCGTTAGGAAAGACAAGATATTTTTTCCTTTTAAGGTCCTCAACCATAGGAGGAAAAATAACTTCTGTTTCTGTGCCTTTTTCATGTTTTCAACTTTCTTTTCTTTTCTTTTCTTTTCTTTTCTTTTCTTTTCTTTTCTTT
>JAHLSL010000007.1:11406784-11537734 GCA_025920805.1 Petroica traversi
CTTTCCTTTCCTTTCCTTTCCTTTCCTTTCCTTTCCTTTCCTTTTCCCAGAAAATATCTCTGCTTGGAAATTTTTTGAATTAAAGATTTAGCAGGAGGTATATTAAATAGATGCAGCATTCAATGGTCTACAATAGATGGGAATTAGGAATTTGATTTCAGATGAGTCAGGGGACTTCACAGGCTGTTGTTACTACTGGTGTTTAAGCCTGATATTTATTTTAAAAACATCTGTGACAGAAGAGAGGAAATAGTAAACCTATGAGAGATTCTTCCTCCTTGATCCCTTAATCCACCCTTAATTCTTAAACCAGGATTGCCGGACATTAGACTTTTAAGTCTTCAAAAGACTTCTACTGTTCAGATTCAAGAAATTTGAAGGAATCCTTAAAAATTAACACTAATCTTATTGCAGTGAATTTGAACAGACAGATTTCTATAATAAAATAAGAGATTAATTACATAGTCAAAATGTAAACACTAAAAAGAACCACAGAAAATGCAGTGCTGCCACAGCAAGTGCAAGACTGAGCAGGCTTTACAATGTGTAGTTATATGAATTGTTATATAGATGATGTGTCTGGATGCTCCCTTGTGCACCAGTATTTTTCTGACTGAGCAGACTGCACTATCTTCTTCCATGTCTGTACATACACATAATTTTAGAATTATGGAAACAGATATCAGTTGCTTTACATCTACTCTGCCATTTTGGCTGTGATGAAAAAGAAGTTTTCTTCTGCTACCAGAGTTTGTATTCTGGTAGCAACAAGGATTTTTAATCACAGAATTTGTTCTTCCCCAAAGGAATAGTGGAAAAGAGACAAAATATAAAAATAAATATAAGAAAGAACAAGACTATGAAGTAAAATAAGATGTTATGTAGTTTAATTTAGTTTATATTCATAAAAATATAAATATGTATCTAAGGATTTGCCTCAAAATAATACAACATCAATGACCATCATGGATATTTTCACATATAAAAATAAAAATGATCTTTACAGTACTCAACGAACAATTTTGTAATACTTTACTGGGTCAGCAAAAGTCAGGTTTTGAGGAGGCTACTGTGTTACCTTGTTTTTTTAGCAATTTATGTACACTTTCTTTGTGTTCCATCATCTTGTACAATAGTTATGCACTGCATAAAATTAAAGTGCACAATTTTTTAAAAAAATTCTCTATATCTTACTTTGAAAATGCAAACCAATTAAAATATTGTTCAAAATAACCAAAGTTATTCTATACCTGCTCAAATTAATTTATCACCCAAAGATTAAGCTCGTATTTGCTCTGTAATACCTGTTGTAATTTTATGAATAGTGTTATAGGTGTTATAGTAACTGTCATCACAGATACAATGCAGCAAAATATTCAGCTGGCTCATGTCTTTCTGCAAAGAAACCAGATTTCTGGTATTTTGTCAAAAAGTTTTTCTTTCAAGCCACTGTTAATAGGTAAGACAGGTTAGATCATTTGCTATAAAATTCTGGTATTCATATTAAGCATTTGGATGGATAACACAAAACTAGAAAAGCAAACCTGAGGACAAATAAGCAATCAATCAAGTGATTTACTTTAATAGATAAATATCTTAGTCTGTGAGGACCAGATCAGAGCATTCCGTATTAATTTTTAATGCCATTTACAGTGGCATATCAAAATGAAGATGGTACCGAGAACCATTATGTTAAACTACCCTTGACTGGAAACATGTTGAAATTCGAAGACATTTCTTTGAAAGATACCCATCTCAAAGGAAATCCACAGGGAACAAATTGTGAAAAAACTTCTAAAGCCTTTTTCCTGAAGTATTTCCCAACAAAGACATAAATCACGGGATTAATACAGCTGTTGGTGGTAGCCAGTGTAAAAGCAAACTGCTCCCCAAAGTTGATAAATTCCTCCCAGAAGCAGCCTTTGATCACTTTTGTATGGAATAATGTATCAAGAAATATAAAAAAATGGTTAGGAGTCCAGCAGAAAAGAAACATCAGTACCACAGTGAAGATCAGCCTGGTTGCCTTTGTGCCGTTGTGCTTTTTACAACCCTTTGCTCTGAGTGCTCTTCGTTCTCTTGCTGTTTTTTGCAGGGACCTAATGGTGGAGAAATTGAGGAAGATCATTGCTGTGGATGGCAGCAGAAATCCCACTATGTTGTGTACCAGGCTTTCAGCTGTTCTCCACGACTCGGTGGGAAAGTTCAAAATGCATGCTGAAATATTCCACTGGGTATAGCCTTGCACACTCCGGAACATGAAGGCTGGGATGCTGAGAAGGATGCAGAAGAACCAGATGAGCAAGCAGATCCCTTTGGTCATAGCTTTGCTCCACACCTCCCTGTGGTTCAAGGTGTGCACAAAAGTCAAGTAGCGATCCAGGCTGACGGCCACGAGCAGGTAGATGCTGGTGTACATGTTCAGGGTGATGGAGGCGTTGATGCTGCGGCACAGGAAGTGGCCAAATGGCCAGTTAAACCCATTGCTGATGTTCTCTGTCCAGAAAGGGAGGCACACGAGGAAGATAAGATCAGCAAGAGCTAGGTTCATAAGGTAGATGTCAGCTATCTTCTGGGGGCCCTTGTGCAGTGAATAAATGATGAGAACAAACACATTTCCAAGTATGCCAATGACACATACAGTGTTGATGTACTTGGGTACTATAAAGTACACGATGTCCCACCAGTCGTCCAAGTCTGGGCAAACAGTTGAGTTGCTCTGGTTTTCACTCTGGTTTGAGGAGGAAATATTCAGTAGAGGAGTTTCAGTCATTTTTTAAAAAATTTGGATGTGAACAGGAAATGTCTTCGAAATGAGAGAAAATGACTGCAAAAAAGAAGCATAAAAATGCAAATGTTTCCTCCCATGTGTGGTGTAACAAACATTTAACTGCTACAAATTCTTTATTAGTCCTTACTGATTATTATAGGCTAGATCAAACCATACTTGATACATGCAACATTGAGAAACGTTCCCAGTATTAGCAAGGATAGAACTTCCTCTACATCCTATGAAATTTCCTCTCCTTGCTTTCATTGTTAAAGTGGCACAGAGGAAGGGAAGGGACAAATTAGTGCAAGTAGTTCTTTATGTCTCCTCCAGTCTGATGACAGACACAGATATGGGAGAATTCCATTTCCCTGAGAGTAGCAGTAGCCACACTGGTGGCAAAAAGCCAGCTTTGCATCCTTCTCTGCCCTTTCTCTTACTCTTATTTACCATGCCATGTACATTATTATAATACAGTATTATATATCCTATATCATATGTACATATATATTATTATATTCTGTTACCCTGCTGAAGCAGGATAATGCCTATTTCCCAGAACTGGGAAAGCTGCTCACTCTCTGTATGCATAACTTGCTGCCTGAACTTTGCATCTTTTTGTTCCTTCTCAGTTCCTCCCACCCTGAGCTTCAGGTTCAAAATTGCTGTCAGATTAGACAGCTTATTGCCTCCAAATGTCAGCAGCTGGAATAATAAAACACAGACTCCTCCAAAATATTACGCTAAAAATCATGCCTGGATTGAAGGCCTCTGCAGCTCTAAATTTACAGCATTCTTCTCCAGTTCAAAAATTTCATTTGAGTTCAGCTGGAAAGAGGCTGACCCAGGCTTCAAAGTGTTTAGTCCATCATAGCACTGGCAATACCTTTATTTCTTTCTGGTAACTTCATGAGAGTTTGTGCAGGAGTAAGAACACAGGCAAAACCTTATCCTCCCATGAAAATCCACTGGATTTTCTGTCAGAGATCCACTGTCAAAGCTGCCTCCTGCTTCATTCTTCTGGTGCTGCCTTGCTTGATGATAGTGCCTGGATCCTATTTTTTACAGGCATTCAGTCTCAGAACATGATGGCAGGCAAGTTATTATTGAGCCTGATCTGCCATTTCAGTATTCCATATGCAAGTGGAACATGTCAATCAATCATAAAAAAGAATGTGCTTAAAAAAGAAAATCAATATTTTGCAATCATTCTTTCTAAAGGTTCTGCTGCATCTATTTAACTTTGCCCTTTCAGCCTCTGTATTTTACACCTAGGAGACAGCTAATGATGGAATTTCTGAAGAGAGAATTTAGGATGGTCATTCATCTCTTTTACATGCATGTACAACCTCAGTGATGTCTGTATATGAGCAGCTTGCAATACTTATTTCTGGGGTGCCTATAGGAATAAGTTAAGTATTAATATTCCACATCAGGCTATCTGGTACAGATGCACAGAACATTTTTTCATCACTACAGGATTAGGTGAGCAGCAAAGCTGTATCTGAGTTCATAAACTCACTCAAGCTGTCAGCCCTGACAGGGAACTGAGCTACAACTCAACACAGCTCCCTGGATTTCCCTCACAACAGACTCAACATTACCTAGTTCACAGACATCTCATGCAAGCTAAGATAACTTGAGAGGGTCAGATAAAATGCATATAGCAAATTAATTAGCACCTTAGACTATCATCTAACAGGCTCTTGGTGAGACAGGAGAAATCAAATTCTGTTGTAGCAGGAGGCTGGCCGAGGCATGAGAGAGCAATGGCAGAAAATTGGTAACTTTGTATTTAAGAAATAATGTAGAAGAAAGATAACAGTTAAACCTAAACAGAATTGTTTATTTTACTGAATATAGAAGAAAAAGAAATGTTTATTATCCTTGCTTGTCTTTTTTCTGACAACTTCTTGCTATCAGCTTATGCCTGTCACTGCACCCTTCAGCTGGAGCTGCAAATTCATTCATGATAGGCTCAGTTAAAAAAACCAGGAAGTTCTATTTTTCATTGCAACTTAGATTTTAGTCACAGCTGAATCTGAATTCTTGTTCAGCTAGCAATGGTATCTGAGGATTCTGTAGAGTTTTACATTGCAAAAACTTCTTCAGAGTCTATTAATCAGGATCTGAGCACTACCACAAGCCGCAAGCCTTTTATAAATTTAGAGTTCCAAATGTTCTCTTGACAGAAAATGCACTTTATTTTCAGTAAGTTCTGTAAGTATTTTTTAAGTATTTAGTGCTAATGGACAATTAGCCATATTAATGATTTTCAGTTTCTGTCCTTAACACATTCCAGTCATCTTTTTATCCAAATAATGACATATTTTTCTTACTTTGAACTGATTTCTGATGAATTTCCATGCACAGTGCATTTATCCCCCTTTTTATTACTAAAACTCATTAGCCAGTTAGAGCAATTAGGTAAAATGGATCATGGCTTTACACATAAACTAATACTGACCTTCAGAATTACTTTCATGGCGAAAAAGAAAGGGAAAGTCTTACTAGACTGCACAGATCAAAACTGAGAGCACAAAAGATTATTTTCTAGATAAAATATAGAAATGTTTTTAATAAAGATAATACATTAAAAAAGATAGGCATACCTACTCCTTGTCCTTCCTGGCAAATCAGGCAAAGTTTCAAATTCGGAAACAGTTGATAAACAGCAGTACAGAGGTTAATGAGAGAATTCAAAGATGCATCCTGAGGCACAACTGAGTGACTGAGGGCTGTCCTGAGTGTTTTGTTGGCTATAGACCATGTGTGTGATGTTACATTTTGGAAGAAAGCCCCAGGATTTTTTTTTTAAAACTTCCCCGAATGTCAGCAGTAGTAATTTTGAAGACATGTGAAATATTTCATTCTCATTGTGAAATCACACAAGCCATATGTCATGACTCTTCCATCCTGTGACCGCTAATTAAAGCTCTCCAATTGTCCTTGGCAATTAAAAGTTCCTTTGTGTGAACAAGTATGTCTGTGAAAATAATAACTTCATTAACAGCTCTGAATTGTCTTCTCAGTGCCAATGCACACAGGGAGAAACTTAGAACTCAGAACTAGGTTTTTGTTGTGGTGGGAGGTCTTTTCCCTGCTATCCTGAGGGGAAACCCTGCCAAGGACCTGGGGGGTGAAGCAGCAGAGATAGGTGGGAATGGCTGCTGAGACGTGGACCTTGCTAAACTCCATTTCCACTGCTTTTGAGAAGCACTGTTTTTTGCACCCCACTATGGGTGTCCAGGGCATGCATATCTGTGACTATTACTTCTCAGTAATATTCATGATAACTGCTGTATTTTCTCAGGCTTGCACCCAAATAAGCTTCTTATTTTTCTAATTACCTTCTGGGACCAAGTGGCCTGACAGTAGTTTTTTATAAATTAATTTTATTTTATTCATTCCGATTGCCCACCGATTACAGCAATATTTAAAAAAGATAATATCTTGCATATCAGACTCTATATGCAAATCTGTCCTAAGTAAATACATGTAAAAAATACAAGTTTTCAATTAAAAAAACCCACTTTTATTCCAAATTTTTATTCATTAAAAGATAGATAGTTATGCAACCAGTGCTAAAATTGATAAACAAAAAATGTTCTAGTTAACACCATCACAATGGAGAAAACTCTAAATGGTTTATGATTTATTGTTGGTTTTTTAATATCTTGTAAAATTTTAATTTTGGCTAAGATTTGAAACACAATGTGTAATTTTTGAATTGCACATTATATAAGTAATTCTAACAAATTACAGGAGGAAAGTATTGAAGCAATCCATCTGACCCAGATACTGACTCATAAAGGTAAGTGCAATATAACAAGAGATCTTCGTCACAAACTTTCCAAGACATCCCCTTTGCTTACACTACTGCATTTCCGTGTTTAAGTTATTTTTTCCATAATGGAGAACATTTGAGCAATAACAAGAAGTTTGGAATTTGTCGTTGCTTGGACATAAATCTCTAGGATTTGCCAAGTTCCACATTTACTCAGAGACTGAATAAAAAAACTGCAGCTGCGCCTAAAATTTATGATAAATTACATAGGCTTACAAAACTTGTCACATCAAAATGGGATCAAAGTACTGGTTTTGCAAATCCAGCTCCTCTTTATAAATCTAGTTTCTTATATTCTGTTGTTTTTCATTGCTATATTTGGAACATTTTTCAGTAAAGGAGAGAATTCAAATTTGGAAGTCTATGCATTTATTAAAAAAAGTGAAATGAACTGGCACTGCAGTTGCTCCACCATTTAAATTTCTTAGAACAAGTCTACAGAAGAACCTGTAATTTTATACAGAAAGGAAATTTAATTTATTATTTCTTTACAACTTCATTCCTCATTTCAATCTGTATAAAGTATATAAATATATGGTAATATTTCACAGTTTGCACAGATGTAATGGACCGTGAATGAAAGGAATGTGAAGGGTTAGTTTAAAAACCTCTTTAAGAGTCAATAGCTAAGGTTTTTTTACCATAAAAAACATATCTGTCTTTTGGCATCTTCAGCCCAGGATACTCACAGCATGTTAGTTTGTTTTAAGCTTAAATGATCTTCAGTTACACTGTCTAGGCAGACTTTCCTGCAGAAAGTAAACATTCTCTAGAGCTGCATAGGAATTTACAAATGCTAACTGAGTCACTCTGATCAGAATGATTAAACAAACATATTGATGAATTTAGAGGTAAGACTCTTTGCTTGTTTATTACACACATTACAAGGTAGACAAATGTCAAAAATCCCAAAGGTCTCCAGAGTTCTGGCTTTTGGTCCAACAGTTCAGCCGTTAAAAATCCTCCTCTTAAGACAGCTGGAGCCCTTAATGAGTGGGCCAAACTATCTTTTTGCATAACAGTTTGATTTTCTTTATTGAAATGGTTTGCAAATCAACTCAGTTATCTGCTATAGCTGTTCATCTGTTCTGAAACAGGAAAAAAAGTTTTTGATATCACCTTCTGCTGTAAAACTTTTTGTTCAGCTTAGTAGGATTTCTTCACATGTACTATGGTGTCTGATAAGGAGAGCTTAGACTCTGGTGCAGTTATTTATAATTCTCAAAGAACGATCCTGGTACCACCACAGGGTGGTAATAATCAATACCTACTAACTACAGTATACAGAGGTTCAAACAGCAAAATGTGAAGGTTGGAATACAACGCACTGATGGAAGAATAGAGTGGAAGGATGATTCAGTGGCTAAAGACTGCTTAGGGATTTGAGAGACCTGAACAAGATCCTCACTTCTCCACTGAAACCCTGCCTGAAAAAGAGCAACTTTCTCTTGTCCGCAGCAAGCACCAGCTGCATGAGATACAGCTTTTAAACTGTTACTTTTTCATTTCAAGTGATGCCAATAATCCACCTGAAAAATGAGAGAGTGGAGAAATGACAATTATTCCTGCCTGTAGATGCTGAAGGCCAGAAATATCAGCTGGCTGTTGATATCCTTGCCATTTCTCTGGCAATGGTCCCCACCTCTGCCAGGCTGAATGGGGAGTCAGCTGTTTGCAGGGTCAAAATTATGACAAAAGTTGTGGCAGCCTCAGATAAAAGAGAAGGTGGGAGTAGGCATAAGAGGGGGGCAGGATAAAAAGGAATAAAAAGATGATATTTTTACTGTTAGGCATCTTCAGCTCTGAAATTGTCTGACCTCATTTTACCAAAAATGCTTCTCATATTTTGTCATGTTTCAGTGAGAACAGAACCAAGCCAAGTGTGACTGGAAACAGTCAGTAGGTCAGATGTAGCTTAGATATTACACTATATTTCTTGGGGGTTTTTTGATGCCTGTATAAATGATGCGTGTGAATACCACAAATGTCAGTAAAATGTGAATTAAACAATCTGTGAGCTGACAGCCTCTGTTCTGTGATGTGCAGAAGCTGCTGCAGGGGCTTTCCATTGTTGCTGGTGTCTGCATGGGACCTTGAATCATAAGCAGGCAGAGAAAAACTACTGAAAATATTTCAGTAGCCTTAATTGCTTTAATTCAGATTTTACCTTCCAAAGGGACTGAGGGTGGTCAGCTCCACTCAGAAATGGGCCCTCAAATGAAAGATCTCAAAGTAGCTAAAATTCTGTTGTTTCAGCTCACTTTCCTTTAGTGTAACGGGAAGTGAAGTAAGTAGCTGGAACAGTTGAATTCCTGAAAAATCATTTCTTAGTAACAGGATACAGACTAGAGAAGAAAATGCCAGGAAATCTCATTTCTCAGAGTACTTTATTTTCTTTTGTACATGCTTACTGCATAGCAAAAAAATGTGCCTATATATTTACATTATTTAAATTAACGTGATATTAACATAGTAACATATTTATATTTTACTTCTCAGTACCAAATATTCAGAAATATCTTCCATTGCCTCAATAAACTCTGCATGGAATTCCTTTTGTGTAATGGTTGCATGAACAGCATGCTCATGGATGGAACAGTGTGATAACACTGGATAAAACAGAATGCAGTGTTACATCATAGTTGTCCCTGTGGCTTCAGACAAAAAATGAGTGATAGAAGTATTTATGACATAGGATTATACTGGATTATCAAAGAAAAACTATGGAAATTGTCTATAAATCATATAGTGATCTAAATCCCACAGTCTTTAAATCACGTTTGCACACTTCTATTTTGTGGTTTAGTTATTTGAAAGTTTAATACAAATTTCCCATCTTAAATGGATTTAGTTGCTCCATTTGAGCTCTGAAGAATAAAGACCATGTGGTTGCAGTCTGAGTTCAAGTATGTCACCTGACTCCATTTTCCCTGGTGGCTTCAAAAGCTGTAACCCTAAGTGCTTTGAAAAGAACAAAAACTTTTCATTTCGGCTTATATTAGATCATCTTCCACTCAGTTTTGATCAAGGTTCTAGATGTTAAAGTGCACACAGACAATTCAGTAGGCTATGAGTTTTTCTTATGCACATAATCAACTTAGCCCAAAAGTACAGGCCAACTGGGGAAAAGCTGTCTTTTATTAAAATCTCACAGATTAACACTACAAATAAAATGTGGGTCTTACTAGAATCTGAAAAGGCTCATCGTGAATACTCTGAACTTTTAAGACTCCTGCTATCTTCACTTCAATTTCTAATGTAGTTGGGTGATGCTCTCCTGCATATTCTCACTTTCTTCTGCTTGTGAGATTATACCAGTTATGCTGAGCTTTTATATATCTATTATATAATATCAACCATGCTTAGTGAATACTAAAACTCAAGTGTCTGAGCTGAAGTGTTAGCATGAATATAAATAGCATTTGCCCACTCAAAAGGAGCAAGTGAATGTTTTCAGTCCAAGATAGAAGGGGTAAAGAATTTTCTTCTATGAAGAAAACTCAGCTATCTTCATGCAGCTGGGTGCAGCTTTCCTTCCACCAGTGCTTTACCTTTTTCCAGCTACTTTCCACATACTTGTTCATGTAAATCTGCAACTAACCAGAGCAATTGCAAAAAGGCACTGCTTGTCAATGAAAAAAAATCAGAGTTTAGGATGGCTGAAGAGAGAAATGAAGAGCACAAAAATGGACACCTATGGGATTTACTTAAAAGAACTGACTCAAATAGAAGCCACTCTCAGACCAAAAATCTTATCTAACACACTATTATGGGTACCATATGCGGCTGCACAATCCTGACAATAGCTTCTGTACTGGGGCTCTGCTCAGAGGACTGAACATACATCTTAGAAATGCAAACACTCCTAATGTTACATGTGCCAAATATCATTCAGCCAGGAAAATGTAAGTAAGCTACAAAATAGGATTCAGTCATGAAAAACATCCAGGCACATTAAAATCAGGTCTCTTTATGAAATTTCCATTAAGATCAAACCATTGCTTTCCCTCACATAATGAATACTTCCATGTGTTTACTCTGTGGACCTGTAGCAGAGGGATAGGAGTAGAGACTGATACGTCAGAAGACTTTCTTCCTTTAAGGATTTCCTAAAATTATGCTATTGGGGTAATGACAAAACAGACTTTTTCCTTGGGTATTCACTTGAAATGGAAGTTCTTAAAGTGTCCAGGGAGTTTTCCATCTGCACAGACTGTAATTTTCTGCACCTCTTTGTAAACAAGTCCTTGTAGAATTCCACAGCCTTCTTCTGGAAGTTTTTGCCAACAATCACATACAAAACTGGGTTCAGGCAGCTGTTGCTAAAGGAACAGTACGTGGCTATCTGTGTGAGTAGGTCATTGATGTCTTCCAGGCATTTGAGAGAGGGTGAGAAATAGCGGATTGTGTCGATGAATGTGCTGATCTGGAATGGAAGCCAGCAGATGATGAACAGCAGGAGCACAGCCAGGACCAGCATGGTGGCTCTCCTCTCTGTCTGGACTACCTTCATTTTTCGTAGCTCACTGCTCCGTAAGGCTTTGATGATTTGCACAGTGCAATAGGTGATTACACAGAAGGGGATCACAAAACCCACAAGATTCAGCAAGCAGTTGTTTGTGGGCTCCCAGTAGGTGGCTGGGTAAACAAGAACACAGGCTGTGGCATTGAGTTGTTCAAAATAACGCAAATTTCGAAACACCATGGTAGGTGAACACAGGAGCAATGCACATGTCCAGATTATAAAACAATTCCATTTGGCACACACGGCTCGTCTCATCCGTCCAAGAGACATGGTTTTCACCAAGGCCAGGTAGCGGTCAATGCTCACCAGTGTCAGGAAATAAATGCTAGAATATAAGTTCATGTAACTCATAATGTTGACGGCTTTACAGAGAAACAGGCCAAAAGGCCAACGAAAATAATTAGAAATATTAATGGCCCAGAAAGGTAAAGTGCAGACTAACAGTAGGTCGGCAAATGCCATGTTTGCTAGGTAAATTTCAGCCACTGTGCAGCTACTCTTGTGGAAACACAGGACAGTGAGCACAAAGGAATTTTCTATTGATCCCAGAATAAATATAAACCAGAGAAATCCAGGCTGAAAATCCAGTATCCATTTCCATACATCTTCACTAACACAATAATTTTGATTTAGCTGATGCACTCCTGAATTGTTGTGGAAATTTGTTGGACTGAGCTCCCGGGTGGTCATGTTGTACAGCTGCGTAACATTTTCAGCTGTGATGGAAGCCATTTCTGTGAAGAGAAAAATAGGTGACATGAGGTTGCTCCATCTAGCTCATTACTGCAAAAGACACAATAAGAAAAGCTGACTCTTGCTTTTCTTAATTTCCTAGAAGTGTAGCTTTTGAACAGGTTTGCAGTTCCCTGGGTTGCTTTTCTGACACTGGGTATGTCTGTGGAATTTTCACAGGCTGCGTTGCTATGGACAGCCTGGACCAATTTGAGGCAAGTAAAATAGAGGGGATGTAGCAACAACAGACATTGTTACGAATGGGTTAACTGAAGAGAGCATTTATTATCCTTTATTCATTAGAACTGAGCTGCAACAAGTCTTTGTTAGTTCTTTGAGAATGTTCATCATTAGTTTGTCTTCTTGTCTTTGTGTTTCATTAGCCATGGTCTCCTAAAGGACAGGTGTACTTTGTGTCTCAGGTTGCTCATGGTAAAGCTGCTGGTTCTGTGTCACATCCTGCCACATTTTACACCCTCCCCTGCAGAGCAAGAATCGAGTAGAATTCAGTGGTGCTTCCTCCCCAAAGAACACCATATATTTTCCCAAATTTTATGACTGTGCTATAAACAGACATTTACATCTCAGCTCTAGTTTGCATTGAGAACTCTGTGGGATCAGTGTTTGCCAGCAGTGTGCCTTTCTGAGCTTCTCACTGAAATTGTCTGCATATTTCTGACTCTGTGTTACAGCCAAGTCACAGAGGAGACAAATGGTATAGCCTTCATGAGGGAGCTCAATTTTAAGAGGTGTGCAGTGGGTGGTTTGGCAATTTGGTGGAGACAGTGGCCATCCTACAAGGCAGGACCTGTCAAGTCAGACAGCTTGAGTGCAACAGCACAGTCTGAAAAGCAGAATACTGTAAACATTCTACAGATCAGAACAGCCTGGGATCATACAGGGAGCTATTTACAGGCAGAAATGTAAGATGTGCTCTTGAATGTTACTAAAACCAAACAGAAGTTGGGTGTGCAGTATCACTCACTACTGATAAAACATTAACTATTTCTTGTTGGGTTTGTGCTCTTGGATAAGGAATGCTGAGATAATATTCAATACAAGATTGTCTTCCCAGATCTGTACATATAATTCTCTGGACTGAGTGACGAAAATACTGTTTGTCTTTTTCCAAGTCTTTATAATAACCACTGTTTATATTATAATTTGATTGGAAGATATTCAAATGTATTTTTAATTAAGACATTTGTCCTATTCAGTTGGTAACTTGGCAGTGAAAAGGGACAACACACTGCAATTCCTGAAAGGATGAGGGTTCTCTCTTGTTTTATGGTTGCTGGAATTGTTGGCTGGTAAGTATCAGTGCTTAATATGCATATAGAAATTTGCCTATTGGTTGCAGAGTTGATGAAAAATGGTGGTCATATTTTGTGTACTTTGTGTCAATAAAACACTCTAGCACTTAAATATCTCAAAACCCATATTGTGTGGATGTAAGAGCTACCCCTAACGAATTGCAAACAGCAGTTTCAAGTCTCCCTTTCTTTCTCTGCTGGCAGTTTTCACTGTAGAAACACATAGGAACTGAAATATTAATGGCTAGCCAACAAGAGGTTATCTGAGAATAGAGAAGTTCTGTTGCCTGATGCAATTATCAGAAATTGTTTCTTCTGCTGATAGTAGGCTGTGAACCAGCAGAAAAAAAAAATAAATTTTCACTGCATTATTTTATGCTTTGAGGTTGGATGTATGCACATATTCAATAAGATGATCATTAGTAGTTCAGAGAAAGGTCATAAAGGCCATGTTGGCTTTTTCTGTGATTTTTCATAATTAAATTAATTTACAGAATTTATTTTGATGCAAATAGCAGCTCCAAAACTGCATATTGATATATCTGTATTTTCTCTGCAATCAATCTCATTTAGATTTTGGTTTTAGAAGGGAAATACATAGAATACTTTAAAATAAGTTAGTTATTTTAACTGGGTGCAGAGACTGGTTAAGGTGTCACCAAGTCCATGACATGGGGCTTCTGGCAACCTGCCTCCTTGCCTTAGCTCAACTCCTTCCATAATTCATTGCTAGAAATGGGACAGTAAACAAGGTAAAACGAGCTCATTATCAATGTAAAACCCCTATTGTTTAGGGTTAAAATAATGTGCTTCATGCTATTCTGTATAGCACAGGAAACTAATTTAAAGTACGCGATTGACATAATAAGTATGATTGACAAAGCCACAGCCTAGAAAAAGCAGAAATTTGCTGTTTTCTTGTCATATTTTGCTGAAAATAAATGTGATCTTTTCACACATTCTCTACAAATACATTCTGTGCAATGCAAGATAACCCTAGTATCTCAGCAGGGACTTCCAGTAAGATTTTATGTGGCAGTTTTGATTGAAATACTGCCCAGGTGAAGTCACCTATCATTACTGATCCTGAGGGACCCCTGTGGGGGCTGGATTTGACCAGGTGGAGTTCACTTCCTGTTGTGAGTTACCTCCTCCTTAACAGTCTACAAAACCCACTGTCAGTAATTATCTTGTGTTGTTCTGGACTCTTTTAATTACTGCCACTGGGAACAAATGACAAGGTTTTGACAGGGGGGTTTCAGGTGCTCTGTGGAGGAGGCAGTGCCGGTGGTAGCCAGGCTCACCAAGGCTGGAAGGCTTTGGGGTCAGCTCATGGGGGATACTGTGGCTGTTGGCCAGATCCTGCCAAAACGAGGAACCCTTGCAGAGGGACTGGGAAGAAGGGGTTCATCAGCTGCTGGATTGTCATTATGGGCTGCTGCAGGAGGACTCCAAAGAGGTGGTTGTCACCAGTGCATAGCCTGAAACTCTGAGGGCTGGGCAGAGTCATTAGGGCATCTTGGGGCCTCCTGCCAAACTCATGGATGTCCAGCTGTCCAAGGACTGACCCACGCATGGAGGGAGCACATCACAGGGCAGGAAGGAGTTAATCAGCAAGGCAAGGATAACACCTAGAGTCCAGCAGAGTGGTTAATCTTAGAAAGTGGAGGGAAAATCTCCACATTACAGCCATACATGCTGGGCCCTATGGAAGTTCTTGAAAGAAAAGAAGGGGAGTGGGTTGAATTTGAACAAAAAGTCCTCTAAGGATCAAGAGATATGAGCTAAGGTATGGAAGGACAGGGGAAGAAAAGGTCAGAGCTTAGTTAATGCTGCTGCTGGGTTAATGCAAGCTCCAGCACAGTTTTACTCCCCAGATGGGATATGCTGCTTCAGGTGAATGTTTTCCACCCTCTCTTTTGGGTCTGGATGAAGCCCTACAGATACTGAACTCATGACTCTATTGTATTGCCAACAGTGTTAATTTTTCCTTGTAGTATGCTACACATTTTCACACAGTGAATAATTAAATGTCTCATGATGGTCCAAGCCATGTCATACAAGGACAAGTTCTGAAATGTGTAATAAGAATTCAGATTATTTCAACATTACCTGCAGTAATCCACTCTGTGGGAGTAAGAGAGAGACTTTGGAATACATATTTTGCAGCTGTTGTGACTTTGTTGATTAAGTTTTGCAGAAACAAGGTGTGAAATTTGTAATTAGCATATTCTGAGATTCTCATAATATTAGCTTTGCTAATTAAGTCCTCAGAGACAAGAGGTGGAGCCTAAAACAGATTAGTGCTGTTATTATGTTAACTGCTATAGTGTTGTTTGCTGGAGCTAAAGAGAGAATATTAAAAAGCATAAATACACAGTCCTGATGTTTTCCTACACAGTGTAATTTGCAAGGACAAGGGACAGAGTGGGACCAAGGCCCTACTAGTGAATTCCAAATGAGGAATTTCTTTGGTGAACGATCATCCACGATGAAAGTTGCTTAGAAAGCAACTTTATTTTCCATTTTTTTCAGGGATTTCTTAGCAAGACAATGTGAAGGATAGGTCTGTGCACCCAATCTGTAGCATCCTTAGCAGAATTTTACCATTATCTGATTTGCTTTAAGTGCTGTCAGTGGCCAAAAGTATTTTCAGGTCACACAGCTGGCTTGCCATAATTGCATACAGCTCCATGTCCAGCTGGGGATCAGTGACACAGAGGAGAGGAAAAGCTGGGAGAAGAAATAGGGGTTTGAATGAGTGAGACAGGCACATGGCAATTTTTTAGAAAACACATTAATTACAGAAAGAACCAGGAAAAGGCTGCCCCAGCCTCTCCTCTGTCTCTGTTTTTGTGCAGAGCTCAGCCTGCTTTGATGCTTTGTATTTTTTGTGTGAGTTTGTCCTTCTGAATATCTCTGAGCCCAGCTTGGGCAGTCAAGTGTCTCCTGGTTGTGGCAATTTGCCAGGCAGCCTCGGTTCTCCATGTGAAAGCTAGAGGACATGTAACAGAGGAGCTACCAGAAGGGTATTTGCCTGACAGATCTGCTGGGACTGAAATGGAAAATAACAGGAGTTTAAGAGCTGCTGTAGGTAAGGGAGGTGTTCCACAGTGTGGTCTGTGCCAGTAAGCCTGAAAGTCCTGCTGACTCTGCAAGTACCACTGCTGCCCTCAGGAGCTTGGAGTGCAAATCTGATAGTCTTGGCAAGTTGTTAGGAGGCTGTAGGGTGTGCCCTAAACTGCCTCATTTGTGACCATTCAGACAGGTATTTGCTGGCCAAGGAGAAAGAAGTTTAATTTTACCAGCTTTGGATGATTTTGTTCCAGGACGGTATCTATTTGCGAGGAAAAGGAGTGTTTTTATTTGGTAACAAGTTATAACAAAACAATCTCAATGCATAATTTCTCCTTTATACTACAGGTCTGGCAGGACTGAAGCATAAGCAGAAGCATTGGTCAGCAAGAAGCCAAAGGTGTGCTGGAAGACTGAGCTTTAGAGAGGGACTCTTACATTCAGAATTTAGTATCAACAAAAACACAGGAAACCCATCCTCTTTATAAATGTTATACCTTCTCCAAAAGGTTTATTTTCAAAGCTTCTATTTCAACCTGGTCTTCTTGCAACCTTTACTCCTGAAAAAATCACCTTTGCCATCTATCCCCAGCTCCTGAGAATCTTGTTTCCATCTAATCCGAGCCGGATGGGACTGCTCATAACCCTCTCTTTGGCTTCAGAATGGGTTTGTATCTTTGGCTGGATGGATACTGGGAGGTAAAATTATATCACTCTTGTGGCACCTCTGAAACATGTTCTGAAATATTCTCCGAACGTCCTTTTAATTCTGTGTTACTGTGGAGGCATTCGTTATTTTGGAGAGGGAGAGGAAGTGTGGGAAACATTCCTAAAATGTTCTGCTTTTACAGATCCCATGACATCAATTTTTAATTTCCAATCCCTGTATAATGAATCTCTAATGGACTTTACTACATTTGAGGTTGTAGATCACTGGACTCTTTCTGTGACAGTGTTAACTTAAAGGTTTCCTGCTTTTCATTCACTCTTCTCTGTCCCTTTTACCTTACAGTTATCCTCACAGTTCATGAGGCTTCATGTTTAACCAGATTCAGGAACTTGACTGGGACAAAAATAACCTTGTAAAAGATAAAATTCTGAAGAAATCAGCTCCATAGTTTGTCAGAAAATTAAGGCAATAAAGAAAAGACACAGGAGATACCTCTCAAAAGTGTGATTTTTAGATTTTATTTGTTGTATCAGATTAAAGCACACCATAGAAAGAAACTATTGCAGTTACTGTTAAAGGCATTCACATCAACTATGTTAGGAAAAATGGGGGGGGGGGGGCCCAAGTTGTTATGTTAAAGTAGTTATTTCAATAGCAATGAAACTAAGGCAAGAAGAGTCTACTAATTTTTCTCCCAGTGAGGGAGATGAAGCCACTTAATTCCAGCTAAAGAAAGGTGTGGAAAGAGCAGAAGTCTAATCAAGTGCAACACATGACATACTTTTTATATATAACTTTTATGCAAAGCATTTTGCAAAACACATTTTTTCCCAAGTGGAAATCTTGAATACTCTCACATTAAACTCTCCAGGGTTACAATTTTCTAAAAAAAAAAAAAAAAAAAAAAAAGTCCTATACCTTTTAGCTTTAGAAATCTGATATGTTATTTTTCAATTGTCTTTACACAACCCAGTCAATAACTGTGATGAATCTGACAAAAGGTATTATCTCTGTGTATAATAGTTATAACTCAGATGGAGAAGAACAGTGTGGCTGGAGTATGGTGAGAACTGGAAGGAGAAGGAAAATATGAACTGCTTCAGAGGACAGACAGGGAGTGTTGTCCTGATCACAGGATTGTCAAGTTTCTCCAGCCACAAAATCATTAAATTTCAGCTTTTAGTCCTCTGAAGTTTCAAAGACCCAGCTGGAAAAGCCCAGAGTAGCATAGTTTGATTTTGTTGGCTATACATTGAGTGAGAGAATTAAATTAAAAAGGGAAATGTATAAGCAAATAAGTAATAGGAAATGTCAAATCCATTGAACATTGCTTGAGGGTTGTTTTGAGGCATATCGTAACAACGCACAATTTGGATGAAGGAATGAAATATGAAGATAAATCCCTCAGCTGTTTATTTTTCAACAATAAACACTCTGCTAATATTAGGGTTTATCAACAAAATAAAGGAAATCTGCAACTGTGGAGCCATGAAGAACTGAAAATGAGATATATACAAAACATGTGCTCACAGAAAAAATTCCCTAAATTCAGACCTGAATACCTGGTTTAGCATTTTGTTTTCCTGAATATTTCTATTATTTTAATGCTGTGCAACTTTTCTCTTCCCTTTCGTACATGCTGGATTAGTAAATGCAGTAGAACTATCCTGAAGTAGAACTTCCTTTACTTCTTAGAAATTTTTATTATTGTAGTTCACAAGCAGAGAAAGTTTAATTCAAAAACTATCTAACTGCTCTGAAAACAGTTATCACTGACTCTCACCTTCTCCCAGTACACACTTCAATTTCTGCTGTTCAAACACATTAGAAAGTTTAAGCTGTTCTGATTTACAGTTATTTCCCCCCCCAATCTCCAGCTTTCTCAAGACAGTGTGTCTATGAAGACATGAAATATGTAAAGGTCTTAAATCTATGTGTTAAACAAACATAAGTCAGTTTATTCCTCTCTTTGTAGTCATTGGGCAGATGAAAGATCTGTTTCCAAATCTCTATTCTGTTTAACTTGGAATAAAATCTGGAAACTGGGTGATTCTCATGCCTGTATACCAAGAGGCCACAAACTTACTTAATAATGTTGATTAAGAGTATTTATCTTTATGAAGCTATTTCCAGTTAGTACAAATACTTAAATAAATATTGAATCTGATTCTTCCATATTTGGAAATATCATCAGTTTTGAAGTTTATAATGTCAATCTCACAACTCCTTCTCCCTCTCTTTGTGAATACTTGCTGCTCTTGTCAAGTCATTAAACTCTTTGAGGATTTTGATCTTCATGAACCAGTCCAACTCCTGCTCCCTCAGGAGGACTCTGCTCCATGGCCTGGTGTCAGGAAGCACCAGGACCTCATGTGTCCCTGAGCCAAGATGATAATTTTCTGACTCTAACAGCAAAGCACCTAAATCTTACACAACACAAGTCACAGCTAGATTTACACTTTTTCTGTGTGTATTGTACTGTTTGCTCAAAATGTTTTGACAACTGAGAAGGAAAATATTCCAACAGGAGAAAACTGACCACAAGCTCACTCTGCAAGGCTGGCAGGATATTTTCGTTTCGTTTCTTTGGCATTTCCCATATGAGAACAGGTAAGGTTAACCATGAGTGCTCACTGTCCAGAGCTCAGCCAAAAACTAGGACTTAGAAGAGTGGGAAATCTGGGAACTGCAGTAGGAGTGGGACTGCAAAAGCACTGTGGGAATGAAAACCAGTCATCCACATTAATTCATTCTTGAGAACATTTTCATGGGAACCATGCATGGAGCAAGATTCAGCCCACAGCTAGAGTTTGGATCAGGGCTAGGGGAGTCACAGGCTGAGAATCCTCTTTCAGAGACAGAGTGAGCCCTGTCAGGCCCATGATGTGTTTGTCCCACTCTGATACTGAGTCTTATCAGTCCTCTGTGTTTTCCCATGTAAGTGATATTGGGTCAGCCTACCTTTGCATACTGCTTTCTTGAAATTTGTTGTTAACGTTTGTTTTCAGAAAGCTCTGAGCATAACAATGAGCTTAAGGTCTATCTGCAGCCATGTCTGACTTGTGATCTTTTGAGTTTTGTTTACTTGATTTTCACATTTGGTTCAAAATGTTGTTTTATATTTTCTATTGTTAGCTGGAAGCCCTCCTGCAAACAGGAGCAATGATCAGATTGTGGTTTGCTTACACTTTAAAGATTTGCAGAATTTATGCTCAACATTGGATCAGTTGGTCAGATGACCATCTATTAACATAATTATTCCTGTTCCTAGCTGGTTCACTGCCTAGCTTGGTAATATCTCCCCCACTGAACTGTCTTGCAAGCAAAACTGCACATTCATATAGTGAGAGAGACAGGCTATGCAGTGCTTGGAGGGAAAGCAGCATGCCTTGGCCCCAGGAACCTCACAGGGCTTCCTTCTGGGTGTCAGTGACTGCTGGAAAATCCTGTCTTTTCCTGGGGCAGAAATCTTGCATGTCCCTTAACACTCCTGCACTGTGGTCAGTCACGGTGTCTGATTACAAAGCTGAATGATCACAACTTGCAAAAATTAACTGAAGTACAAAGAGACTATGAACTTCCTGAGTTTTATAATGTGACACTTAGATTTACCAAGTCAGAACAAAGGTCATTGTATCTACTCCCCTGAGCTCTGCAGGTCCCACAGGAATTCTCAGGAATTCTCTGTTGTAGACAAGGGATTGCTGTGACCTGTCACCACTACAAAATGCAGTGCTTAACACACTAGCATTGTAAGACCAATTTAATATCCATTGCAGGAGTCTGATACCATGTGAAATGGCAGATCTGATGGTATCAAACAGAACAATGTGCCTCTCAAATGGCAGACAATACCCTGAGCCCAGTGAATAGCTAAGGTATCCAGTATTAAAGAAATAAAATTCTAGTGATCGTATCAAGAGTAGCTTGTGCAGATAGATTATATTCCTTTCTTAAAGTGAGAATTTCCTGGTTTAGAAAACAGCCTTTCCTGAAACCCAGATAGTGCAAACCTTTTGCAAGAGCCAAGCCAAAACCAGCTAAGCTGGAAAAGAAAAAAGTGAATTTTCACTGGCTAATGACAGCTTTTGAGACGTGGGCTGGAGGACCTGATCTGTTCCTGCTGCTGGAATGACTTTTGTCTCGTCTTTATATACCTTTTACACAGTTCTCTGTATCTACAAGTATTAGCATGCATACTTGTAAGCCTTTACTTAGTGTTTTGTAAGTGTTCTGCAGGCCCTGAGACTAAACACCCCAGAACTGCAGAGCCAGGGAGACCAAACATTCCTACTATCTCAGGAACCCAAGGTCTCCTAGCAGGACATATTCTGTAAACTAGAGCTTAGCCCACCCTAGCCCCTATTGGACCCCCTTGTTAGATATGCTGATGTGTAAAGTCTATAACTGGTGTGTGTGATTGATGGCTGTGTGCATTTTGCCACGCTGTTACCTGGGTGAAGTGGATGCATCAAACAGGATCCTGATTAAAATACTGAGGTAAAGATCTGAACCCTCTTAACCGTGTCTAGCTTCATTTTCATAACACCAGGAAAAAGGCATCATTCCTAGTGTGGGTTCTTGTAACTGGTCTTGGGATTCACCTAATTTAGTTACAGTCTTGATCTCAGTATGAAAGACAGGAGAGCACTGATGAACCACGCCAGTGACATAAATTGCTTGATATCTTTATTACAGAGAACAATGGGAATATCCTGCTGAGAGAATTGGATGATGTATGTAGAGCCTCAGAGAAGGAATGGTAAGAGGAAAAGGCTGTAAGTCCTGAAGCATTTCAACTCCCTAAGAATATCAGTTAGTGATGCTTCTTTATTCACCTTGCTGTAGTGGAGGCACAGAAGAGCTGTTCAGCACAAACTTCTACTCAAACCTCCCTCCCTGACACGCATGTGGACATCCTCTAAAGCTTTGCTCTTTGATGCATTACTCCCTCCAGACCTCTTCAGCTCAGTTTAGCCACACCTTTCTCTTAGCAATTGAAATACTGCTCTTTTCCCTGTATAGCAGCATTAGGTTCTCATGACTATGTAAAATGTGAAGGTCTAATGGTCAAATAGTATTTGTCAGTATTGGACCCTCTGAGCATTAAATATTTAATGGAGAGATTTGCCTTTCATATGAACTGGCTCTGTGCCCTGAAAGCACTTTACTTCTAGCACCTTGAAGACATTTTGGCAGCCATTTAGGAAAAGAGATTTGCCATCTTGAGTGCCTCCAGTCACTATAATATTTACACTGATGTCAGTATTTGCAATAATACAGAATTTTCTGCACATTTTCACCACTGGCTGTCACAGGTGTGGCATTTGAGGAAAGCCCAAGTGAGTCCTACAGAAAAGAGCTACTAAGGGAGCTCACAGCATATGTGGCTGACTGATTGTTGTCTCAAAGTCTAATATTGATTTCTTTGACAGCTACTGCTTTCCTCACTTCTTATCATGCAGGTAACTGATTATATTCCTCTGCTGCAATTAGCAAAAACACAAAAGGTGTTTTAACCTGTCACATTATGTCTGAAAACCACATTTGCAGCTACACAGTAATTCCTGCCAGCAGCTGGAAATGTTTCAGTCACTACTGCTGTTTCCATTGCTGAGCCACATACAGATGGCTCTGTGCAAGCAGAGTCCTTAGCACAGAGGTTATCACAGGTAGAATCTGCCCTCCCTGTAAATCACAAATAATGCTTTGTGTTTTCTTAATGCCTTTCACCAAAGGGATATAGATGGCTTTGATGAGTAATGGTGCAGTTTCCAAAGAGCACTTCAGGCTCTGACAACAGAATAGGCTAGAAAATATATAATTGTATAATGCTTAAGTGAAATTGCAGCTTTAATTTTGGACAGGTGAAATACAAAAGAGATTATATTTACACAGGTTGTTCAG
The DNA here is from genome assembly GCA_025920805.1 of Petroica traversi. Lineage (NCBI taxonomy): Eukaryota > Metazoa > Chordata > Aves > Passeriformes > Petroicidae > Petroica > Petroica traversi. The sequence goes on from JAHLSL010000007.1 coordinate 11,429,624, forward strand.
GTCAGCACCACTATCGTATGGGTTTCTGAAGGTAATCCTAGTTTAATTTAGAACTTCTGTTAACAGCTACACTAATCTCACATTTCAACCTCCTGGATAGGTTTTCTCGTGGATTATCTCAGAGAATCATCCCTAGCATAACTGATTTGTGTCATAGAAAGAAACACAAATGTGACATGATGATCATTGTCTAAATGGCAGGTTGTCTTTATTAAAGAGTCAGAGGGGTTTGTTGGTTTGTTAGTTTGTTTAAAACTTTATATTATTTCAAAAACTAAAATCAAAATGTGGCAGTGTAAGCAATGGTGAGTTCTCTTCTCAAGGAGAAGCCTAGTCTGTAATGTGCTTCACTTCTTAAATTAAAAACTTCAGAAAGCCATTTTGCCTTCTCCTTCCTAGGTCAAACACATCATCCAACGCTGTATTTTCTTTAGCAGCTGGGATAGTAATTTCATATTATTTTTGTGTATTTGCTCCTCACTTTGCCAGTACATGAAGTATTAGAAAAGGGAAAGAGGTCAGTTTTCAGATAGCATAGCTAGAAATCACCATCCTCTATATATTGTAGAGAAAACTCAAAACCAGATGTACCTGTTAGAAATTGTGTGTAATTGAGTCAATAGTAAATTTCAGACTGTATTTCAATTATCTTGATAGTAACAGCAGATAAAAATTAGATGTACTCCAAATGGAGCTTGTTTTTCTACTGAAAACCCAGGGGAACTCTAATGACAACAGTTCTTTAGTGGGATACACCCTATCTCTTTTAGAAGAACTTAAATGTTCGGATACATGCCAATAGGGATTTGGTGATTGAACTGTACAAACATGGATATGACTTTCAAAACTGAAAGATCTAGAAGGTTCAGGAGACTTCCCCAGCCAAGAAGCAGTATGATTTACAATGCTGATTTAAAACAGTTGGTGTTGGATTACAATTTTAATTTTGCCTTTTCATGCTTTGCCAGTGTTGAAATTAAATTGTGTATTAATTTATTGTTATCCCTTTGTTAGCAACAGGAGGTGACAGAGCCCTGCTGGAACCTGGTGCAGTCAGTTTGTTTTTCACTCTGCATGCACAGGTTCTGAGCACTGTGTTCAAAAGGAAGATATGTCCTATCTGATCTTTCCAGAATGCCAGACCCAACAAAAAAATACAGGGTAACAATTTAGTTAGAGAGACAGATTGCCTTAGTATATGCCACAGCTCCTTCAAAGAACTATTGTACCCAAAGCTAATGAAAAGATGAAGTTTAATGTCTTTGTCATTGACACAGACAGTGGGATCAAGTGCACTCTCTGCAAGTTTGCCAGTGATCTAAGTTGTGTGATACAGTTTTGAGTGACACATTGGAGGGAAGGGATGGCATCTGGAGGGAAGGAATTCCACCCAGAGAGAAGAGATGCCATCCAGGGGGAAAGAATTCCACCCAGAAAGAAGGGATGCTTGAGAGGTGAGTCCACACAACCATCAGGAGGTTCAACAAGCCAAGTGCAAGGTGCTGCACCTGATATCAACACAATTTGGGGGATGGAGAGCAGCCCTGCCAAGGAGGACTTGGGGTGCTGGTGGATGAGAGGCTGGACTTGAGCCAGCCATGTGCACTCTCAGCCCAGAAAGCCAATTGTGTTCTGGGCTGCATCCAAAGCAGAGCGGCCAGCAGGGCAAGGAAGGGGATTCTGCCCCTCTGCTCCTGTGAAAGATTCATGTTTTCTTCTGCCTTAAACTCACACATTACTACAGTTATGTAGGAGACAGTTTTTAAAGTGTTGGAGGAGGGGAATTATCTTTTCCTACTAAAATGACTATCAAAACAGAAAATTTCTGGAGAAACTGATTTTAAAAGAAAGGTTTTCCACAAAAGGGTAATATATCAGGAAATATACATTTCTTGTATTGAACAAAGGAGAAGATGTATTGAACTGCTCATAGTTCAGCAGGTGACCCAGACCCACTCTTGCTCTCTCTGGCCAATGAAAGAGTTTAATGTCTTCACAAAGTGGGGTAGTTTCAAAAAAACCAAAACGACAAAGCCAGAAACTGCAAGAGCCCAATTCACTACAGTTTATCCTTCAGTTCTTAAGAAGGAATATGCCTCTTTCAAAATCCCTTATCAGTGTTCCCCATTCCCAGGCAGATTTATCCTCTTTGTGTGGATTTGTTCTATGGTTTGTTTTCTTGTTTTTGTTAAAAATGCCAAGACTCTTCACCAATTTTTCTCTGGAACAAAAATGTTATCTTCTGACCAGCTTTGTTAATTTTGAAAAATACTCTGATTTAAGTTAACCATGCCACCTTTAACCTTGTGTACCACCACTTTTGTCAGCGCTGTAGAAGAGAAAACACTGTGTAGAGTTGTGCATAACAGTTTTCTGCAGCAGGCAGCAAAGGCCCATGGCAGGATGTCAGAGCAGGAACAAGGGAAGGGGAAATGAGCAGGTGTGAGTTCTGGAAGGGAACACAATGCTGCTAAGGGAAAGAGAGGAGAAGCATTGCTGTTGGGAAGAAAGCAAGCATGAAGAAGGAGAAATGTTATTGTTGAAATGGAAGGAAAGAGGGGAAAAAGGGAGGTTTAATTTCCCAAGAGGAAAAAGGGTTCCAAACCCAACAATGAATAAGGATTCTAGCCTAAGTCGGGTATATACCAGGCTCATGGGAGCTTTATCTGGGATTTTCATTTAAAATGTTAGAAAACTTAAGTAGTTTACGCAGTTTGGTACTGTATTTTACCCAGTTTCAAAATAGTCAAACTTCTTTTTCATTTTTTAAAATTATTTGGCCAGAGTACATTTATTCTAAGGTAAACTTTAGTACTATATTCCATTGAACCCTTTTTTAAAAACCAGAGAAAAGTGTGCAGTGGAAACAACTTAATCTGTCTGTAGGAATACATGAAGCAAAGAGTAGAACACTGGAACTCCACATGTCTCATACTGTACAGTTATGAGCTGTAGTATGATTTAAATGCCAATTTGTAGACTACATCTATTGTAGAAGAAAATGAATTGCTGTCTCATTATATTTCCAAAAAAGACTGTTTCCAAAATATTGCAGGAAACACCTACACAAAACTGACTCCTCTTTGTTACTTCTACTTCCTTCTTCTTCTGGGAAACGTCCCTTTTGCTGACCCAACTGACTGGAATTTATGAGCTATAAGGTGACTATTTTAAAGAAGAAAAAGAAAAGTTTCTCAGAGGAAAGATACAGTCAGAAGGTGAGGGCACACTATTGTCTTTTGCAACCTGCCTCCACATGCTGTTTTTAAAAAAATGTGTATGTAATAAATTAAAACTTTTGTGGCCAGTATCCCAGCCATTCACGAACTGCTTTCATGTCTGATTCATTATGACTGCTTTAGTCAGATTGCACCAGTATCATTTTGAAAGTGAACCTGCAACTCTCAGAGGAGAAGAAAAAAATACTGGTATGGAGAAAGTTCCAAAGTTTTAAATTGGTCGCCTTGTTCTGGTAAACAGCTATTCCAAATTCTTTGTCTTATTTGAATTTGCTATTTACTGTAAATCTCTACACAGTTTACAGGCTTGGAAGCAGAAAACTGCTTTTGCTTATTCATCTGTCCATGAGGTATAGTCCCAGTTCCTCATGACTTGGAAATTTTGGCTTTAACTGAGAGAAGAAAAAAAGATCCTCGCCCAGGCAAAGGAAAAGATATAAAATATGCCACTGGTGTTTTGTTCTTATGTTCTGATGGACACATCAGAAATGCCTGATGAAACTATTTGCTGGTTGTTTTGTTCAATGTAAAAAATCTGAGTGGAAAGTTATGGGGGTTCCATGTAGGAACAACAGCTAGGACAGGGCTGCATGGATATGCAAAGGAACATATATTTTACTTTCCGGTCAATATGCTAATAATTCTAGATATGTGTTTATGAGTACATATATATATGTATATATAATGTGTGTGTATAGAGAGAGAGGAGAGAGAATTTCCACAGCAAACAGTTCCTGGTCATCTTCAGTGCCTCACATCCTTTGTCTGTTCTTTAGCTGTTTACCCAGGGAGCAAGTGGCTTACGTGCACTCCCAGCACTAGAAGAAGGACCAGGCACAGGAAACCTTTCTAGGTGATGCCAAGGTGAACAGCCATCTGTTCAGTGAGCTGGTCTTGAACAGGTAAAACAGGATTTTGCATGAGAAGCACGTGGGAGGGTTCCCCAGAGTACAAACAGTGTCAGGTGAGTTTGCTTTAGATGACTGAATCTGAAGAAATAAATAAAGAAAAATTCATCCTTGAGGTCAGGTATCAGACAGAGATGAGACCATTATGACACTAGGCTGATTATAAGATTCATTGGCTGAATTCAGTGTTGAACTGAAGCCGTACAGTTACCAAGGCTAAAATTTGACTTGAAGCATGTTACGTGTCCCCTATGCTGTGATAGGTAAAGGAATAGGCATGGCATACATTCTTTAGTAACCTCCTAATTTCACAGGCCTTTCACAGATCTTCTCCTCTGGAGAATACGGCCAGAAATAGCGGATGTGTCAATGAAATGTTTGTCAAGCAGACTACCAGTGAGCAAGTCGCTCATCTCTGCTGATATATCCATGAGACCTTATCTTCTATAATCTGTCTTACTTGTATAAGGATCAGATCCCAGCTTTGAATTATGAAGGCCTAAGGGTTGATTTTCATGAAAATGCAGAAGGTACCTGATGAAACACTCCCACTTTGTTAGCCTGCCCACTACCTGTAGGGAGTTTACCCTTCACATCAGGAAAGTGGCACATTGCTGTGCTTTGTGTGGGTGGGTAGAGGGACCTGCTGTCCTTCTTTTGTAACCCATGACACTTCAGAGAAGCAGCCCTTCAGTCAGTCAGACAGCTGATAGGAAACCTTCCAGCCATGGCAAAGGACAGACCACCTCTGCACTGGGCTGTGGTCCAAAGGGCTTATTCCTTTCTGCCAAGGCAGGAACACAGCAGGATGAAAAGCACCTATGATCAGTTCTTCCTCTGGGCATGCATGCATTAATGCTGTTAATGTTAAAAAGACCTGGCCCTCTACCATGGATGACTCATGGGGTTTTTTTTGTGTCATTTAACTGTAATCTCAGATAAATGAATGGGGAAAATAGAATTCTGCATTTTGACAGCTCCATTCTCTGTAAATTAACCGTAATCTGAACTGTATCTTTGCAATACCATCACCATTTTGGCATATCTTAGAGTGCAAAGCTACTGAATCTGCAAACCTGGATGATCAGATTTGTTTGCAGGGATCACAAAAACCAGCTCAACCTTGCTGGATCAAGTCGAAGAGTTAACATGTAGGGGACTGAAATAAAGCACAGCAGCAAAAATAAGTCACACCCACCCGTTCAGAGAACATCAAAAGTTGTGAAGTATTTTGGTGAAGTTTGATATAGCAGCTTTTCCACCCCATCTGCATGCTTTGGACTTGCCTATCATCAGACTGAAGATAAGTGCTTTCAGCAGTCAACTTTGCTCCTTGTGTTTCTCTGGTCTGTATCCCATTTGTGCCTGCTCTCCAACATTTTACTCGTGAGTGGGGTGTTGGAGCATGCCCAGAGCCCCTCAGTTCCAGTTCATTAGCTTTACTTCTAAGTAAATGAAGTGCCACCACTGTGGTGATCACAAGCAGTTACAGCCTGATCTGTGTGAAGCCAACCTGCAGGGCCCAAATTCAAGTCCTGCTCCCATCCTCCATGCTTTACCCCTGTGGCTGAGCCTGCCTGGGGGCTGGCACAGTGCTGGGATGCCCTCTCCTCCTCCATCCTGCTCAGGGCACCCAGCCCCGGGGACAAGCTGTGCCTGCCACCCAGCTGTGAGTCAGCACCCAAAGCCAGCTCTAGGGCGTGATTTCTTAGCAACTGCAGTTACTAAAGCCCAGAAAGGGCTGGCAAAGGAGAGCTTTTGTCTACACTTTAAAGTCCCCTGCTCCTTTACAGCTGTGTTCCAGCCAGGCAGAGGCATAATTTTCCATCTCGATGTAAGAAGTATGCTAAATGCAAGATGAAAGGAAGATAAGCCTTTTGATAAGGTAGGAAGAAACTCATCTGTATGGAGTACTGAGAGGGATGTTTAAAAAACCATGAGTGACAAGAGAACAAGGCTTATGAATAACTTTAAAGAAAAATGGATGTTTTAGCAAAAGGCACTTTTCTGTGGTGTTTTTTTGTTTGTTTTCTTTTGTTTTACTTTATATTGATTAGCATTGCTAATGGGTTCAGGTGTACTTTTGCAGTTGATTTGGGTACTGAGAGGGAATCTGTTTTGAAAGCAAAGCTTTGTTCTCTAATAAGTGTTTCTAGACTTGTTCTATGAAATTTTTTCCTACTGTTACTTTAAACACAGCAGAATTTGAGTGCCTAAGAGATTTTTATCCCCTTCTTTTAGTGAAAAACAGATTATCAAACACTGGGCATTCTTAAACAATAAATTTTGGGGTCTTCATAATGAATGTCCTAAAATTCTGCTGAATTCCTTTTGTTTTCTGCCTGAGAAAATGCTTGAAATATTACATAGCTACAAGAATTTTTAAAGCTGTTTTCCTGTGCAAGGATGAGGTGCTTATTTCAGGAAGCTCTAACTCAGTAGGAAAGGCGGTACTTTTGTTATGTTGTCAGTACAAAATGTTCAGGTAGCACCAAGTAACTCAATTAATATTGTTCTCACATGACTCAGGGACCCAATGGAAAATCTGACAAAGATTTTCTGGAGGTGTCTCTAGATGTGCTATTCCAAAGTCTTTATTCACTTGAGTGTATATATCCCTTCTGTTTGTGTTTGGACTATTCACACTGAAAATAAGACAAATACATTTGGAAGTCTGAAAATGAACCTGGCGTATTAAGATGCTTCTCTTGATTTTTTTCTTAATGATTGCACATTATCAGAGACCAGATAAAAGTCATATGACTGATATTACTCAATGTGCTGATTCTTGAATCTTAGAGACTCATGAGTGAAAACAGAGATTTCTTTTACTCAGCTAACTGTCTTCTAGTTCCTTAGAAAATATGTACAGCTGTTTAAGATAAAAGTCTGCATCTACCCCAGGAGACAGCATCTGTGATATTGCATACCGAATATTAAAACAAAAATTCTAATGGTTAACTATTTGAACACTTCTGGCTTTATGGCTATTTACTATTATTACACTATGAAGGCTGCTTAGGATACTGAGTAATGGAAAATAAATAGCTGAAAGTATAGAATATATTTCAACCTTTGCTCTTTTTGTTATATGATTCTAATTGCAATATCACTACTAAGTTCTTTTTTTTCATCATCACCTTAGAAGTCAAGCTCCTGCTAAATTATTGTTATTTGGATACAAATTTTAAAAATAACCTAATAATATAGCTTAAATGTCATCCAAAACCTTTCTCCTTTGTAGCATAAGTAAAAGTTTCAAGGGTTTAGCCTTTGTCATTCAAACAGTACAGACAAGACAGGTTAGCAGTGCAAGGTACACACACATGCACTTCCACATCCTGTGCAACATAGTTTACAATCAAAATAATAAACAGAGACTAAATTATCAGCATGTAAAGAAAAGAATCAACTCTGATTTCTCCCTCCTATTTTGTAGGTAGTTTCTCAGCCAAAATCAAAGTTAGCTGCTTGTACTTTCTGAATATTTCTGTGAGATGAAAGAAACTGTGCCCATGGTGTGATTACGGACATGAAATGTCATCTGGATAGGAGAAATCCTTACCCTCCAGTACACGGGACAGTATCTGTGGCAGATGAAGTACCCAGTGGCTTTGATACACTGGATACTTTGAAATAAAGCATTTTTCTGTAAATGTTTTAGCTCTGCAAAACCCAACAAGTTACAAAATCACATTAGCAAAATTACTTTTCTCCTCTGTTTTCCTGGAACAATAATAACACCAGCCCTCTTGCCACTGAACCAGAAACATATTAAGAATTCAATAAGTGGTTCCCAAGAAGCAACAAACCGCACTGAATTTAAATAGTAAGAACTTTTCAAATGAAAGAGAAAAGAAAAAAACATACCTTGACTGAAAATTCACCACTGAGCAGATACAAGTGCAACACGTCTCTGGGAACAGCTCCCTCTCTAATATGAATGAGTCTAACTTATGGTTTTACTGCCCCTCCCTGAACACAGCAGACTCACCACTCTGTTGATGACATCACACTCCTGGATTTTCTCCCATACTATATTTTAAAAACAATGTTTATCTACTGTATCCAGTATGAGACCACTGATATTTTAATATGGATGGCAAACAACACAAACACAGCTATGATACTGATGTTCCTCAGAATGTGTATAAAACAGTCATGTGTTTGTACAACAGCTTCCAGAATTGTGCATGAGCATGCACGCACAACACACGGCTCTTATCCTGATTTAGGGTGATGACGAGCGCATTTTTAATTTTACTGGTGTTAGAGCTAAACAAGCCAGCTTTCTGGAGGGCTTGGATCTTTAAAACAGAAAAGATCAAATATCTCATTTACAGTCCATGGGAAAAAAATTACTGTTTGTAGTCTGAAAAACACTGCTCTTCCTCTCTGACTGCTCAGTCTGCTGAGAACAAGTACAGAATCCAAATACCACTTAAAGGTTTAAGTTGGACTAAAATTTCTTCAAAGCTATGGATGAAATCTCTGTATGAATCAGAATGATAGCCAAACACCACAGCATACTCTTTTAGTTACTACATTGACTTTCATTCTGGATGTCAGATAATTAACTGATAGCTCATTTTATACTGTTTATTGGAGGCATAGCTGGTTTTCCTCTAATATTTATGCAATTAAACTGAAATCTGAAATGACAACCATGATTGCAGAATTCCACACAAAGGACACATCTTCATTCAAAGGAGAATGAACAGAGAACAGTCAACTCCCTTAATTTGCCACAAAATTCTAATTCTGAAAGGGAACAATTCAGGAAAAACGCTGGTCTATATTGTGACCAGTGGTACCTACCAGTGAACATATCTGGCTCCCACTCTCCACTGGTTTGTGATTTACAATTCTAGTGCAATACACTTCCTTCTTGTGTATTCTGACAGGAATTTCTGCTTTGCTTTTCAGTACTTTTCCTTTTCTTTCTCTTTCTCAGAATCTGTCATAATGGCCGCTAGGTACATTTTCTGTCTTTATTGGAATTAGTTGAGTCATGTTCTGCTATCAGCAATACCTCCCCCTGGTCTGTTCCTGATTTCCCTGCACCAGTTCCAGTTTGGTTGTGTAATTTTGAGACTCACAATCTCAAAGATCTTCATTCCACAAGTTTTTTCAGAACTTTTTTTAACTCCTTATGCACTTGAATAAAAATTTTAGGACTACCTCTAGATTTTGGTCTTTTGGTTCATGGATTTTATATTAAATATTTTGCATATAAAATTTTACATATAAAGTCCCTCAAAATCATGCTTTGATTTTAAGACAAGTTTTATGTGTTCGTAGGAGGGACTCTGCTGGCTCATTCGTAATGATGTAATGAAACCCAGCTATAGTCAGATCTACTCTGCTGCACCTGAAGAATGTGGATAACTTCTGGAAGAGCAGAGCCTTTTCAGGAGGCTGAGGCTGGTGTTGCCTGCAGCCAGCCCTCTGGGGAGGCTTGCTGAATGGTGACATAAACTTACGCAGTGGTCTTAAAAGCTTTAGAAAGGCAAAGCCCTGCAAGGCAGGAGATAAACACACAACCAGGTTTGTCCCATCCCAGATGCAGAATCCAGCACTTTCCCTTGTTGAACTTCATAGAACTGGCGATTCCCCATGTCTCTAATTTGTCGAGTCTCTCTGCAGGGCCTCTCTGCCCTTGAGGCAGTCAACAGCTCATTCCAATTCAGTGTTGTTGACAAACCTATTGTCCCTTCCAGTGGTTGTGTTTAAGTCATTAGCAAAGATGTTGAAGAGTACAGGGCTGAGGATGGAGGCCTGTGGAACTTGTGACAGGTCCCCAGTCTGATGTCACCCATCCACTGTAACCCTTTGTACCTGACCTGGGGGCCAGTTTCTCACCCAGTGTGTAACATGATTATCCAGCTGTGGGATTGGCATTTTGTTCAGAAGGATGTTGTTACAGTAGCAAAAACTTAGCTGCAGCCCAAAAAGATTATGCCTATTGACTTCTCTAAGTAGGTGGGTTAACCTGTTGTAAAAGGAAATCAAATTTGATGAGCAGGACTTTCCTCTCATGAAGTTGTGCTGGCTGTGACCAAGGACTCATTGTCTTTCAGGTGTTTTTCAATACCCCCCTGAGTAATCTTCTCCATAACTTTCCCAGGCACTGAAGTGAGACTCACAGGCCTGTAGTTTCTGGAAGCCCCCTTCTTGCCCTTCTTGAAAATCAGCACAATGTTCACCAACTTCCAGCCAGCTCCAAATTCCCAATATCATCTGAAAATCATTGAGAGGCACTTTGCTATTACATCAGCCATCTCTTTGAGGATTCTTGGATGAACCGCATCAGGCTAAATAGATTTATAAGGATCCAGGAACAACAGATCCCACAAAATTTCAAGGTCTACTGGAGCTGATAATTCTCACAGTCACAGTCCTTCAGCCCAGGACACTGAGACCCCTTAGTCCATCACTGATACAGAAGAAGACTTAGGTAAAGAATGCATTAAACACCTCTGCACTGTCCATGTCCCTATTTTGGAGGTGGCCATCCTACTGGAATGGGCTGATGTTGTTTTTGCACTGCCTATTACCATTAATATATTTGGAAAAACCTTTTATTAATTTTATTTATTAATGTCCCCCAAATTTCTGGCAGCTTCAACTCCAGATGAGCTTTGGCCACATGAATTTTCTCCCTACAGTGGCAAGAAACATCTCTGTATTTCTCTGTCACCTGACCTTGTTTCCTCTGGGCATACACTCTGAGCTGGGTTACGTGGGAGCATTGCTGCTCAGTTAGCATTTGTTTAGGAAACTGAGAGGGAATATATATGAACATTTGGCTCTGTTAACTTAAGACAACAAACAGTGAGTAAAGAGTAAATATAAAGGGGGATTTGGTTACCTAGGCAGATTTTCAGGACTGTTGCAGACACTTTCTAAGAGAGAAAAATCTGAAGTAATTTTACCTATTGATTTCTGACCTTTTCCAAGTATGTTTTGCTCTTTTTGGCCTACCAGATTTGCATTCCAGATTTGGAAGAAGGAAGCAGTCTGAGGCTTTTTGACAGGGACTTTGAACTTTGATTTGAGCAGTAGTCCTCACCCCTAAGGTGACTTGCACTATTGGCCATGCAAGTGATAGAAGCTCTTCAAATTTCTCTGTGTGTATGTACACACTGATCAGTCTCCTAGAAGAAGCTATTTTTGCAACTAAGTCTGTGTATCACTGCCCCTACAAACTCAGTGTTTTTCCGAGACTCACTAATTAAAATTAGCAACTGAAAGTATTTGGGTAACTTTCTTTATAAAGGATGCTGATTAATTTCCTTTTCCTTCCCCTGAACTGATCTGATTCTCCTAAATAAATTGTATCAGGACAATTTTATAGCAGTTGTAAGGATTTTGTAATATCACTGAGCCTTGGCTTCTTAGGATGTCTTCTGGTTTAAAAAAAACCATTCATTTTGGTCAGTTATATTTTTCTAGAATGAGAACAGCTTTTTTTTGTCTGCTACATGTTTCTGGTCCTTCAATGTGTTTATTTTAAAACATCTTTTCAGTAATTTGTAAATACACATTTTTTTTCCTTTCTACAGTTAAGGATTATGGTACTGTTTTATTGTAAGGGGGATTGAATTAATCAGATCTCGAATGTGTATGAGTTACTGAAGGACTGTACAATCAGATCAGTTCTAAAAGACCTCTGAAGAGATAAAGTTTGACTACAGATGCACAGAATATCAGCAGAGAAGCAAAGACAATGCTGATGGAAATACTTGCAGCTTACCTACCAGGAGAAAGCCCCTTTTGTTCAAAAATTGGGTCTTTTATATTGTAGAGATACACAGTCAGAATTAAACTTCAGTTCTGTGAAAGGAGCAGCATTCATCTTTGGAAGTAGCCAAGTGGATATCATGCTATCCCTTTGCAATTATATTCAGAAAACCACAAGGAGCAATGAATGCTGTCATGCTCTTTAAGCAGTAAAAGTTAGATGAATAGCCAGAAGTTGAATCTGTGCTGGATGAGATGAAGGAAATGACACTGGAATGAGCAAAGAAGGCTTTTCTGTATCTTTTATAGGTCTTCACATGCTGCAGCAGGAAATGCTGCTGGGTTGAGAGTGAATTTTACCTGTATATCCAGAAGTATTGGAAGGAATATCACTGTAACCAAAACATTTGGCCCAGTTTCTTCTCTAGCATTAATCACAGTTTGGCTGCAGCTCCAAGGATGGGGTGATTACCTTCACAAGGAGCCTGGCAGTCCAGTGATAGCCACACTTATCCTCATGATAATGCCAGGCTTATCTCTGCCACTGAGTGGTAATTCTACAGCTCTTCATCAAATGTACAAACAGCATTAGAATTACCTCTCTTTCTTGCTTCCTGAACAGCTTTATCTCACCAAGCTTCCCCTAATGCATGCTGATGCATGTGGTTAACCCTGACATACAATGCCACAGGATGTTATAGTTTAGGTTATTCCCTTTCTGCTGTTTTGTATCAAGTGTTTTTCTTTTTTTTTTTTTCCATTGTAGACATTGGGTGGGATTAATTGCAACCACTTAGCACCAGGATAAAGATTTAACTTCCCTTAGGAACAAACTACAAAAAGCCTCTAACTGACGTCCTGGATTGTGCACCTACCCTCACAGTTTCTGAAATCCTGTAAACAATGTTACAGATGTACTTCAAATTAAGTTTCCCCATTCAGGAAGGAAATTTGCTGGTTCTCCTCATTAAAATCAGACTCTTTTCACTCTTACTGGAACGGCTAATACTGCTGAATTCCTCTGTGTCCTGAGAGAACTTTGCAAAGGAAGCATACTGCTGTTTGTACCCAACCCTGCAAGCACAGAAATTAAGATATGTTACATGAGCTAAGCAAACATCCTATTTCTAAAATATCTCTTGGACTGAACATGCCCAAATAAGCTGTTGTAGTTCAATGCTACATTGTGTTGAACTTTGAACATTGTTTTGACCTAGAGGTTATGGAGGCTTTTATTTTTCATGTGTCTCCTCAGTTGCACTGGGCTTTGTTAAAATTTCCATGGCACACAGCCTCTCCTCAGGCAAAATTTTACCAGTTGCTTCATTTTTTAGCTCTTTTGTGCTAGCCCATTAGGTTCCACTAAGAGAGACATAATGCAAACACAGGAACCAAGGTCTCTTTGGTGCATGAGTATGAAGTGCAGCAATAACCATTTAAGTAAGCTGATGAAAATTGTATCTGTGAGAATGGCTGTGGTAATAGCAGTGATTGTGAGTGTCCAAATATGAGAGTAGCTGTATGATCAGCCCTTTACTAGCAGAAGGGATAGCAGTGAAGCAGTGTGGCACAGAAGGGACTGTCAGAATTTGGCAGTTTGGTAGGGCAAAAATAAGAAAGCCATGTCCCCAGGTTCTTTGTAGCCTGCCTTCCCTGTGGGTGGTGATGGGTGGATGAAAAAGTCTGGTTCTCACATACTTAAATGGCAGTCTGGAGCATTTCTGCACAAACTCAAATAACCTGTGGTTTTTTTTTTGTGAAAATCTGCCGAAACAAAGACTGCTGTGATTGCAGTTGGGATGCTGTGATGATTGAACTGGTTATATTTTATTTATTATTTTTTATTTTGAAAAGCTAATGGATATGCAGTCAAAAGCAGCCCTATACCTCAGGGAACAATACATTCTGTTTATGTCTGGGTCTTGTATTGTTTATAGGAAAACTCTCCTGGCTTCCCAGATTTGGTGAACAGCAGCCTGGTAGGATAATGCAGATGCTCAATGCAGTCTTTATTTAGGTCCACACAGGCTGAACCCAAGGGAAATTAAGGTTTAGGTACAAATATTCTAACACAAGTTTATCCGCACTTTGAAGACAGTTGATATTTTTGCAGTATATACCGTAAAATAACTTATTTTATTGCCAAATCATTTTCGTAAATTTCCACAGGTAATTTTATTCTGATGATCTTTGTCTTGCTGTCATCAGTGTGTAGGTGCTGTTGTCTCCTTATAGCATTGTTTTGCTGTCAGGGGGACATTGCTGTGCTGATTGACGCAACCTACTGAACTTTGCATTGATCCTTCAGGTGCTGAAAGGACACAGCTCCTCTTGTTTTCTCTTTCTTACTAGCTGCATTTAAATGGTACAGTCACAAGCTGCAATTCTAAGATATACTACTGTTCCAGACAAACTGACTTTGCTCAGGAGCTGCTAGCATTGGGTTTATCCACACATCTACCACGTGTCAATACAAATGACTTATTATAGGGGAAGGGATGGGTCTGACTTTTGTAACACTTCCGAACTGTTTGCTTAGTAGAGGATTTTGAAGTTGATCCAGAGGTATTTTCCTCCAAGTATGTAACTGATTAGTGCTAAAATCAAGTGTGGAAAATGGAAGCTTTGATTGGGCACTTTATTGAGTCAGAAGAGTGGCAGGGGTGAACTCTCGGCAGTAGGGCGGTCATGAGCTGCTCAAAGGCATGAACAACTGGGAACAGAGGAATAAGTGGTTTAAACCTTTTCTGTATTAGTATGCAAGGGAAATAAGATAGATACGGCCATCATCATCAAGCAATATCCAAATTCTCTTCCTAAAGATACAGAAGACAAGGATTTGATGACCATAGTAAAGAAATGCTAAAGAGGAGTAGCTCTAAGTAGTCCTGGAGCTTCAATATGAAAATTGTAATCTTTGCAGACTTCTTATAGTGACAATTTCCTGCCAGGGACTAATTCCTGCTACAAATTGTGATATGTGTGAATAATTTTTAGCTTTTTCTCAGTGTCCAAGAATAACTCCTTCAATAGCTTGCTTGATTTCATTATAAGCATTTATTGTCTTCTGGAGGAGGGTGGGGAAAGGGACACAACACCATTGGATTGCAAGAAAACTGTGTGAGAGTGGGGAAGGGAGAGGTTATTTTGTTTCTGGATAAAGTGACTCTTTGGTTTCATGCTCATATACTCCTAGGTACCTGTGTCTAAGTAGTCCCATGGGGATTAGTTGTGTGTGACACTGAGGATGACGAATGCTGAGTTGTTTTCTTGGTTTGGGCATCTTCTGGCTACAGAGCATATTCTTGTTTGAATAACAGGAAGAGAAATGGCACTGGGCTATAAACTCATTAAACCCCCCTCCTCTACCAGAGCACAGACCTACAGCTGGTGAGTCATCCCTGCCATGATCTTGGGATGAGCAGTGCATTCTTCAGCGTTTACCAGTTTTACTGGTGTTAATTTTGCCCTGTCATTTTTGCATGTCATGCTTAATCCCTGCCCTGTTGTTCCTTTTGCTCTGTTAACAGAGCATTTATATTTATTTCATTCCAAGCTTAACAGTGCTGTTGCAACCCTTTCCAGGGCTAAGTTGACATAAGAGTAAGATTGAACCAATAGAGTAGAACCATATCCTTCATATTTGATTGAAATGAGATATTATAGTCCTCTGCCCTGGAGGTGCGTGCCCTAATTCTAGCAGAAAAAGTGATTTACTAAATATTCTTTGTAAACAATTGTAGAAAAAAATGTGTTTCCACTCCTTACTATAATACCATGGGGCTTGCTTGTTGATTTATTTATGAGAATTAATTGGACACAGAAACAAAATAGTTGTTTGTGTGTATTTTTCCACACCAAGTGGTAGATAATAACAACAGATAAGACAGCAAAAAAGAATACTGGAAGAAACAATGAAGTACTGATTTAAGAAATTGTAGGAGCAAGAGCAAATATCTTCATACCCTTTAGTTGCCCTTCCCCAGTCTAACAATGGTCTGGATTTCACAGCAGCAAAGATAAAATTTCCCCAAAGTCAAACAATACATCATGCATTGTTTATTTACTTTTTCACTCCTACCCAGCATAAGTAGAGAAGGAAAATTAAGGATAGAATTTTTTCTTACCTACCTTGATTTTAAGTGAGGCCACAAGAACAAATTTAAATTGTTTATAGATTCAACTTTTTTTTTTTTTAATGTTTGTAGCTAAATGCTTATTGGGTGCACAGTTCTTATTAAGCGTAGCAGAAGAACCAAAGGGAAAGACAGGATCAGATAAATTGCATGCTGTTTATCTGTGCCTTAGTCCTGAGAGTACTGTGGAGAAAATTCAATTGTTTCCAAGAACACTAAGAAGAAAGTAGTTGGGAATACTCAACACAGGCATACTAAGGGCAAATGATGCCTGATGATCTGGATTGCCTTCTCTGAAGAAATGGCAGATGGTTGGGTGAAAAAGGAAGAGTGGTAGCTGTTGTTTATCTTGACTTTATCAGGTTATTTGATACTAATTCTATGAAAAATATCCTTATAAATGAACTGGATAGGTATAGATTTGTTGAGGGACCTACAGAGTACATGAAAAACTGGATGGGCCACTGGGGTCAGAAAGAAATGGGCAGAACTTCAACGTTGGTGTTCTGCCACTGTTTATGATAGAACAGAGCTCCTGCCAAGCTTGAGGATTGACACCAAGCTGGAGGAGGGGGTGGAGGGACAGGGCTCTGATAAAGGGCAGAGAGACCTCAAAAAGCTAGAGGAGCTGGCTGATGGGAAACTTGTCCAACTCAAAAAAGACATGAGCACCTGGGGTGAACAACCCCATGCTCAGTACAGGCTGTAGGTGGGCTAAGCAGGTAACAGCCCTGCAGGAGAAGATCTGGAGGGTCCTAGTGACCAGCAGGCCCTACATGAATCAGCAGCGTGTCCTTTAACAATGAAGCCTTGCAGCACACTGCTCAGTTAGGAAGAGCATAAGGAGCAGGTTGATGTAGTTATTCTCCCCTGCCCTGCAATGGGCTGCCTCTAGAGTCACATCCCCATTTCCATCCACTCCTACCCGCAAGAGAGATTTACAAGCTGGAAGCTGGAAGGAGTCCAAAGAAGGACCACTGAGATGACAAGGGAGCTGAAATATGTGATGTTCTAAGAGGACACTGACGGAAGTGGTTTTCTTAATCCAGGAGAAGAGGCGTTTGAAGGGGAACACTTGACACATTAAACAGTGTAGTGGGTGGTTATTGGAAAATAGAAATCCAGACTCTTCTCAGGTGTCAGTGCTTAAGGACAAGAAGGAAGGGATGAGAAATGCATCACAGACAGTTCCTATTTCTTATTGGGAAAAGAAATTCTCTTTACAGACCGTTGAACAGAGGATCATATCACAGAGAGATTGTGAAATTTCTGTCCTTGAAGATATTCAAAACTCATCTAGACAGAGCTCTGAGCAATCTGATGTAACTTTGAACTTATCCTGCCTTGAGCAGTGGGTTGGGCTAGCTGACCTTTAGACTATTTTTAACAAAATTCTGTCATTCCATGAAATTCTGGCAGTTCCAGAGATGAGGATCCTATGAAAATGTGAAATTTTTTCTAGGACTGCTTCCTGTGCAGACCTGGTGTCTATGTGCATGTTTTCCAAGCATTGGAAGTTCTTACACCTTTGTCTGCAGTACTGTAGAAGCCTTCGCTGAAGTTTAGTTCTCCATGTAGGTAGCTGTAATCTGTGATACAGTTTTTTTCTGCACCTTTTCTTTGAGAAGTTATAAAGACAGAGCTATGAAGCAGGTTTCCCACTATTTAACAACTCTTTTCTAAACCTTCTCTGAAAGGTTTGTTTCCTCCAGCTGGTGTCAGAACTGGACAAAACACACCTTTGAAACAGAAGTGGATCACTTTGTTACCAAAGAAGAGCCATAACGTTTTCTTTCTTCTTAGCCATCCCTCAATAGCACATTCAAGGATTGCATTAAATAAGTGGCCAATAGAAGCTCATAATTTGTTTTTGCCCAAGTTATAGGAAAAAAAAAAATGATGTAAAAAAAATTTAGATCATTTTAATCCATTTTTGAAACCCTTTTAACAGATTTTTTCTGTTCACTGATGAAGATATGAAATTGAGACAACTCAGTAGAAGTATAAATGTCCATTAGAGAATACTCACAGAAATCCTGGAAATATACCAGCCAGATTTTAAGCAGGATTAGATATGTCATAGTACTAATTTTTGGTATCATTTTAAGTCAGTTAATGCCACTACATGACATTAAGTTAAATATCTTCTAGATTCTGCTTTTGGATTTCTTCCAGAAATTAAACAATCACCTCCCCCCCCACACCTTCACCGAGGCCTCTTTGTTTGGAAAGATCATAAAACTCTGCTGAGAAAGACCATTAGTAAAAATAAGCTCTTCCACTATTTTCAGATAGACTCCCATTGGTAAAAGTAGTAATTTTCTTTCTGAGGCTAACTTTGGAGGAATAGGTCTCTCTACACTTTTTGAGAATGTTGACAAAGCCAGGGCAGGGAGAGGTTTCTAATGGTCAGCAGAAAAATTACCCACATCTTCTTTTTCTGCCTTGTCCTAACATTTCCCCTTTTCCCCAGCCTAGCTGTAGGGTATCCTTTACAATGAAGAAGCAATTTTGGAGAGCTGTTGCAAGAATTCTGACTTTACTGTAGAATACTGAATCTCTGCAGGAAATTCAGTATTCAACAGTAAATTCAATACTCAGCAGCTTTTATTTATTATAAACTGAAATGGTATGTGCTTTCTGCCAAATTAAATTTCTAAGTGGAAATGCACTTGAAGAAGAAATACAAACCCAGCTTTGGAAGACATGGAATCAGAGCCACAGAATGGTTTAGAAAGGACCATTTAAAGACCATTTAGTTCTAACCTCCTTTTCATGAGCAGGGACACCTCTCACCAGACCAGGTTGCTCAAAGCCCTATCTATCCAGCCTGGCCTTGAACACTTCCAGGGGTGGAACACCTAAAACCGTTCTGAGAACCTGTTCCAGTGCCTCTCCACCTTTAAAACAAAGGACTTTTTTCCTCGTATCTAATCTAAACCTCCACTTTTTCAATTTAAAGCCACTCCCCCTTGTTCTATTTCTACATGTACTTGTGTTAAGAATAAACCTCTACTTTTTTTCATTATTTAATCTGTATGAATGGCAAATTTAGGCATTTTAAAAAATCAAACTCACTATTATTTCACTTTTTAAAGGCTGATTATCAACTGTCCTGCACTTTCACCAGTTTCTTTCTGATCACTCCTTTCTTCCTTGAAGATTTATCACCTTTGTAGACAGTTGTAATGACAAAAATATTGCAAACATAAACCTCTGCAAGAAAAATTACAACTGAACTGTAGAAAGCATATTTTGAAGCATAAAGATGAGAAGATGAGTTCATCTCTTTACATTTTCCCTTTACAAGTCTCATCGGACCAAAAACTGCTTGAGTTGTTTTACTGTTGCTTGTTCTTCGATTTTTACAGAGCTCAGAGCGTGAGGCCCCTTTTGACTGGGGTACAAGATGTACTGCTGGCTGCAGTCTGGCTGGTCAGTCCTGCTGGGTGCTGATGTGTATAAACACCTTCCCTGGGTTGCCTCCTGGCTGTGCAAGGGCAGGAAAAGGGACTATCTCTTTCTTTCCTCTAAAAGTGAGGGGACTTCATTTCTGACAGGATGTGTAGGCAACCAGAGAGGGGAATACTACACTGTTACTACAGCAGTGAGTGGAATGATCCACGGTACCTCAGGAGAGGACGGGATTTTCCTTAAAAGGAACATAAATAAAACCCCCACATTTCTGCCCTTTAGATTTCATAGCCTTCATAAAATGCAATAGTATCACTCTAATTCTATGATATTTGAGAGCTTTAATAACTCACTCAACAAACCTCTAGAAGATCCAGGGAAATGTCTCAGATCTTCTCAATCCAAATGTGGAGACTTTAAAAACCTTTTATCTGTGGGGAAGTGTTTGTAATGTTTCCCTTGTGCTTTTTGCTTTTTACGAGTAATTTGAGTGCCTCATGTCAAATGCTAGAATATCTAGCGTGCCTCTGTGTGTCTGTCTGTGCATGTCTAAAGGAACTTTAGATTCTTCACAAGCATAAAGGTATTATAAATTGCTGGCATATCATATCTCCCTTGATTTTTCATCACTAAATATTGCAGTTTCTCTGTATTATTCCAGTTTTACCAGAGTTGTCATTCTTCTCTCTAAAGTTTTATTTCTCTTCAGCCCTGCATGATGCCATGTCCAGTCCAGCCTTTGCTCAGAGTATTTAGTTTCCATAATGATTTTCATTAACTCCTTTAGGCTCACATCTATTTATTGTATCCATGTTTTAGCATTTGGATAATTCTGGCAAATAAAGGTTTCTTAATGGTTTCCACAGCAGCCTTCTCTGACTCAGTCAAACAACTTCTACTGAAAACAGCGAGAATACTGGTTCTATTGATGACTGTGGGATGCTCTTGTGCATGAATTGTGTGTGGATGTGCAATTTAACAAAGTGGGGGGGAAAACCAAAATCTTTTCTTCTCTATCCGGGAAGTATTGGCTGACTTGCATCTTTTTCTTCATGGGTCTAAATCAGGATAATTCCAATGATCCAATCTTAGCCTCAGACTTGGGTGTTATTGAGCATTTACACGACTTTGTCACATAGGATTAACAATGGCAAATAATATAAATTTATGTGAATAAAAATAATTCCTTACTTAAATGGATGATGATAATGATTAGACTAAAATATATTAATCAGTATTATTTACTACACAGTATAGGTAGCTATAGCTACTAACATAGTGTTATTGAAGCAATATCCAAGCCATGATATCAAAGTCAGCAAAGCAATTATGTAGAGATTTATGTTACCCACCCTTGCCAATGACCATGAGCAAATCTCTTCTACCCAACCTCAAGGAGTAACCTGGAGAGGGATCTCCACCCAAGGGAGGAATCGCCACACACACTCCAAGAGATGTTATGTTAGAAGATCCTATGGTTAAAAAGTGGGACAGGGGTTTCATAGTATGAAGTGATTGTCAGTCATATGTCCCTAGGCCAGCTGTGTCATCTCAGCAGCTTTAGATAAATTATCAGCATTACAACTTGGTTGCTTTATCAGGAACTTTATCTGCCACGTGCTCACTGGTGCCAGTTTCTGTCAGGAAATATTCTTCCTTCAGAGCGTTTAACTTTTGGATGAGTCAGGCTGGTCTCAGCTTTCTTCAATACTAAAGCAGTGCTAACCCCCTTCATCCAGCACTTGTAACTTCTGCAAATATTGTATAGTTCCGTCTCTTTTTCCTTTTTTACAAATGTGCACACATATATGGTGCCTTTGTAGCAGAATGACTCATCTAATTGGAGGAAAAAGAGACAAGGCAGAACAGGGAAAGACACCTCAGTACCTGGGAGAAAGACACCTTATTAAAACTGAATTGCAGACCACCTTCTCACTTCAGCTGGCTAAAGTAAAGGAATCTACAGCTGCTCAGTGGATTGTTCCCATCTAACCAGCAGTTTCATGAGATAAAATAGAAGGCAGAGACTATAGGGGTTTACATTAGAAACATAAGATAACCACATTGTTTGAAAATACGTGACCATACTGGGATGTATTAAAGAAACCATCTCTAGCAAGACATGCACAAAAGAATCATTCTTTGTTCAGGCAGTGGTAAAGCTTGAAGCAGAGTAGCGTCAAGTTTGGTTGGTCTGATCAAAAGTCAGAAATCAGAGATCTGATAAAAATGGCCCATACAGAAAAATGGAAGGATTTTGGGTTCTTCAGTTTTGGGAAGAGAAGTCTGACCTCTGAGGTGAGTAAATGGTGTTACAAGAAGGCACAGAAGATTCTCCCAATTTTAGGCTATCAATAAATCATGGATGCAAATTGCAGCAAGAAACATCCAAACCAAATACCAGAAAAATTCTTCTGGTAGTAAAGACAGTGATGCACTGATATGTTTTTCATAGGAAGCTTTCATCCTTTTAAGAACAGGTATGCCTTACTGTCTGTGAGGAAAGAAGATTTTCTAGGTGGTCTCTGGAGGTCCCCTCCAGCCCCCTGACACAGAAATTCAAAGATATTTGATTAGTTTCTTGTTTTATAGCTACAAAGAGAATGTTGGCTACTTGACCTAAAATCACAATGCTATTCCTCTCTTAGCTTTTAAAGGTGGAATTAAGGGCAGTGGCAAGAAAACGTGTTTTATTTTTTGAGATGCTTAAAATATTTTTAAAAATTTAAAAACTCCAGTAATTGTATTAAAATATAAGGTATAAATGACATTGTGAGTTCTTTAGCACCCTCTTTCAAGTAGAAAATAAGTTTATTCTGAGCTACTGCATTTCCCACTTTAGCTCCTGTCTGTTCTAGCAGGGTTGAAGCTCTGACTGAGAGATGTGGTCTGACAATTGCTAGGGCTGCAATACACACTTTTTCAAGCATCTTTCAGTATTGTTAAAATATGAGCATCTCCTCTAACTAGACAAATATTGTCATTTTGCACAGCGACTTCTCTGTAAGGCAAAAATAAAATATACCCTGTTGTACCAGCTATTGGGGGAAACACAAACATTTAGATGACAGTGTACATGGGGGCATCTAGAAACCCTTCTCTAAGTAATGGAAAGGACCTGGATATGGGTGGTGGATGTTAACCAGATTTCCAGCATTTCAGTAGTGGTAAGGAAAGCCTTTAGAAGTAATGTTTTGAAGTGTTGCCGTTCTTTCTGTCACTGATTTAATTTTTCCAGATGCATTTTTGTCACTTATTTAAGAGATAAGGAATACTTTCTATTAAAAGTGGAGATCTTACTTTTCCCCCCCCATCAATAATTCATGTTCTCTGAGGATGTGGTAATCCCTGTGGAGAAATAAACTACCAAATCAAGTAAAAGTCAGTTTTGGGAGGTGGCATTGCTGCTGGGAGAGTGCTGCTAAAGAAAACTAGTTTTATCACTGGGAAGAGTTGGATTTTCTTGAGTTGCATCCACTTCTGTAATATCTGTGATTTTTTTGAGGTTTTTTTTCTCCACAATGATTGTTATCATGCACCTATTTTGTAATAGAGGATATGTCACTGGTAAGTTCTGTAGCTCCTACTGTGGAAGCAGGTGGAACTAAAGAGCAGGGGAGATTGCTTTGAAAATAGAGTGCAAACTAGCCTGTTTCCTAGGTGAAGTTATATTTAAACACAATTATGACCCTCTCTCTGCATTCACTTGAGCTCTAGGATGGCCAGGTCACTTTAGCAGCCGTGACAAACTATAGAAATCCTCCCTGAGATTGTCTCTTCCTGCCAGGCATGAAAGTGCTGTGCCATTGATGATCTCTAGGCCAGACTGAGCTGAGGATGCCCAGCAGGGATAATTCATCTTTCAGCAGGTTTTCATGTGTACAATTCTTCCACAAATATGGGGGAAATGGCCTTATTCCTCCTTTGTTTCCTATGATGCTGGAGTCTATAGAAAGACTTTGAATTTAACACTAACAAAAGTTGCAAAGTAGTTTGGAGATGTCTCCTAAACATGCAAAGACTTGTGACAGAGAAGCTGCAGGCCTGGCCTTGCACCTTTTGGCAATGGCAAAGAAAAATCTACTGAATGTGCAGTATCTGCCAATTGCCCGCCCAATTATTGCCCAATTACTGTTGGAGGCGTGATTAATAATGGACAGAAAGCAAGTTCACGAGAATGCTGTAGGCTACAGCCAACTGGTCTGAAACACTCATATTTCAGATAGACATCTGCCAGGACTGAGATGTTCAAAAAGGTGGCTGCATTTCAAATTAAGATGTTTGATTGTAGTAATAACACCAGTTCTGGCATAGTTAACTCACTCTCCTTCTATTGGATGCTAATTAGTGGGAAACAAATAATGCCTGAAAAATGACATTTGTTTAAGAACAAATAAAATACAGGCTAGTCTATGAGTGCTTCAGAAAGATGCTTGCATCCTTCCTCTACCACCCCAGCAATCTGAGGTATGAAAGGAGGCACTGCTAGAACATACTTTTAACTGCACACTCACAGGGCTGAACAGATTTGTGTTTCCATTCAGCACATGGTGCTCATGCTGTTTGCTCCACCTGTACCATTCTCAGGAGACTGAAAAGCGTGCTTTTCTCATTGTTGCACAGATGTTTTTTGACTCTTGGGGGAAGAAGTTATTTCAGGACATGGTCATTCACCAGGTGACACTGAATGAATTTACACACTAGTCATCTCAGCTTCCTCCTTCCCCGAGATGGTTCTGACTTAATCATTTGTTCTTCTAGATGTTCACAACAGTGTTTAGGCTCTCCATCACACAAGGCTGTGATGAATTTGAAAGTTATAAGCAGTCAGTTCTTGTTACAAATAAGAGCAGTTTGAATCTGGGGCAAATAAGAGCAGTTACTTGAATCTGGGGCACCAAATCACTTAAACAAATTGCAGAGTATGTGTGGG
The DNA here is from genome assembly GCA_025920805.1 of Petroica traversi. Lineage (NCBI taxonomy): Eukaryota > Metazoa > Chordata > Aves > Passeriformes > Petroicidae > Petroica > Petroica traversi. The sequence goes on from JAHLSL010000007.1 coordinate 11,453,997, forward strand.
ATACTTGAAACCTACCAAGTACCTCTAAAAAAAAAAGGAAAAAAGGTTGTCTTGGCTTCTGTTGATGTCAGTATTAAACTGTTCATATTCCTGAGGCTGAATGATTTATAATGACCATAATAATGCTGAGGGTAGAGATATAGCAATATAGCAATCTCCATCTAAGCTGACGGCAGAACTTGGCAGAACAGATTTCTTCTTCTAATAAAAAATGGTTTTAAAAAACCCCAGACAATATAAGATATTAAGGCAAAACAAGATCGACTTGATTTATTTTTCTTCTAGCTGTGTATGCAAATCTATCCTCATTTCATGGGCATGTGCTCAGGAGAAGGGTATTAGGTAAAATAACGACAGAGAAATAACAGTGATAGAATGAATGATATTTGGAGGTGGATTTAATTATCCAGTGTATAATAACTTCCTTTAAATGCTATCAGTTTTGTTGGTTTATTTAGGAATATGGGAGATTCAAAGTCCTATATTATCATTTTAGCCATGTGTTAAAGAAAATAATGAAATTTTGGATCTTTCAGGTTATTGTTTTATGCCTGAGGCCCCCTCAGGTTTCGGGAACAAAACCTATTTCAAAGTAAAATCCCTTATGAAGGAAGGAAGCACAAATGTGTGCAGGGACAGGGTTTGTTGGACTAGGTGTCCTTCAAAAATCCCTTCCAATACAATACATTCTATAACTCTGTAAACTGAATCCTAATCCAAGCTTCATCATGACTAGACCCTGGACCTGTCTGACTGAGACACATCTGCCCCAAGGCTGAGGTTTGACATCCTGCCACTTGCAGCTTATCAACCCCTTCAAACATCCTCATGCTCCTGGTCCTGTAACAGACAGTGCTGCCTTCTGTTGTTCAGGAACAACAGTTTGCAGCAAGTATGACTGAAATATTTTCGAGAACCAGTCTGGCTGAAAGGCTTCAAAACCCATATTTGAATACATTATTTTAATTCCCTCTCCACACTGCAGCATGAACAATCCATCAGCATTTGCCATCCCCTTGGCTGCTTCAATGCAAAAGTGCAGGGCAACATGGAGACTCTGCTCTTTCCTCCAGTTAGCAAGTTTAGTTATTGCAAATATCTTGGAGGAATGTAAGATTATTGTGAGTGTAGATCAGGCCTGTAAAAAGTTATATGAATGCTGCCTACAAGATATTGAAATAAACCATTTGACTCACCTGTAACCACTGCTGCTACTGACTCCACTGTTGCAAAGGGCTGTCAGATAGCCCAGGAGTTTGCCTTAATGCTCTTCTCATGGTTGAGACAACAGCTTTAAACAGCACCATGACAACGTGTAAACGGTGCTTTGGAGCAAACCCAGATGGGATTTATTCACCTCACAAAAGTACTGGCTCTCATATTACAATCTCAAATTAGAAGGACTACATTTTCACACAGCAGTTATTAGACTGAAAAATTGATAGTCTAAATCTCAATATTGCTACTGTATGTGAATTGTTGTTGAAATATGTAATTCATGATTAACTGGGATTTGTACTTCTGAATGTTCTTAAAACCAAGAACATGCTCATATATGCAGATATATCTGCATGTAAATGTATATGTGTTTGTATATCTTTATAAGCAAAAATACAACCTTAGGTATAGGTTGCATTTTTCTGATTTTATAGCCAAGAATATATGCATGCTCTATCACTTTGCTTTTACCATTAATCTGATCTTATTCCTGTCCTCTTCTAGTTGGACTTGATGCACAGAATCTAGAAAAACATCCTGAACATCCTTAAGAACCAGATCAAACTTCAGCCTCTGAGTCTGCACAGAAAGTGGTACTTCTGCCCACAACTTTTTCTGGAGACAAGTCTTAGAGCACAACTGCAGAAATTGAAGCTGAATCCACACTTGCTAACCCAGCTCTCAGCCAACAAAGATGCTTATACTGGTTTAAAAAGTGCTACTGCTGCACTGCTGAGTCCTGCAAAGGCAGGAACTTCATCTGAACTCCTGGTGTCTGTACTAAACATTGCGGTTTCAGTAGGGCTGAGCTAATAGATGGGGGCATTTGCCACAGCTTTTTCTGAGATTAGTTCATCCATTGGCTTCCTCTGGACATGGGGGTCAGAGGTGGGTGAAGATGAATGTTTGAGTGAGGAGGACTGAGAGGGATTTCTTCTGTTTTTGTTTATATTGCTCATGTTTATACAGATGACATAACCTCCTTTTGAAATCCAAAGAGAGCAGTAGTGCAACTTGTGTATGTGTATAAACGTTTCCAGCTACCTCCAAACAGTAATTCAGTACTGATGTTCTGAGATAATGGAAAGTTGAGGTTTGCAGGCAACAGGAGCTTGCCCCATCAAGCACTAACAGGTCACTAAAAGTTCAAGACCTGAATGCGAGGGAGCAGCTTTCTAAACAGCCTCTGCATGAGCAAAGATTCACACCACCTTTGTCTCTTGGAGACTGAGCTGCAGCCAGAACTTCTCCTTGCCTTTTGCCAGGGGCAGTTACTCAAATATCCTTCAGCATGAGTTTGCAAATTTCAAAGCGAAAGCAAGTGCTAGTAAGAATGTTATTGCCATTTTTTCTTTTAATTTCTTGTGTTTAATTAATGAGATCTTCTTGTGCTGGGAATATATATATTTTTGTTTTGTGTATAGGCAAGTAGATAATTATTACCATTGCAAAGGGAAAAAATTCAATAGTGCATCAAAATACATTTTATTTACCTACAGATGGGGTTAAGGAAAAGAAAAATCTGTTGGTTTTTTCATGCGAAGTGTCTGATTGAGAAGTATATTAGTTTGAGTGATGAACATGTCCATCAGCTTTGTCCTGCCTATTCTGTGGAGATATCAAAGTTCCTTGTCAATCACAGCTGGAACTGCTGTAGCTCATAGTAACTCCGGAGGTTAAGAAAAAACTGGATCAATGATAGATTGCCTACTGGTTAATTAATTGTAGTCAGCTATTATTTTAACTTTTCTTCCTCCAGTTTTAAAGACAGAGGCAGACAAGAGTTATTTATCACCATTGATGAGCATATCAAATAGAAAACATATAATGACTTCTTACAGAAGTTCTTGGCAGAAGTGCCAGAGTTTTTCCCAGTTCCAGTTGAAAAACTGAATATTAGTAAAGCAATGATGTCTCTACTCAGAGAGCTCTGCTAAAGTAGTTTTTAAACTCACTAAAGGTATGAACAGTATTGGTAGGAAAGGGTCCTTTTATTGATTCTCCTGCTTCTCTCCCATCAAAAAAGGTAGCTGATTATCAGAAGTCCATTAAATTCTTGCATCTCCTTGTGTTTTTTTAAGATGTACTGTTTAATATCTGGGCCTCATTCAAAATTTGCACCATACACTGGCTGAGGAGCCAGATGCACCTGAAGTTTCTCATGTGGTGAAAAATGGGTGATATGAAGATGCTGCACTGAAGAAAATGCAAGGGATTAAGGGAAGATGAAAGGTGGTCATCTCCTTGCAACTCAGGCTGAAATGTGATATGTTCTTCACTAAAACCTAATCTCAGTTAAAATCTACAACAGTGCCTCTGCTCATTGGTTTTGTTCTGTGCTATTCAAACATGCCAGGGACTTTTTTTCCTTATTTTGCCTCTTCCATTTGACCTACATGCAAGTAGTTACAAACTGTAGCAAGCCAAAGCAGTAAATTCTGTCCCACAGCTGTAGTTTCTCAGGCTAAAACTCTGAGGGACTCAGCTGTACCAAATAATTTATCTCAGAAATTATTACTTGTGTATCATAGGATAAACAAAAGGTAAATTTTATAAGGGGATATAATTAACTCCTTTGAGGCTGAAACAATGTTTGTGTGCTTAGCACTACCTCACAGATGGAAGTGCTTATTTGGTCATACACCTGGATATCATTAAAAGCACTGATTCCTCGGAGACATATTGTCAATGTAAAGTAATGAAGTGTACTAACCTGCAAGCAGGCATTAAAGATTGCCTTGGATTTCTAATGTATAGAATAGTGGTTGCTGTAGAAAAAGCATGAGTTTAAGGCACAGTTTCACTTAAGTTAATGTTCACTTAGCAGAAGTGAGACTTATGACAAAGCAGCAGCAGCTGGACGTGAGCCCCTTCTTGGGAAAGCGGCAACTGTGCTGAGGCCATGCAAAGGCACTGCCAGTGCCAGCTCAGGGTGATGTCTGGGGCTGAGAACAGCTGCCTCAGTTGGCCTTGTCTCCTAACTGGCTGATGCCTCTTCGTAGGGCAAGACCTTGAGGAAACTGTTCAGCAAACCAAGGAGAAGGGAGAACTGCATTTAAATTCACAAGGGCTCTCTTGGTGCAGCTTTCACTGCTCCGGTTTTCTCCCTGTTTACTGTTAGCTCTTAGTACTTTGCAGGGCAGGCAATTTTTAACTCATCAGTGGTCATACAGAAAAGATCATTTTCTAAGTAGCACCTCCTTTTAAACTTTGTAGCTTCTGTGGGGGTTCTTATTTGTTTTTTCTTTGCCTACAGGCCCTCCTTGTTGCATTAGCTGAGTACTGTGGTTGTGTATAAACTGTAGGTGCTATCTCTGGGGGAGGTGGAATTGCACACCTGGCAAATTCACACCTGAGGTCCCTCGAGGGTTTGTATTAGAGGAGGATTTGTATCAAGAAGTGAGAAAATAGTTACTTTGTACAAATGTATTTGTATTTTATTATAAATCCAGATTCCCACTGCCCTCCACAGATTCTGTTTCAGCCAGGAAAAAGGGAAAAAAAACTGTTTTAAACTTTCCCGAGGATATAAAGACACTAAAGCAGCGCTTTTAGTGACACTTCCAGATTATGTCTATTTTCCAATTGAGTTTGAAGGCAAGTTAAAAATTTATCAACATTTAAAAAACATTATCCATTTAAAAATCTACTTGATGGTATACATAAAGAGAAGAATTTTTTCTAGTATTAGCATAAAACCTAAGTCTTGCTATTTGGGTGCTGGGACACATTGGAATTCCAGTCATCAAGTCTTCCATGACAAAATTCTGTCATCACTTTAGAAGCAAGACACTCACTCTGAAGTCTCTTTCCAACTGAGAGCAGACTTGTGTCCTGTTTAGCAGTTGGTAGTGCTGTCTTCCATCTTGCAAATTCTTTTTCCCCTTGGGAGAGAGAGCCACAAGTTTAAGTCCCTTGGCACTTATTCATACACTGCAACTGTGGCAATGTCCTGCTCCTGAGGGTCAGGCCAGTGCCACAGCACCTGGCACACTCAGTCTCTCCAACCCAAAGGGGCATTCACTTCATACCAACACCTGTATAAAAAAAACAGGTTTAGTGTAGGCAAATTAGCTTTTTCTATTTTCTTTCAAATTTAAAGAGTGGAAGAACACAGAACAGTTTTACACTGGGCTATGAGTTTGTATTAGGAATAGAGGCAGAAATGTGAAACTTATAACTCTTGTGGTGTTGACAACTCTTGCCATGTTTTCATGATTACTAGTGTTTGCCTGAAAGCCTCAAGTCCTGGAAATAAGAGGAAAACGTACACAAACTTGAATTTTTTTAAGGAAAAATGTTTCTAACTACCCTGGAGACAGACCATATCTAGGTCAGATTTTATGATTTAAACTTCAGAAGTGAAAAACTGGGAGATAAACAGAAAAGATGTAACCATTTGCTGTAATCCAGATTTGTGACACTTGTATTTGACAGCACTACTTTTGTGTGATCACAAGCCAGCATAGGTACCTGGCCTGTGTGGAGGGAGGAGGTCCATTTTACAGTGGGATTGACTCTGCCTTCATTTTGGATATCTTCCCTTTCTCACTGCCTTAAGCAGCAGTCAGAACAGGCTACCAGATCATGCTGATAGGTTGTAAGTCAAATGAATTCCTCAGTATTATGCATTTAGTGCAGTAGCTCTTTCAAATAAGTCTTGCTAAAGTGAGTAAGTACCACAGCAGCTTTGAAATCAGGATACCAAGGCAGAAAGAGCTCAGCATGCCAAGGAAGTGCAAAGCTATTCTTACATTCATGAGAAGCAACAGAGAAATTTTTGAACTGGAAGAAAAGTTAACCTAAAATGATATAAAATGTCAGCCTACTTCATGGTAGGTTGCTCAGGATGAGTCACACAGAGCCTTTAGGGAGAGGGAAGTGGAATCCCCTACTCAGTTTAGGGTGCATAAACAGGCTGGTTTATTTTTATTACTTTTTTTTTCCTCTCACATTGGATTTGTTTGCAGTCATATTGGTGAACCACACACGTTTCCTTATTTAGGCTTCTTTGCTTTATTTGTTTGCTGAGCTGCCCAGAACCCAAGATGGTTGAGACAACAATCTGTGCAAACTAGGGAAAAAAAAAAAAAGCACAACCAAACAAAAAACAACTCTCCCTCCTCTCACACAAAAAGAATTAGAAAAAGCTGAAAAAGGTAGGTAAAAAGATAGCTAAAATGAGTAAGAGACAGATTGTGAATTCTTGAATCTGTGTACTACTTCATAGGCAGTGAAATTGTATTGGTGGAATGTGTAAGAGCTAGGAGACAGCACATAAACCAGATTCCTAATGCCATCAGAATAATGTTTAGATGCTTCTGGAAGAAGTAAACTTAGGGAATGAGCAAATTGCTTTTGAGAGGCCAATATGAGCTACATTAGCTGAAAGTTTTTTCATTGTGGAGCCTGCTATTTCTCATTTCCATGGCTACATGAGCTACAGGATAGATGCTGTAAAGGGAACACCTTAAGTTTCAAAAAGAATTTCAAGGGCATAGTTAATTGCAAAAGCAGGGATGGGAAATGTCCTTTCTCTTTCCCACTGTTAGGACAGTAGTTTCAGGACTTGTAGAATGGTGTTTTGTTTTTTCAAGTTAGGGGCTTTCCCCACAGAACTAATCCAGTGTACTTCAGCAAAAGAAGTTGATGAAATTCTGAACTCCTGGATATTAAAAGAAGAGACCCCACTCACTTCCAGGGAGATTATACAAGATTTTACTCAAAATGTCTGATGCTTGGCAGGAGCAAAGAAACATTGAGGCTGAAAGCACTCTCTACCTTCTGAAATCAGAGCTGAGAGGTTGCACATATTATTTCCATTGCGATTCTGATCAGAAAATTTAGATGTTTCTCTTCCTCTCTAAACACTGTTTCAAAGAAATGGGATGGTTTTCAAGGCAAATAGTTTCTGATTACACATTGGAAAAGTAGGATCTCAGCTCCTAGAAAATTGTGGAAGGTAATGAATGAATTGAGGATACAGAATTGCTCATTAGCAGACTTATAACGGCAATTTTCATTACCTTCACTTGTCTCAAACCCTCCTTTTGTGCTACTGCCATACTTTTTAGGGCATACATGAATGAAGGCAGTGAAAAGAGATGTGAGGCAAAGAAACAAGCCTCAAAATTGGAGTTGTCCATGCCAAATAGTAGGGACTAAAATTAAAATGGAAAGGAAAATGGAAATCTCCTGATCTGTTATTAAAATTAATTGGTTTCATGTATGACTAGAACATCTGGCATACATCTCCTTCACAGAAGTTTTCATTTGATTTCTTCCCCCCACACCTGCCAGTATATCTGGCCAGAGAGGTGTGGGGGGATTTATTCCCCCCACACCTGCCCGTATATCTGGCCAGAGAGGACTGGTAGCTCCTTGCACAGTGACAAATGTGCTTGGGGTCTGAGGATACAGCCTGTGAATTTACAGGGAGTCCTGGTAAAGAGATGTGGGGCCTGGAGAGACTTCATAGTCTGGCAGAAAAACTAAATGGCTTATTTAGCTATACATCAGCCAAATATGAAACAATTCCAGGCAATTTATTCAAAAGGCATAAACAGCAAGAAGAAAGAGAAATTTAAGATGATCTAGAACAACTGTGAAGTAATAGAACAAAACAGGTGTTTGGAAATACTCTGTAGAAGCACCAAACCTGAGATTTTTTGTGTAGGTGAGCAGTCTTCCCGTGGCAAGGGAATGATGATCCACATACTTGGTTTCAGCTGGCAAATATTTGATGCAGTCAGAAGACTTCACACAGCTAATTTGCAGCAGTTGGCCTGACTTCTTTGTTTCCTTCTTCCAGCTGAGCAGACTAAACAGCAAGATTTCAGAATCATGCTCCTGGAACCTGGCTGAGCAGCCTTTGTGCCAGCCTGTGCTGACCATCCACAGCTGATCTAGAGTCCCTTTTGCAGCCTGTAACCAAATTACTTTCAGATGGTTTTGCTGGCTTTTCAGTGGACTGAGGGACCATTAAAGTTGACAGTACCTTAACGATGGTAAAAACAGAAATCTGGTTTTGTGTCAAATGAGGACACCCTCACTGTGGCCACTCAGTGGCTTTGTTCATGAGACTATTTTTATCCAGACTAGGGAGACTTATATTAAATATAGGATCAAGCCAAATATTCAGTATTAACCTTTCTAAGATCTCATAACGGTGACTATGAAATACTCATTAATACAACTTCAGTGCTGCTTTAAGATTCTGTATCTACTTAATTGTTTCTAATACCAAGACCACAAGGTCCTTAACCTTCTGGATGGGCTCTCAGCAATCACAAATGGTAATGCCATAAGGTTGTTTAAACCTGAAAGGTTGTGCTGATTCTTGTGCTCCCTTTGAAGACAGAAGCCACTGGACAGCTTCTGTGCCCAGAGAGAGCCTGCTGAAGAGTGAGGGTAAATTCCCGCCTCTCTTTGTTTGTCTGTTTTTCTCCATATGTGATAACTAGCTGATAAAAAAGGGAGCTTCAGATGTCCTATCATACAACAAGTGCTGCAGTAAAAATGCTGCAATGGGCAAGTGATGAGAAGTATCATTTGGGGATAAGCAAGAAAGATGATTGCAGTTGAATATAGTCAAATTTGAAAGGTCAGTGTATAGTATTAAGCCTAGAGGGGAAAAGAAAGCTGCTCCTTATGGAAGGCAGCGGAGTGAAATTCCCATCACACTGAGCAGGGATACAGGATGGAAAACAGAGATTAACAGAGAGCACAAAACAACTGTGAGATATAATTGCATTTAATCATATCAAAGTGAGTTTAATTAGACCAGCTAACTGCCAAATTTTACTTCACATTTACTTGAACATAAGACCGAGTACTGAAAATTAATGATTAAGTTTTTATGTAGTGTCTTTGGCTTTTATTGTTCTTTTGTTAAGGGGAAGAGGGAGAGGGAAGCTGAATTTCTCTAAAATGGAATGAAGGCACAATCCTTAAACAAGCAGTTATTGAGAATAACTAGGTGGTTGGAAGCAGGTGAATAGAACCTTACAGAATAAACAGCTTTGCAAGGGGAAAATGTTCTGATATTTGATTAATGAGTAAAGGGAAATAAGGGTTTTAAATTATAGGACAAGAAGTGTAGGAAGTAATACCATGGCAGTAAAATAAATTGATAGCTGTCTTTGGACTTGTAGGGATTTGAAAGTCCCCCGTGTGATGAGTACTTTTGTTATATTTGCTTCACTGGTAGGGTGGGGTATAAAAGATGAGTTCCATTGCACCTGTGGATTGAGTGTCTGCTTCAAACCCTATGTGGTGGCTGGAAGTTCAGAGAGGCTTTCCAAGGCCTGCATCTATTGTCTTAAAGGAATCCCAATGACAGCTTGTAATGGTGGTCCCTCATGAAATATTAGAAGGAGCAGTTCTGAATGCTGGAATCCTAGCTCCTGTGCTAGGATAGCTGAGGAGCTATATATACACACATATATACACATGTATATATGTTTAGAAACCTCATTATCTTTCCTCAGCGTTTTCAAACAGGCTGCTAAGTTCTGTGGAATCAGTGTAATGACATGGAAGATAAAGATGGACAATTAGTTGCAAATATGTAGCTAATTATAGAACAAACTGAAGGAGAGTGAAACAGGACACGTCCCAAAAATGGAGCTGTTTGGTGCTCATGGAATAAGTATCTCATCAGTTGCCTTTACATAGAATAAAAGACTTCAAATTGCCACTTTTTCTGAGCTAGGCTGTAAATTAGGATTTGCTGAGAAACATACTGTTTTATCAAAAATATGTGCAGCTTAAAATAAATTAGGAAGGCTTCTATAAAGGAAAGTGCGCTCAATTTCTATGTCATGAAACTGCTTTTGTGGTCATGACACAAACTGACAGGGTCTACTAGCATATGGATAAAAGGAGTGGATCTTGGAGCCTTGCCAGTGCTACTTTCAAGATTTTTTTCTGTCAAGGGAAATGTTCATTATCACTTTAGGTGTAGTAGCCATCACCATTTACAGTGTTATATTTAAGAGGAAGTAATACTGGAAAAAAAATTTGTTCATAGAAAGGTGGGGGTTTGAAAGAAGTGACCATTGCTTTGAAGGAGATTTCTGGTCAAAGAAAAAAACATGGTGGGTGATTCTTCTGTCAGGATTCCTCTGGGGCTCCAGCTCTTAAAGAGTCAGCTACTGAAAACAAAAGATACGTTACCTTCAGATTGGAGAACCTTGACATTGCAAGAACAGTTGGTAGATTGTCAAAACCAAAATGTCAACGACCTTGATCAGAAGACTTCCTGAGATGGGAGGCTGAAGTGGATAACATTCTGAAGACAGTATGTCGGAGTTAAAATGAGAACTATAGTTACTGTCAGAGATGTTCAGTACAAATAAAGGTATATGCAGGGAGGAAACGAAGTGCCCTGTTAGAGCTGTCAAGGAATTTCCTTTGGGAAATAATAAGTTGTGGTGGCTTTGGTGGCTTTGGTTCCAAGTAATTGATGGGGTCAACTTGTGGATAGTGCTGCAGAACACAAAAACAAATAACTTGGGCTGAATGAATCAAGTGTTTGCTGCCAAGTGACAGTTTAAACAGCTGGTTAAATTACATTGAGCCTTATGCTTTATTTCTTCAGATACCCTCCCTTCAGGACTGAGTTGATTTGATATTACAGGCAGCTCAGAGGAATCTTTGTCCTTTTAAATCTGAAAGGACTGAGTGTCTACTATGTGTATCACATTACTTTGTGGGAAAACAGCCTCATTAATCACAGGCCTGCCAAAGATAGGAACATGAGCAGGACACCTGGGTGAGTGATCTGAGTGGGGATTAACACAATTCCCACTCCACAGAACTCACGGACTAGAGATAAGTGAAATACTGGGCAGGAAGAGGTGCAGGCTGAAGTAGCCATCAACTAATGGTTATCAACTAATTTGAGAGGCTATGAGTGCAAGGTGGGGAGGAAGGTGGAGGACTGTCTTTCTTGAGACTTGTGTTAGAAGGCAAGACATGAGAGGAAAGTCTATGAGACAGGGAAATGCATGTGTTTGTGTTAATGTGTTGGGGAATAGGTGGGCTTTTCCTTCTTTGATTTTTTTTTCTATTTTGTTTTTCAGGACATATTTTTCTTATCTTGGATCATAGTGTCATAGTAGATCACTTGATAGAAACATGAGGTGAAATTACTTCATAACAGACTTATCAAATAAATCCAAAATTTCCTCTTACCCAGGATTGCTCAAGGCTGCTTGTTACTTAATATTTGTAACTGTGTTTTAAGAGTCTGCATGTGGGAGTTCTGAATCAGACATGTGCTTTCTTGACTTGGGCTTTTATTGCAGTGAGTAATTTAAAAGCTGTTCTTGTGTGTCTCTCTATTTCTGGATTTGTGTTTAAAGTTCCTGTAATTAAGGGCTGAAATCACATGTGCATATAGTAGAAATGCACATTTGTTTACATACAGAGCTAGAGTTACACTCTTTGTGCGTGTGTGAAGATTTACTACAAGGCATTTCTCTGCTTTCCCTTTTGAAGAGTAAAAGGCAAACAAAATACAGTGGGAAAATTGATTTCAGACTTTGAACAAAGCACATTCTAAACTTCTTATCTGGTGTCAATTCTCTGTTCAGACACAAAACATAGAATATTTCCTTCTAGAAGATGGAATCAGCTTAAGTCATTGATGTTGAACTCATTGGGAAGCAGAAGAAATTAATGAATTCCGTATTTTACCTGAAAGAAAGATACTTGTCTGGCTTTGCAGACATAAATATTGATAAAAAGAAGCATTTTGAAGTCTTGATTATTTTATTGCTCTTCTATCTTATACAACACTTGAAACCCAGCCAACAGGGTCTTTGAAGGAGGGTTCATTTGTTGATGAAACCTGTTCCTGTGTGTGTTGTCACAATAGACTGTCACAGCATGACTGAAATTCAGAGAAGTACAAAACTGGTGGTTTGACTTGCAGACAGTCTGATAAATATTGTCTGTTATTCCTTAGTTTAGTCTAGGTCTTTAGTGTTCTCTGATCCATAGTGCAAAAGGAGAATTTTCTGCTGGAAACACAAGGTAAGACCTGTTAGTGTCCTGTTTGTTACAACACAGTTTGCACAGCAGTTTGGCCACCAAGGAACATGCACCTTGAGAAGCTCACTGAGGAATGTATTCACTCCTAAAGTAAAGCCAAAACATTTTCACACACTGTCACAGCAATTGCTCCTGTCCCAAGGCAGGACTTCATCTCCTAGTTTGTGCATGTGGGGTGGGAGAGTCTGCAAACAGCACTGCTCTGGTGGTACATGGTACTTAGCAAAATATTCATACTGTGGTGTATATGTAAGGAGAAGCCCTGATTTGGAGCCAAGCAGTAAATCTATGTCTCCATGTTTCAAGCCAGTGAATTTAGTAGAGTAAGTACCTGGATCATAAGTAATTGAGATGCAGCAATCTATGGTGGTAGAACTTGGAAATTAAATTTTCATTTAGGCTGCATTAGGGTGCAATCAAACCTTTAGATAAGATTCTGTCTGTAGGGTGGTGGAAGCAAAAATGTGACAGCTACATATGCTTGATCATAAGCAGAAGTCAAGGCTACCAAAGTTGTTTAAAGTTGAAGGCTGGAAAACTGCCTTCAACTTTAAACAACTGTGCTTGGCTTTGCCTTTGAGTGAAACAGAAAAGTAATGATGTTCAGTGCTCTGCAGAACCTTACTTTAAGCAGTCAGGATGACCTGATGTACAAATAGCTCATACCCTCAAGAAGCATTTACTTATTTTCCTTCTGAGGTTTTATTTTGGACTGAGAAATGCTCTTAAAGGCTGAAAGGGCTGTATTTTTTTTCTTTGTATTTGGTATAGACTGCAAGTAAATTGTATATGTCCCTGGACTTCAGTGCAAATGCTTTCAACGTAGTGACTGGTATGTGGTTCTTCTATTTGGTTGGTTTGTTGGGGTTTTTTTTTTTTTTGTTTGTTTTGTTTTCTTTTGTTTTTTTCTTTCATTTCTCTTTTGAAGTAAATTGAATAGAAGTGGAGGCATTGTTTATTTATGTGTATTTATATGATGGTGCCCTGGTTCAGCTCAGTTTATGCAAAAAAATATGGAAAGTTCTCTGTGTATGACTAATTTGAAGCAGCATCTGAAGATGGTACCTCTGGATGCAGTGGGAATACTTGACACTTGCAGGCACAGCAAGAGATGGGTGATATTGTTGCTGACTTGATGAGAGAGCTCACATTACCAACAACATGAAATAAGGGCTGGTCTCATGAAATGTTGCCACAGGTTCTTCATAATCTTCCTGGACATCCATTACCATTACTGACAGATGGTGCAAAATGCAGGGTCTGACTAAAATAAAAGGTTATTCTTTTGAATTTAAGTAATTTTTGGTTTTAAGTCATTGTTAATTTAAGTGATCCTAAGAGCCAAGAGCACCACCCAGGACACTGTCTGGTCGCCCTCCAGGGGCTGGGGGCTCACATGGACAGGTCTAGAAGGTAGGTCGGAGGGTCCAATTAATTCTCTCCGTGTATAAGTATCCACTGATATGTTCTGAGGCTTGTAAAACTGGTTTGCAACTCAGTCTCTTGCTGCTTGCATCTAAAGTACTTAGAATTGTTTTCATGGGATATGAAATCCACTGCAAAAATTCACTTCTGTTATTGAGCAGATGGCTTTGAGAAATATTAAAGTTTAGCTCATGGAGGTGAACTAGAAAGGATTTCAGGTTGTTCACCCTAGGCTCAGAAATATGAAACCTGCTACGGATTGAATTTTCAAATCCATTTTCCATTAACTTTTGTCTAAAATGTGTATAATGAACTCTTTTCAAATTTATTCAAAATACAAACATATCTTTGCTTATTTCTGTTAAAAAAGTAAGTTGTTTGCTGGAAGCAAAATGGACATCCATTTGCCATATAAATAGGAGAAAAAATCACAAGCTTTTCACTTTTCAGCCAACCCGAAAGAGATCAAATGCTGTTGTACATGAGTCTTGACCAAGCAAAAAGACAAACTGGTCTGAAAATGCTCTAGAGAACAGGGGGGAAAAAGGGGATGGTATAAATTACTCTCCTTAGGTTTTTTGCAGTTAATTTCTTGTCTTATTTGTACAAACGACTGGAATGGAATATAAGTATATTGGCAGAGAGCCCCTGATTTGACATATACCAGAGGATTAATAGCAAACAAATCCCTAAGAAGTAATGCAATGATTCCTGTTAATGGAAGACACATCAGCTCTCACCTCTTGTTTGGGGAGAAGTGCATTTTACAGGATGCAGACTATTCTTTCTTGACTTCTTGCATAAAACATCAAATGAGAAAACTGCCCCTGGAGGGGTAGTGGTGATGGAGCGTATCTTTAATGTGCAGGGAGGAAGTTACTAAGGTGGAATGGTCCCTTCCCATTTGAACCTGGAATACAGTATGTGTGGAAAAAAATTGACAGGCCTTGTTGAAAATTCTGCTTAGAAAAGGTCCACTGTAGAGCAAAGGATATAATTTCAGACACCCCTGGATCTTGCAAACAAAAATTTCTTGAGCAAATAGTTGCATGCTGTAAACTTACCCATGGGAAGTTTTTGACTAAGAAATTATCTTCCCTCTTGAAGACTATAACAAAATGAGAAAACAAAAATTGTGCCAAGTCCTCATGTTTTGGAAAAATCATGCATTTACATTTTAGCCTATCTCCTGTACTGGTACTTGGGTGTTAATCCCAGTCAAGTCTCTGTTCACTGTGAGAATGTAAAACCTTTCTCTCCCTGGCTCAGGCTCAGGCTGTAAATGTAATCCCTCAGCCACTACAGAAAAGAAGGTTGGGCAAGGCTTTCTGCGTTCATGTGCTGTCTCTGAATGTACACAAGTACATCCTATTTGGCATGAAGCAAGTCAGGGCTTATGCTAATTTTTGGCATTTTATTAATCCCTGCTTTTAAAAGATTGATCTTATTTTAGCAAGAATGGGTTAACCTCTGCCTCACAGTTCTGTAAGTTTCTAGAAGCTTCTTGTACCCATTTGAACAACCACAGGACCTAGAAACACTTGTGGTTAGTGACCAAAACAAATAAGTGCTCTGACTATAACAAATTTCAGAACAAGTGATAAATTAGCGTACTGATTCCTCAGCTATTTTAATACTGTTTGAAGAAGGTGCATAAATAAATAACAGCTGAATATACGTACTTTAACAAATTAAAATTGTCTGTGATACTTTTCTAAGTGCCACTTAATAGAACTCAGGAAATTAATAGCAGTAATAAAAATAAAACTCTGCTCAGGAAGCATCTGGACAGTCACCTACTCTTTGTTCCTGAGCCCCCTTTCCTTGCTTTTCTGACACAAGGAGTTAACCAGAGTCAAGAGAGTTACTTGTGCACTTAAATCAGGGGCATGATCATTTCCAAACCAGTGCAGACACCGCCTTCTCCTCTGCTGTGCAAGTCTGAGGTTGCCTAGCTCCATCACTGGATTTCTATTCCTGTTACTACATGTAAATATTAAAATGTGGGTAAGCAATCCAATCTTGTAGAGGCTATTCTGTGCCTATATGTTGTTGGATGGAAATGTACCTTCTTGGACATCTTGGCTTCTGTTTTTCCTTGCCTCCACTATCCTTGCCTCAGGCTGAGCTAGGTGATCCCATATAAGAAAGTGGCATGCACAATGTCTATGAACTGGGCTTGGAGCAACCTGCTCTGGTTGCAGATGCCCCTACTCCTTGCAGTGGGGTTGGATCAGCTGACCTTTAAAGGTCCCTTCCAAAACAAATTGTACCATGATTCCATGAAAAGCTAAGGTATTTTTATCTCCAGTACAAGCTACTGTGGGCTTGTCAAAGACTCAAACAAAACACAGATCAACAGGAAAAAATGGTTCAGATTTTTGTGAAAACAAAGGGCCTAAATAGAGCTGGGCTTTAGCTGACATAATAAAAGTTACTGATGGTCCTATACTAATTTCTTCCCATAACCAACTTTTTTTATGGGGAGGGTCATACCTGTCTGGCTATTGTGTCTGATGAACTTGTTTTAGGGAAACTGTTTCATGATGGAACTACTAGTGACTGAGCAAAAGATCTCAGGAGTAATTTAGATTCCTGTATTCACTTTGTTTTTTTTCCTCCTTCCCTCCACATGTTTATTTGTGGAACAGTTGAATCTGGGTAACACAGGGAGTGTCATGGAAGGGCTGGAGATGCTTTGCTGTTCTGAAAGAAAATTTAATTTCTTCAGGCACAGAATCCCTCTTGAGAGCCCTGAAATTATACTGAATGGATTTAACATCTTATGCTCCCCCACTTTATGGTTTAGTTTGGGCTTTTTTTTGTTTGCAGTTTTCTTCAAGCAGAATGGATAAATAAAAAATAATTCCTGTCCTGTTAATAGGAGGGTGATCTCTAGTGGAGAGTTAAATGGAAATATACCCACACTTCTGCACTAATTTAATCTGCTTTCATTAACTGAAGGGTAGGTATGCTAATTTTTTTCTAAATCATTGGGTTTTATTTTTACCATACTTTTCTTCCTGTCTTTGGGGCCCAGATCAGATAAATAAAATTAGATTTGTGGTTTTCTTATTTAATAAGACTTTCCTGTAAAGCAGTAAGTCTTGAGTGATTGTACCAAAGAATTGGGAGAGCCTGGAAAGGGAGGATGTAACTAAGCAGGATCGGGGTGTGTGCAGCACAGTCACCAGATGCAGGGATATTCTCTTTATTCCAGCGCTTGGAAAGCTGAATCTGGAGTGTTGGTTTGGTTCCCATGTTATTACAAAGACGTTCACAAACTTGAGAGAGCTTAATGGAGGGCCAATAAAATGGGTAAGGGGCTGGAGCACAAGATGATGACAATAAATTAAAAAACTAAGCTGAGCAAGGCCCTGCACAATTTGATGGAGTAAGATGATCCCTAGACATGAGTTGGAAGTTGATTTATTATATAATTCTATGATTGATGCAATCCAGATAAACAGGATATTTTTTATATATTCTGTTGTTCAAAATGTTTACAATAAATGGTGCAGTAGAATAAATAGGATTAAGGCTTTAATCATTACAAGGAAACTGGGAGAAACTAGCTAAAATAACCTCCAAGATAACAAATCAGAGGCTTTGGCTTGATGCCATGGAAGACAGAAGACAAAAGTCCTTAGAGAAGAACAGCTGTGCTAAGAACATACTTTTGGGATGTTTCATGATGGGGGGGGCCGATGGGTGGAGATGAGTGAGTGTCCTGGGCTGTAGAACAGGAGACTTTGGAAATGATAAAGAAATTAATTGAAATCTTAAAATTTCTGGATATCATATTATGTCTTCTGATGCCCAAATACAAACACATTACCCAATCATTTGGCTACTCACCAAATGAACATCTATGTAAATCCATGTACATATATGCCTCAATACATAAAAATACATACATATATATGTATATATTTAATATTATTGGTCATACTGCTAATGTTTTAACGTGATGCAATGTTAAATGTGCCTTTTCTAGGCATATATTTTATCTTATTCCTCAGTTTGGTTTACATTTATGCAAACCAGACCATGAAGAAGTTGTGATGAGCTACCAGGCCACATTAAATTATCATCAGACATCTTTTACTGGTAAGGTAAGTAAATGAGGAAAGCAGTATCTAGCAGTGATGACAATTGCCAAAATTCTCAGCATAAATCTGGGCATGCTAAGGATCCCATTAGTCTGGTTCAATAAATCATTGATTGGAAGTAGCTTGAAGCTATGATTCCAACTTCTATTTCACAAGTCATATCTGCTGAGATGAAGCAAGCACTGGAACAGTCTGTTCCCTTACATTCTGGAAACGGTCCAGTTAATCTTCAAATTTCAGTGCCCAGTTCTGATCTAAACAAATACCTTCATTTTCCTTAGGAAAGCCTGACCTATGCCTTGCTCATCTTCTTGTCAGGACTTTCTTGTCAAATAATTGGTCTTGGCAAAGTTAAGGCTTATTACACATGCTAGACATTCTGTTCCTTCCTTTGTGTCCTCGTATTGGCAAAAGAATTGAGGTATTTCTAAACACTGGAAATCCCTTCATGTCTCAGTTTTATTATGAGGTCTAAAAATTAATGAGTAAGGTTGAACTTGGGGCAGCATCAGCATATGTTTCACCCACAAGCTATCTGCAAGTTCAGAGGGGAGCCTTTCTCGTTTATTTCTTTCTTATCAGACCTCTCTTGTATTGAAAACTGTGTAGCCTTGGAAGACATCAAATAGCATTTAAAAACCCCAAGCCAAGCCAAAACCTAAATAAAAAGAAAACCACAACTGGATTTCCAAAATTTCAAGCCATATCCAGGTAGTAGCTCAAATACAAGTCAGTGAAGTCATCATGACTTGCTGTGTGTCCCTTGCCTCTGAGCAGGCTGGGTTCAGGCCCAAGCGACTGCACTGGGGCACAGACACCAGAGATCTGTGCTGGTTTCCAGCACAGCAGCCCCTACCCCATGTGTGTGCACAGACTGTCAGAGTTTCTGGAGTGCACGTGCATGTACACACGTGTGTGCTTTAACCAGGATTTGTAAGATGAAATTGAGAGTATTCCTAGCGCACTGGAGCTGCATGGAGCTGGCCCGTCTGTGGGGAGAGTCTCCTGAGTACCAGAGTGAGAGCCCCAGTATCTATAAAGTTTCACCAAATGGCTGTACAAAAAGTATAAATTTGTGGTTCAGAGGGAAATCTTGATGTGGGATTTCTTCAGGCAGTTTGACAAAATGCTTACATCTGTTTTTGGAGATGTGTTCCCAAGGGAATGAAAAATAGGAAGATGAGAAATGCTCTTCAGCCATACAGGTCTTAGAATTCTGGAAGGTGTGCTGTGTTTAGTGTTTGGACAAGGCATTTTATTAAAAAATATTTAAATTTATGGATGTGCTCCTCCCACAGGGAACAATGCTGATTAATGGGACTGGAGGATGAGAAGGCTTGAAGGGCCAGGAAAGGGAAGCTGTGACAAAGTAAAGGCAGTGTACAGAAAGTAGCCAGTGTTCCACTTGTCCGAGCTTTTTTTATCACATACGTCTTGTTGCTTGCATCCAGGAATGGCAGCTGCCTAACCTGGAGTCTTTTTGCTGCAGTCAAGATAATGTTTAGCAACATGCTCCTCAGGACTGAAACAGCAAAGTCTGAAAATTTTTAACCCCTAAGTTTCACACAGCTGGGTGCTGGTAAAGGACTGCTCTACGATCTGTGCTTCTCTCACACAGGTGACTTGTGCAACCACAGGGCACGAGCTACTTTTGCTGCTTGTCATTATGCAAGGTTTGGATTAGTGAGTCGTCTCCTTTGTGCCAGGTTTCCAGCTGATAACCAGGTCAGCTGTAGACAGCATCAGATTATCTAAACTTCTGAGAAAAGAATGGGTGTTTCACAGGAATAAACCAGACACATCTACTTATGGCAATCAATATCTGTCTTGGTGGTCATCCAACTTACTGGGATACTGGAGCTTGAAATGAGACAAACTGAGTATCAGTCAGGCCAGGAAGTCCTGAACAGGGTGAAGTTACAAGTGAGTTACAAGACAAACCACTTTGTTTACCATTGAAGGTGTGCTGGACTAGCTCTGGCACTGGATGTGCTCTGCAGGTACCTGCTAAATACAGGGCAATTGACTCCCAGGGCTCAGCTTCCCCAGAAATGGGCACCAGGCAATGTTCTGTGGTTGCTGAAAAGGAAATCAGCATCCATGTGTACAGTCATATCCTGTTTATAATTTCTTCTTTTCTGCCTGCATGGAAATATGAAAAATGGTTTGTAAAAATGCTGAAGATCTGGGGCTGGGGACGGAGTTTGTCACTGCTGGTGGCTACATGGCAAGATCTTAGATCCAGGCATTGAAAACAGCTCCTGGTGTGTGAGAACAAAAAAGGGGACGAGGACTGCTGCTCAGTGTTTGAGTCAATGAATTTTCAGCCTGTTGGCTATTCCCTGTCTGCATCTGTCATTCCTGATGAGTGGCTTCTTTCCTGCAGAGAGCTTGTCTGCCTTTGCCTGTTTTTATTGCTCCCGCTGTCCTTGTATTAAAATGGGACAGGTTTCTGTACTGTAAGGGAAAAATAGTGATTGCAGCAAGTGAGAAATAAGCAGTAGCTAAGATCAAGTGCTTCATCCTGATTTAATGCAAATATCCAAACAAAAAACATTCTCAATAAGAAGGAAGGACAAAGCTTCATAATAACAAAGAGCAGAAAGCAGAAACTGCGAGTCTGTATGGGGTGGCAATTCTTCTATTATGTTGGCATGCTTTGAGGGACTGCTTTTGAAATATGGATAAAAGGAATTAATAGAGTATACAAATAATAACAAATTATACCTAACATTTTAATTTGTATGCAGTCTCTCACCTTTCACTCCAGGAAGCTCTGCAAGCAAATTTTCACTTAACCTCTTCATTTATATGTGAGATGGTTAAGTATAGTCTCTGTTTTCACATGAATAAATTATGATGCAAGGCCAGATTTGAAGAAAGCAGCTTTTGCTTCAGGGTCCTGTTTCCCTGCAAACTCTGGCACCCTTGGATGCCAACAGCCCAGGTGGCTGCATCTCTAAGGCTGGGAAGGGAGTGCAGCTTCTCTGAATTGCAGAGAAGCCAGAAAGAAGGGGATAATTGAGGAAAGTGGAAAGAGATCCAATGGTAATGTTACAGCTGGGTCTTGGTATTTTTTATTTAATCCTCCTAGGTTTTACTGTTTTGCTTGGTTTTGTCTTAAAGCAGACATTTACATTTTCAGTATGGAAGCTGAGTTCCCCCTTTTCTTACAGTGTTGTTTCTTGTGGCAAGACTAGAAATCATGCCTCAGTTCTGGAACTTTCAGAGATTTGGCTACACTTTTTTAGCGGCACTTTTCTAGCCATTCTTCAGCTCCACAGCAAACACAAGATGTGTATAACAGGCATTGCTGACTAGGTCCTACCACTGGATGAATAATTCTCCCCAGATTATTATTTATGTCAGAGGCCCACACCCCAGGACTGTCTCAGCAGGGTTTGCAGAACTGAATTTCACTACTCCAAAGACTATGGTCGGGACAGAAGATAGTAGTAGCTGGTGATTTCTACAGGAACAACTGGGTCTACTAGCAGTACTTCTTATGCTTCTGGATCTCTGAGCTGCTGAAGGCAACAGCCAGCCATTTTGCAATTCAGCTGGAGGCAAATGTACATCAGCAGAATTGCTGCTACACTGCCTGAGGTAACTGCTTACTTTGCCTGTGTCCAGAGCTGGCTTCGGATCAGAGGTGGACAAGAAGGGCCAGTTTCTCCTTCAATAGCAGGTGTTGTGAGGGTGTTTTGTCTTAGGGATAGAAATAAGGCTGCAAGCTTCTGCTGGAGAGTGGCTGTGTATTTGTGAGTTCAGATGAGAGCTGTCTGTGTCCCTGTGGGGGATGTATGAACTTTTTGTTTTCCTTCTTTTTGTTGCACTTGAGTTTTTCCATAGCAGAAGTGATGCTGAAGAGGAGGTGAGGACTGAGCTAGCAGTACAGCAGACTTAGAGTATGACTGCAATCCTTGGAGAAACACCACAAACTTCAGCAGCATCAGAGAAAAACATAGAGCAACTGGTAAATTCAATTTTTACAGTATTTTAGGTGTTTCAGCCCTTTCCATACTGGGTAGTGATTCTCCACTACATTGCAGAACAGCTGGTAAGCAGCAAATTGATAAAGCTTTAGTGTTGTTGCTTGATTATTATTCCCAAAGACTCTGTGTCTTGGCACATTATAGTTCAAGAAGATTAAGGAACAAACCACATTGCAATTAATTTGGCTTCAATTTACCATTTACTGTAAAGAATATATCCAGCTTCTTTCTCTGCTTTTGCATGGATCTGATGGATGGATGTACTTTGCATGCATGGAACTGATGAGGCTTTTCCCTCTTGGTAAGACTGTTGCCAGAGTCTGACAGCTCTCTTGCCTAATTTTCCGTTTCCCTTTTTTTTTTTTTTTTAAAGTTCATTTCTTTGTGCTTTTGTTTGTTTCTTTACAGTGTTTTTTGTTGTTTTTTCAGGGTTTTTTTTTGTTTCAAATTGGGGTTTCCCATTAGAAAGTCTGGCACCTGCTGACATAGTGCCATACAATTCTCACAATTGCAATTCTGCCACTGTACATCACAGCACTGTGGGTTCCCTGGTTAATGGAGACCATTACCCTGAAGGGTCACAATCCAGTAAAATAAAACATGTTCCATGCCAATCTTTAACTGCCTAATTTTCCTAATTATTGGAAAAAAATTGGAATGGAATTGGAAAAAATTATCCATGGTTTTGCCATGTGGTAATTTTCAGAAAGATGGGAATATAAAATCAGGAGTAAGTGTAAGTGGACTGGAAGGGATATTGAATATTACTTTTTAAAAAATATTTTATTGTTCACAAATTATGGCAAAATTTTCATGGAAAATCCCACTGCAGTTCGTCAACTGCTCTTAGCAAAGGAGAAGGGACCATGTGGAAACTCATGAAAGATTCACTGATGATTCCACTGCACTGGTGATTTGTTGTAAAAGGTTTGCCTGCACTGTTCCAACTTGCTTGGAAAATAATTCATTTAGCACTAAAGACAGTTGAAACTAATTAACAGATAAGGAAAGGGGGAAAGATGCCACATGCCAGTAACAAACTGTTTCATGCTGGTGAAATTTAAAGGTTAAGCACAGGTTTTATTTAATAACAGATGACCATAGTAAATCATCACTGAAAGTGCATCTGGAATGCTCTGACAAAAGGCTTAACATTATCTAGTATCTTTTCCATATTTGCAAGTACATTTTAAAAGCCGCACATAAAAAATTGTGGTCAGTATTAATGGGGAAATAAATTAAGGAAACTAAATTACAGTTATGAATTTTGCTATGAAACTGCCCTCTGCTTTCCCTCAAGATATTGAAATCAGTAATAGTCCTTCTTATGGTGCATATCTTGAAATCCCCATTGGCCACAGCATAAAGTTTTGCTGCTGGGCTTTTTGCTGTTGTTTTATGGGGCAAACGATGAACTTGATTAAACTCCTGCGGAGGCAAATAGGCTGAGTAGGACCCTGAGAGGGCCTGCTGTATCACCCTCCACAGGCAGGGTCGTTTCAAGCTTCCCCCAAGACTCCCCGAGGCATTGTTTACATTTATGTTAATCTTGTTATCCCGGTTGGCCCTTTGGCCTCCGCGCCCCTTTTGCCCTCACAATTAAACTTGCCAGAATGTTCTCCCCAGTTCGACGCCGGGTTGGTCCTTTCTCCTTAGTCCCGCCTCTTGTCCCTTCCCATTGGCTCTCCAGCCTGTCCATCCTCGGTGTCCCATCCTAGCTCTCTTCCTATTGGTTGCTGCAAGCCCCGCCCCATTCATATATGAGGCCTGTTGTCCCTGTGTCCACAGACCCCTCAGGCTGTCCATTAAACCTGGGTCCTCGTTTCTGCACACAGACCCCTCTCTCCTCTTTACTGTTGTGTGTGTGGTGCCTTACGCTGCTGTGTGCGTGTGCTTCCTGCCCTGCTGCGACACTGAGTGGCTCTTTGACCGTCCTGCTGCCCCAGGCTGTGCAGACACCTCGGATTTTGTCACTGCTCTGACCAGCTGGGTTAACACCGGGCAACACGTGAAACTCCTAAGTTTCCATGTGTACATCTGCACCTCCAGCACAACTGCACAGACATTTCAACCTGAAGGTTTTCAGTAGTGTATTGTAAGAGACACAAAACTTACTGAAAGATTTTTTAGGTAAGGAGGGTGCGGGCAAAACTTACAGCAAAATTCCCATTATTGTCTGTGGTGCTTTTATGGAGGAGTTCTGACCTCAGAGGAAATAGCATTAGGTATATTTGTTTCTAAAGCGGAAGTAAAGCCAGCCTGTTTTCTGTTTACAATGCCTTAAGCCCACAACAGTGTGAGTGATAAGCAGTTGCAATCATCATCAGACACTTCAGCAAAGAAATCTCTATTAACCTGATAAAATACTTTTATTCTAATCTCTTCTGAAATAAGCATCAACTCTAAATACTCAAGGGGCTTTTACTGAATGTCAGCTGAGTAAAGGGAAGATGACACCTTGGGAACTTCAGTCCTCAACAGTTGGTGACGTGATATATCTGGAGGGACAAAAACGCTAAGAGCTAATGAAGCAGAAGGGCTGACGTGAAGATGAAGTTGGTCCTGGCAGGATTGTTTGTCAGCATTTGCCCACACAAACCCACTGGGGAAGGAAAGGGATGAAAAGGAGGATAATAACAGAGAGACTCAGTCATAGCCAGAATTACCAACCAGCTAAACTGAGTCTTCTGTCATGTTGTTTGATGCTAGTGCAAGAATCAAGGGGAAAAACTCACACATAAAAACTTGCAATGCAAAGGGGCCACTTCCTTTTCCTGCCAGTCTTGATTTTCTTCTCAGTACCCCATTCCTTTTCCAACCTGCTCACATCCCATGTCCTCTAGCTCTATGCTCCCTCCCTCATTCTATCTACTGTGCTACCTTTTACATTGAAACTCCATCCTCCATTCTTCTACCTTTTGGTTCTTCTTCCATACCCCTCCTCTCATACACTGTTTCCTCTGTAATTGTCTGTCCTATTTGACAATTTAAATTGCTCGAAGGGGTCTGAGCTGGGAGGAAATGGAAGGATTTGCCTTTCCTCCAGCAAGGGCAAAGAGGAGGAAAATTAGGAGTGTTTAATACCTGACGTTTCAAAAAAAAGAAGCCTAATTCCTGTCACAAGGCCTCTCCACTTCCCTGACTACTTCTGCCAGTGTGTAGCTATGGGAGCTGGCCGTGAGAGCTGCAGTAATGATGATATTGAGAAGCAGTGTAAAGTGGGTGAGAGCCTGGCCATGTGCTGACCAGAATCTCAGCCTCTGCTCTGGTGGCTGGAGGGTGGGGAAGGGAGGATGTAATGGGTCAGACAATCTGAGTACTCAAACATCCTGCCTGGGAGTCTTGCCTGTACCTTGGTTCATGTGTATGTCCTGAGATGTTTTAGTAGGAGGGAAATCAGCCAAGGACTGGTACTGGACTAAGTACTAATCCTGGACTTGCAGTTCCCTGGTCTGCCCCAGGCTACAGCAAGTTTTATGTCTGAGATAAGGAGAGTGCTGAAGCCTTCAAGCCCACTGGTATACTGGGACTTGAGGGTATTTTCCATTAAGATTTTGTGTGTTGGCTTTGAAGTCACTATTTCTTTTTCAGTGAATAATGGAAACCTATATCCTTCCCCATACTTTAATGCTACCTAGAAAATACAACGCATGCAAGAATCAGAACTTCTAATAAGCAGATATGTTTGGTGGAGAAGGCTCATAAAAGATAGATTTTGGGAAAATCCACAGTTTTAAATCAAGCTTATTTTTCAGTATGGCATTAAAGTGATGGCTAACAACCTCATGACAAGATTTTTCTGTAGCACACTGTGAATATTAAATATTTATGGCTAATAGATGTGAAAGGTGTGGCAGGGAAAACAGCAAGAGAGAATATGTGTGTTGATGTGGAGGAGAAAAATAGGCTTTTTTTGTTGTTCAGCTCTCAAATAAATTTGACCTTATAATTCATGCAAAGTACAAAGGAGAGCTCTCTGTTGTGAAGGAGAATGCTGGGAATGGTGACAAGGGAAGAAGAGCTGCCCACAGCTCTACTTGCCCAGTGACATGGAGCAGATAAGTGATGACTCTGAGGGGGTGAGGGACTGTCCTGCCTTCTCAGGATCCAAAGGTCACCGAGACTAAATGGCAGTCTACTCTTATTTTCTGTGTGTCCTCTGTGCCTCAATAATCATAGCATGACATTTAGTTCCCATTTAAGGAGGGAAAGAAAAACTAGAGAAAAATATTTTAGTCCTAAAAGTTTAAAATTCCAATTGGCTTTCCCTCCTAATTAATCTGTTTGTATTTTCTTACGGAACCTGGGGAACGTGGAACTATTGGCAGTTTTGGTCACGCATAAAAGTTCTGAATTCTGACAAAACTGTCAAAAACTGGTGTAGCGGTGGTTCAAGCTCAGAGAATGACATATCCCCTGAAAAATTTCTGGGGGCCTAGAAAGTGAGGCCCCTCGGAAGGTAGAGTTAAGTTTGGCCTTGGAAAGGGAGTCGAACCCCCCCCCCCCCCACCTGCCTCCCAGTTAACAATAGTATCTTGTGTCTCACTCTTTCCTCTCTTCCTCCTTCCTGACTGCATCCTGACCTTCAACCCTTCTCCGTGTCCTCCCCTGTACTGTTATGAGATAAGTTGTAACCCTCAGAATAAAAGTCTGAATGTTGGGCTATTCCGGGTCTTTTGCCCCTGAGCCCAAGCAGAGCGGACCCTCATGTCTTGTGTCTGATTTGGGGCTCCGGGCAAAGGAACAATCTCTCTCTCAGCACCTCTCCGGTTTTTAGGACAGCGGCCACCATCCCAGGGAAGCCCGGCTCCCGGCGAGGGGAAAAGAAGTCCCTAGCTGAAGTTGACTTAACGAAAAGGAAACTCTCAGAACAAGCCGCCGAGCCGCCAGCCGTCCCTGTGGTCAGCTGTCCGGCCCACGCCACCGGCCACAAACTGGTGTCTACCTCTTTATGAAATATGACCTGAATTTCAGGATTCTGCTTTTGATTACTGAGGGGAGCCCTTCCATGTGCAAATTCAGTCCTGGAAAGTCAGCTTCCTGCTGTTCTGATGCAGCAGTTCTCCTTGCCGGGTTCAGAGTGGTGTTTCCTGGCTTTTATGCAATAAATGGGGGACAGCAAGAGACAAAGACCCCTTTGAGACTCATGAAGAAGCTAAGGATTACTGGAGGTCTTTAAAATTTTTCTGTTTATAGTATATAAATGCATTTTCATGTGCAAGCCTGATTTGTTTTTCTTTCAAGTTAAATGAAAGAGTCTTTATGTTGCAGTTTTTGTTGCAAAATAGGAGAGGTTAAAGGAGTAGGTTCCAAATGAATTACGTGAGAAATCTGCCCAGTCTTCCATCTGTAAATATGTGTGCAAAGTATTCATGAAACTGAAAGTTATACTAAATGGTCAGCTGATTTTATTGACATGGATTTTTTTCTTTTTTTTCTGAGATGATACAAGCCATCCTTGATCTCTATTCCCTTTTCTCCTTCCAAATACCTTTTCTAAGCCAAACCCTTCATGTGTTATTAAGTTCTAAATATTGAATGAATGAAAGCCTGTGGGCATGTAGAGTGTCTGCCATTTCAGCAGACACCTTAAAAACATCCTACCTGAGCTTCTTTGGACAAACCATTTCTCTTCTGTTCAGTTGGAATAGTCAGACACTTGGTTAATTAAAACTGTAGTAATTATCTGCTTGAGAAACTCCAGCAGCAACAGAACTCCTGGTGAGACAATAGGCAGCAAAGCATGGCAGGGGCTGTGCCTACTCCCACTTACTGGGAGCTTGTAGCCAGACATCCTCACAGGCTGACACATGTCAGATACTGCAGTGGCAGTGCATGGAGAAGCCCCCCAAACCAGGTATGTGTGTGCCACATGTGACGCCTACACAGTCTGACTTGCTCAGAACAGCCACACGTTCAGTCTCAAACTTTAATTCTGTTTCAGTGGGAAGAGTGGCACACTTCTGTTGGGATTCGCCTTTAACTTGCTTAATTTGGAGCAACAGATTACAAGGAAAAGGAACTAAGCACTTACCCTTGAAATCTTATCTTACAGACCTGCTATGGTTGGCTGGGCTGAAAATACTGAAACAGATCAGTATTAATTTGTAAACATGCAGTCTTTATGACCAAGGTTTTGCAGGCAACATTTTCCCATGTGAAAAAGAAGAATGTTTTTAAAATGATTTATTATCAGATTTTGTGCTAAAGATCATTTCGTGCCTTGCACTTGGGAGTTGGTCTGCAGGGCATAGTTACTTGTATCAACAAAAGTTAAATCAGAAACGTTCTTTAACCTTTAGATGTATTTTCAGTGGTTGTAGCTTCATTAGCTCCTAAACCCACAGATTTTACTACTTGCTGTGTTATGTTTTCCATCAGTTCGCACTGTAATGCTAGAATTTCTGTATTCTGTATTCTGCTTGAATTTGTGATACTTGGTCTAATCTAAGATAATGCAGGCCAAATCTTGGCACCAGCCATGGAGAATATGTCATACTATCTTGTTTAAATGTGCCCTCAGATGTTGGTGAGATTTCCTCTACAAGCATTAATACAAGTATGTACTTTCGGCATGTATTTTCAAGCAAATATAGTATAACCATAGGGAATAATTATATTATCTAGAGGGTTGCCATGTTGTAGAAGGAACAGGAAAGACTTGCAAACGTCTTTCAGTTTCCTGACATTTGACCCTGACAATGAACATCATCTGTTATTGGTAGCAAATTGTGTCTGGAGCTTTCCTCTGTGCTCTCCATAATCCTTGAGTACATTCCATATAGTAAAACATCAGTATTTTCCTTCTGTAGCTTCCATATGGAAAACAAGAGCAGAGAGTGAAGTCTTATGAATTGATAATTTTGGCTCCCTCTACAGTGTTACCTTTTTTTTTGTTGTTGTAGATTATCAGTGCAGTATTTTGTGATGGGATGGCGTTTTATTGCATCCTGGGTACATGGTGAAATACGCGATTTTTACTCCTTTCAGTTGCTTTTCTATTGAAAGTGATTTCTCCTTCTGAGATTACTTTTGCTCGGGTGGTGTCACTGGGGCTGAGCATTAGTGCGCCACACCTGAGCTCTCCTCTTTGCTGTGGATACAGCTGTATCCATTTTGTGGAAGAACGCTCTCAGTAACTTTTAAAAAGATGCGTGGAAGGGTAGAGTGGTGTCCTGCTGTGACTCTGTCTGGGGTAGCACTTAGCGGCTTCTCTGCTTTGTTACAAGGTGAGCACTTGAGCTGTGCAGCAGCTTGCTTCAAAAGCAATGCAAAGGATAATTTGCAGTAGCACTCCCTTGTCGTGGGAAGGGTGGGTACTGACACTCCTTCTAAAGATCACTTGAACAAATTTTCTTTTCCTTTCTACCCTCATAAGCAATGACAAGAATGGGTTTCCACTGTATAATTTAAGTTAAAATAAAATCAATTTGCATGTATCAAAGTGAAAGAGTGACACAGAATTCCATTGAAATAATTTATCATGCTACAAGCAAATAACAGCTAAGAAATCATTAATCTTTTAATATTTCCATCACATACATGGAAAAGAAATTTAAAGTTGATAATAGTTGATATGCTAGAGCTGAGCCTGAGGACAAGGATATTCTTTCTGCATAGTTGAGCTAGTTCTTTTATTTTCAATCTATCCTTTAGCTTAAAATACTGATTTTCAGAAATTTCAGTGTGAGGTAAATGCAATGCACTAATACCTTTCCTGTTACAACTCTCTTGGTAAGAAGTTGTTTCCTATTTGCTGCTAGTATTAAAATCTGGTGCATTTGGGCTGGACACATGTACGGCTTTTTGTCAAGGTGGAATGCAAAGCAAAGGCTTTGACATGCAAATTTCAGACTCCTTTGAGAGCTGCTTGTACAGCTTGCACTGAGGTCAACTCCAGTGTAGAACTGGCCAAGGCAGTGATTCTCTGTCCTTTGGGATTTGACCAATATGAATTTAATCATCTGAATGGGAAAATGTCACAAATAGACAGTAAATATCTTAAAATTGAAAACTTAAAGCAAAGCTTTATTTATCACACTTCCTGTAAAACTGTTTCTGCTCTCCCAAATAGCACTTCATGTGGCTCTGGTCTGTGTCAGTGTCACAGCTGCACTCAGCAACACTATAAATCATACATTACACTTCAGATCTGGAAGTTCAGCAAAGTTCAAATTATTTTGAACTAAGAGATTTGCACCACTGATTTGAGTTCATGAACTTTTGTCTGTTACTTACTCATTTCTTTCTTTGAAGGAAAATCTGATTAAGAGCTGTAAATGCTTTGCAGCTAAAAGGAAATGTGTGTTACATCTACAACCGTGTGCCTGATACAGAAAAAAAAAAAGCTGATTGGTGAATCTGTGCTAGTAGTCTCTCTTTCTGTGACGTAGTTTTATAGAAGGAAAAGAGCATGTTAGACTGAATATTTTTCTTGATACCACTTTGGCTGGTGAAATAAAGTTCTTATAGAAAAAACCCACTTTTTCCACTTTTACCAGCTGCATCTCCATGTGTGCCTTTGCTGATCATGGAAATCAAGTTTCTACAGAACTGTTCCTGTCTTAGCAAGGATAATCAGAATAGAAACAAGTCTTTCCTTTTGCATGCCCCCTAAAACTGAGATTTCTGATTTGACTTTCCAAAAAAATAGTGTTTTGCTTTCCTAGTGTCTTTGTGTTTGTTTGCCTGGTAGGCTGAGGTGTTTTCTTGTTTCCTGTAAGCTCAGAGATTTTCCTCAGTGTTGCTGCTTGCTGAGATGTTCTGTATCAACCTTATCTATCTCCTACCCTGACCAAATGAGAAATCCAGGGAAATGGTGCTCCCAGCTTCATCACCTCTTTGCACCAAGCTAAGGGTTGCCTTGCCCAGGAAAGAAGAAAATACCTAAAAAATACTGTAAAGTCTGTTTTTTCCCCATTCCTCTTTCCAAGTGTTATCTTCTCTCTGCTCCCTTACCCAGTTTGTTTTACTGACCCATGTTCCCACACTTAGGGTTTCCATCCAAGTAGAATACTTTTCTCCAGATCTGTTAGAATGAAATAAAAATTTAGTTTAATCTTTTTTTTTATTTCAGATATGGTTGGTCATAAGGGCAGATTTGATATTCTGCAATTGAAACTCCAAATCCTCCATCATGCTGCTGGAAACCGCAAATGGTTCTTGGCCATCTCCTGCACATCTGAGTTTTTCAAAATAGTTTGATATCTTCCCATGCAAGCTGCTCTGTATCTGTGAGAAAGGGATGGAGCTGCTGTGTACTGGGGAGCAGCCAGAGCAGGGGTGCACACAGGTGCAGAAAAAGAGGTGTGCAGCTTCAAATCAAAAGTCAGTCTAGGCCTTTATTGTGTCCACAGCACTGGATGATGGTCTGAGCTTAGAGAATAAAATAAGAACTGAAGAATTTTCCACATGTTGACTGAACTTAAGCAGTTTTAGGACTTCTTAACCTGATTTTCATATCCCTATAACCTTACTAAATACCTCTAAATAAATCTGTCCCCATCAATATATCTGCTATAGGCATGGGTGGAAAATAACTATACCCAAATCATGAAAGTATTTTTTACTTGAATCTGTTGCTAAGAATTGTTTTGGGGTTGTTTTTATTTATAATTCAATCAATGTTTAGAGCAGACACTTTTAAAAACAATTTGCTAAATGTTTTATTATCCTTGTGAAAAACTCTAAAAATATTCTACCTAAACTTTATCCTTTATTAGTTATCGTTATACAATGTGGACATTTTGTGCTGAGGATTTTGATACTGAAAGGTATCTGCCTGAGCTGGAAAGCAGCCTGCAATCATATGGTTCAGGGGCTTAGTTTGAGATCCCTGCTCAGCTCATTTGTCCTGTGCTACATTCTGGTGCATTTTGGTAAGCAAAAGACCATTTCTGCAGTGTGCATAGTCAGACTGGGAAGAAAAGCCTGTAACAGAGAAGGACACCAGGAGAGGTAAGAACCATAGCCCACACAGGGTTACTGCGACATTCAGAGGTCAGAGCTGTAATGGAAAGCATTCCTGAGTAATTAGAAGCCTCAAACATGTTTTCAATTATAAAAGGCTTATGTGAAAGTGAGCAGAAAGCAAGAAGCTGCTAGACATCTATCTAAACATGTGTTTAAATTTTCCATTTCAAATGAGAGCAAGAAGCCATGTCTGTGTTTGTCTGGATCCAAGGTTCTTTTTCTCCCCTCTTGTTTGCAGAACAGCTAACACACACTTGGCTCTAAGGAAGGGACTTCTGATTAAGACCCAGGTTGTTGACCTCCGAACAGATTCCTAATTAGATTGTGTCCTAGTGGGCCACCAAATCACCATCTGAAGCTTCTCCTTTTGCCTTAATTGCTATAGAACCAAGAGTGTAAAGTTGTGTAAGCAGAGATGTCTCTGACACCACACAGACAGATGTGTTCCCACTGGGTGTTGATGGTCTATTAGAGATTAGCCCAAGAAGGGGTGCAGTTTCCACCCCATCTCTTCAGGAAGTAATGTGACTTCCTTCTGGTCCTTTCCAGTGGACAGACAGTGGGTGGAAAAGCACATAACTCCATTGTGGTCTTTCAGGTTTCTGTGGCAATAATAATCAGATTTAATAAATGTCATGCTGCTATACTAGATTGAGGGATATTATAAATAAATTTCCAAAGGGTGTTTCTGGAATTATGTGACTTGTGCCTGACATCATCCCTGCAATGTGTAGCACAGATGTGACTGGAGGGTCTGGATGTATCATGTTAACCTCTTTTAGAGAGACTGCTGGGATGAATTAGCTTGTAGTACTCTTTGTGACAGTCCTTTAGTATGTATAAACTGTGCTAGGATTGATTTCTGACATATAAAAATACCCAGTAGTCAGGTCATTCTCACTAAAACTGGACAAAGAGCTCTGCCTAGGAATTTCTCCCAGGAATCAGGAGAGTAACCAGCCCACTGTCTTGCCTCCTCTTGCTTAGAAAACTACATTTGATTTTTCATAGACTCTGGCCAAGAGAAATACTTCACAGGGCAGCTTCACTATGAAAATAAGTAGAGGTAGGTGTGCCTCACAACAACCACTCTTGAGTGTGACGGGTTTTTAGCCTAATACAGTGGTTCATGCTCTAATTTCTGCTTCTGTGCACAAAGTTCTAAATATAACTCAGAAGTATAATTTGTGTCTTTGCAGCAATTCCTGGTGCATGCATTTATATATACACAGGTATTCATGCAAGTTCTTATTAGAAAAGGCCCTTGCATGCTTTTACCAAGTGCTCCAAGGCAAGTGCTCAGGTTTTTGCAACTGCTTAGCTCTCTGTATGCAAAGACCTTTCAAATATTTAGAGGAAAATACTTTTGCTGGATTGCTGAGAGCTTTGAATGCTTGGAAATGCCCATTGGACATTATCTGAGCTCTCTTTAGTTTCTTACACACTGTTAAATGCATCTTTCTGCTATATTAGCCTCACTGATATAAGAGAGAAAGATTTCTGACTCTTGAGAGCCACTGTCATTTCATACCTCTTTAGAAAGTACAGGCAGTGCAGGTAACACTTTCTTTTCAGCCTCACTGAATTCAAAACAACTGATGTATATCACCACAACTCCCTGTTTCTGGGGGTTCTTAGTGGGATCAGTAAACAGGATAGGGTTTATTAATTACCCTGGAAAAGCAACAGGGGAAAAAATCCATTTGGACTATCCAGCCTTCACTACATCCAAGTGAATATAAACAACATTCAGAGATGAGAGAGACAAATGCAATGCAATTGTTTATGGTCAGTTTAAAAGCATGGGATAAATTCCAACTACTGCTGAAAACAGTTTGGCAGGAAGGGTGTTTCATCCCATGGTGAACCAAGGGATGTACATTTGTGAGAAAGGTATGTGCTTCCCCTTGCTCGGTCCAGGACTTGAGGAGCCTGGAGGTGTTTACAGCGACTGCAAGTATACAGAACTTGCTTCCTCAAAAGTGGCTTGGGATTTAAATGAGTTCTAATATTTCACCAGCTCATATTTTTAAGTATTCTGAATGTTATTTATCACTAAATTGAACAGTCAAGTTTTGTTTTTTTATTTTGGTTTTTTTTTTAGCATGATGCAATCCAGACCTCTCTGTGCTGCCAGGAAATAGGGGTATTTGGTTATGTTGCAGCACACAGGGAGCAGAGGAAACAACTGACCCCACCTCTGCTCTCCCCAAGCTCTGGCATGGCTCCAGGGCTCTTTCTCTGGGGAAGGAGATATTTTAATATGAGAGGAGTGTTTGTCACTCTCTCTGGCAGCATAGGGTTGTGCTGTAAAGCAGGTGAGGTGATTTGTGTGAGCGTGAGGGGGCGGACACAGGATGGTGACCATCTGCCTGTGATAATATGCAGTAGCAGGTTGGGCTCAGAAACCAAGCACCAGGGAGATGATGGCCTTCTCCTCACCCCCACAGGGAGGCGAAGTGCAGGTCATCCTTTACGTGTGAGAAAAACCACTGCAAACCCTAACTTCCTGTCCACAGGATTTGAAGTAAGTGGATAGCACTGCAAGTGAAATTCTTTTTCATAAATTCATCTAAGTATAATTTCTAAAGGAAGAACCAAACAGCTGGTAATTTATTTTTCATTTTCATTATGTACTTACGTTGCTGAGGGTCAGTGATGTCTGAAACTTGCACAAAGCAGGGACAAAAATGTGTACTGTTGATGACCACTCTCATGATGGTCACTGATAGTTTTAGCTCACACACCAGAAGGGCTGATCATCCCTTTTCTCAGTGTAGTCCAGTGCATCTGCTCCTGGTTGTGAGATTTGGTGGTGGCTGTGTGGCTGGGCAGTCCTGCCCCACTCCACTGGTCCAGGCTGTTGCTCCATTTTGTCAGCAATGGATCTTGGGGATAAAGCTGGCTGTGATGTATGTGCTGTGGCTGTACCATGCTTGTGTATGGGTAGAACTGATGGGACAAACTTTTCTCTTGTTACCAAATCACTGTGATTGTGCTGTGTATTTTCTCACCCTTGCGTTATCTGCAAAGAGGAGGATGATGCTCGAGAATAGTTAGATTTGCTCAGCTGAGAATTTCCCTACTAGAGGACAGCATTTGGATGATATGCAGTTGTGGTATCCAGTTTCTTTTCTTCTTCCTCATCCAGGTTTAGCATGGAGGATAAGACCAGGTTATGCTGCAGTGTGTGGCCTGTTGTGAGCTAATTAGTCTGTGGATTTTGTCCCCAGATGTGAGACAGTACTTGGCTAACTGGTACTCTAGCCAAATCTCTTCTTTGTCAAGCAATTTATTAAGGAGTTAGATAACTGCTCAGCAAAGCTAAATGGCTTTTATTAACATCAGAATTTGCAGTGGAAAAAATGAAGAAGCCTCAGTATGCACTCAAATTTTGTAGCAAGATTTTTAGCTCTGGGGTCAGAGTTTTATGGATCCATAAGTGTCTAAACTCTGTTCCTAAGAAAACATTTTCATCTCAGCTTTCATGGATGAATTTGTTTCTACATGGAGAGGCCCAGTAACCTGTCCAAATAAGTGAGGACCTGAATAGTCTTTTGATCAATTTCATCTGTATAATTAGGCACACTCAAAATTCCTTGGGCTGGAGACTTCCCCAGAAAGCCATTTCATCTATGCTAAAAAAAATGTTGTTTTCATTTGGAGAGACCCTCATTTAACATGGTCAAAGTTATGCATGGGATATAAGTATGGGAAACTTAAGCAGTGACTTTCTGGGAAATTTGGTACCAAAAAAATAAAAACCTTTAAACAAAATTACAGAATTCTTTAAGTGTTACCAACATTTATAATGAAAGTGTCATGTGTTCCCTGTTCTTTGATAGCTGTGACCTCCACCATCACCACAGAGTGTTCTCTTGGAGCTGTTCATTACATCATTATGCCAGTTTTAAAAAACTGTTTGCCAGCTCTCTTCTTGTTTAAAATGTGATGAAAACCTTGATCATTTCTTCCTTCCAGGGTCAGGCATGGTTTGGGAAGCAATGTATAAACAGGGGGATTCAATGTCTGGTTCAGATATGAGGAATAAACAGGACAGCCATCAAGGCCAAGGCAGACCTCTCTGGCAGACCAAATTTCCTCTCAGTCTGCTTTCAGCACAGACTTAAAGAACAATTGTCATTATTGCTCCCTTCCCTCATATCTCTACACTTTTAAATAATGCATTGCTATTGTGTGATTCTCCAGTTTCCTCCATGCTATTGAATTCTATTTTCTGTTACAAAGTTTAGACAAGACTGTGTGTTTATTTTCAGAAATCCAGGCCCAGAGGAAACAATTCTGCTTTTCCTCTTTTTGGCCATCTGTCTTGCTGATAATTTATTGTGTTTCAAACAAGACTTAATTTTAGTTAATTCTGAACTGCAGCATATGGCTTTGTTGCCAAGCACTGTTTTGCCTGTTTCAGGATCATTTACCAAGATGTGTCCGCATAGTCATGCTCCTTACAGTAAACATCTCTCTGAAGAAACTTGTCTCCCATTTCACTTCTGTTACACTTGGGAATAAGGAAAAAGTATCTGAATACACATCTGAGGGTGTAAATGGCACTCTTACTGAATCTGAAGTTATAATTTTTTTATTTCTTTTTTTTTTTTCCCGCCAACATATTTAATCACAGAATCATGGAATTGTTTGGTTTTGAAAGGGTCCTTAAAGAACATTTAGTTCCAACCTTCATGCCATGGGCAGAGGCACCTTCCACTAGACCAGGATGCTCAAAGCTTCATCCAACTTGGCCCTGATCTTCCAGAGACTTGGCATCCAAGCTTTTTGAGCAACCTGTGCCAGTGCCACATCATCCTTACAGGAAAGAATTTCTTCCTAATATCTAATCTGAACCTACACTCTTTCAGTTTAGAGCCATTACCTCTTGTCCCCTTTCTTAAACAACTATTGAACATTTCTAAATAATCCCACTCACATTTAGCAAGACCAGCAGTGTGGCTTCATCAAACTTCAAATTAGTGTTATTTTGCCAATACACCACTCTTAAAGTTGATGGATTGCAACTGGTGATTTTAAAGCTCCTGCCTGCCAATACAATTAAGCCTCATATCACAGATATTCTTGTGTTGTAGCAACTCCTGGTTTTCTAGATTGAAGAGAGTTGGTGCTGGGATAAGTTGTGCCTGTGTCTGATAGCTACTTAAAGGTTTGTTGTGGATGCTGTAGGTTTAAGGAAAAACAAGTAAACAAAGAAACCCCAAACCCCCCAAACGTCTACAAAGATCAGTATAAGATATAAGAAAAATGCTCCCACTCATTAAAATTCTGAGATTTCCTGAATAGTGACTACCAAACTACAGACTGAAACCTCACAGATAGAGAGGGACCAAAATTAAAAGCAAGCATCATGTAAGAAGGTGACAAAAAACCCCATGCAAACAACTTGTACACCCCCTGCAAAGGTAAAACAAAGCAAAATAAAACAAATGTAGTAGCAACACAGGAGATGTGCTAAATGTATTTTTAAAGGAAAATTTAAAAAGCAAGGAAAAAGTTTGACCAGAGATACAATGTCCACTAAAGTGCTGTTTGTTTTGAAGTGAAACACCAGAAAGAGGCAACATTTATTGTTATTTTTTTACCCTAGTAAGACAGGATATCACTCTAGAGAAGTGGGAAAGCAGTGTCAAATAGTAGTGACAGGAAAAATAACATCAGCAAATTTCTTTTAAGGTCCACTGGTCTTGGGGTGGGTCGTTTTTAAAAATACGGAGTGACTGAAGAACAACAGGCATCTATTTGTGAGCCAAGTAGCAATTCTCTTATGCAGAGAATTTCCCTTCAGGGTTGCAGGTTTCCATACCAAAGGAGGAAAAGTACTAGCAGGACGTGAGAAACAGATTCAGTCTTTTTATATATTGATTCAAAAAGGGAAAGCTGAATCACCGTTCTGCAAATAGAAACACTGACAGGTATCATGGAAAAGCAATAAAGGAGAATTCCCCTCGATTTTGAGCTTGCTAAAGAATGATAACTTGGGAGATTTTTTTCCTCTCAGTCATGTGATGCCTTTTCCTGGTGTTATGAAAATGAAGCTAGACACGGTTAAGAGGGTTCGGGTCTTTACCTCAGTATTTTAATCAGGATCCTGTTTGATTCATCCACTTCACCCAGGTAACAGCATGGCAAAATGCACACACTCGTCAATCACACACACCAGTTATAGACTTTACACATCAGCATATCTAACAAGGGGGTCCAATAGGGGCTAGGGTGGGCTAAGCTCTAGTTTACAGAATATGTCCTGCTAGGAGACCTTGGGTTTCTGAGATAGTAGGAATGTTTGGTCTCCCTGGCTCTGCAGTTCTGGGGTGTTTAGTCTCAGGGCCTGCAGAACACTTACAAAACACTAAGTAAAGGCTTACAAGTATGCATGCTAATACTTGTAGATACAGAGAACTGTGTAAAAGGTATATAAAGAAGAGACAAAAATCATTCCGGCATCACGTGCACTTAGATATTTTCTGGGTGGTAGGTGAATACGGGGTCTGACTTTGAGCTTACTGTTAGTGGCCCTGCTGAAGCCAGCATTGCACTAGGTACAGTCATTTGAAATGTGTGTGGAGAAGATGAGTAAGATTATCTTTTGGACATGTGCTAAAAATATTGCTCAATTTGCTACAATCAGTAAATGATGATGCTATTTTGAATAATGGATACCAAATTCTCATGTCCTCGCTTTCAATGATTCCAAGCAAACTATATAGGAAGCCACTGAAAATAACTTCTCTGTGTTTCTAAGCTGCACAAGAGAGGAAAGCTTCAAGGCTATGTTATAGACATTCAATAATATGTCAGGGGAATCTTTAAAAGGATTCCAAAGCCAGAGAACACTTTGATTATTTTACTTGATGTTGTATATAAATAGACCACAAATTTCCAAACAGTGCTGAATCTTTTCCATTAGTGAGCGACATTTATTGAGAAGAAATAGTTTTTCAAAGCAACACTTAGTTGAAAAATGAATCTAGGAGAAGAAATGCACAATATTTAATTTCAATATCTATTTTACATTTGTGATTCATCTCTACATAACTAACATGACTGTATCCTATGTGACTTAGGATAAAGCAAGCAGTAAGGGGGGGGTGGTGAGTGCCTTCTGTGAATTCCTCATGTAGTGGTGAACAGATGGGATATAAATCACGTTGTTTTCATGACCTATAAAGAAAAAGACTCATCAGTCACTGCAGCTATGGTGTGATATAAGGATTAGTTCATAGTAGATAATGTAGCATTCCAGGAGAGAGGTCTAATGCTGTCTCAAGGCACATGATAACTTTACATCTGGAAAATTAAGCAATAGAGGCTTAGAAGTTCTTCTTTCTTGGAAGCAGATGCCTCTGAATTCATAGCAAAGAAGAATCATTCATAATGTATATCTGTACCTCACAGTCTGGCTAACTTGTTTCTAAGACTCAGGGACTGGTGATACAGACACTGCAAGGTTTACATGGAATGGAATTTTGCCAGTGAAAATCCAACAATCCGAATAATTACTTCAGCTCTCCTTAGAAAAAGACTTTTTGTAACAATTTCCTTTCAAAAATCTCCTTCAGTTTCTTTAAATTCCACTTACAGAAACCATTATGCCATCCCCTGACAGCCTCACAAAATGCACTTAGCCAATCAAATTAAACAGAACTTATGGAACAGACACTGAAATCTGTTACTCCAAAACATATTGCCTTGAACCTTATTATTAGAAAGGTTACCACCCTGAAGAGGTAACACAGTTATATAATATATAAATAATATAGATTACTGGAAAAAACCATATGTCTGAATATCTTAACAGTGATAGAAATCAAACCAGTTGTGAAGTTGTACTGATTTTTAATTAATTTCAAGTATAAATCTATCAATAGATAAGACTTAGGCTTCCAAATGGCTTAAAAAGAGTTCCATAATAAAGCTAAGTTTCTGAATTCTGTCATCAGTGTTTCCATCTTAAAAAAATCACAATCAACTGACCAAAAAGAACTCTAAAGCTCTGAATTCCCTAAAATTTACAAATTATCCTAATTCTTCTCCTGGAAGCTGTCTAACCCGGAAACTCTCCAAGGATCTGTGGGTTCTTAAAGTTTGCTCTGGGTTGCCATCAAGGGATAGCTCTTCTGATGGTTCCAAGTGGGCAGCTTGTGTTCTGTAAATCCCAGATTTCATCTGTGAGATTCAGTGCACCACTAGAACTAATTAACTATGAAAGACTAAGATATTATATTCTTTCTCCTTCCTTCTCCCCCCCAGCAATGGCCAGCATGCATTGGGCAGAGCACTTACCTGAACTTGGAGGAGAACAGTTCAGATTCGCCTTCTGCATGTGAGGAGGCAAACTCACATTTCTGAGGTTAGGGCTGCGCTCACTGAATTGTAGAATAATACTTGCCATACTCCCATTTTAGTGCTTAAATAAAGATTAATTGGGCAAGAGAGCAAATACAAGTCTATTAGAAGTTAGGAAACTCAGCTGGGTATAGACAAATCAAACTATTTCTCCAACTGCATATTTTAAGAGGGGTAAGACAAAAAGCACAATATGCAGTTTTTCAGACATGGTTTAGTAATGCAGCCACTGTGGTAATTTCAAATTTCCTTGAAAATGCTGTGCAGATTTCCAGCTGATGAATAGACACCTGAAGTTGTTGAAAGGTTTTCATGTCTTCTCCTAGCCAGTTTTTTTCTACAGCGATAAGTGGACTTTTAAATACATTCCCTGAGATGAAGTGGGAATTGAAATCAGAAGCAGGCAGAGAAGGCATGAAAAAATTACTGCCTTCAAATATCCCCCAGCCAAGTGATTACACTTTTCAAGTCGGTCAGGAGAGGAGAAATCTCAAAACTGACACCACAGAAACCAGTAAGACCAGCTGAGGTATGTAGAACTCTTCAGCTGTCTTGGCCTCAAGTTTCAAGACCTGCTTCAGAAATTACTACATTTTTCATTCAACCTGGTCTTGTCATTAGTTGAACCTCAGGATCTATGCTACCAAAACTCTCAGCTGCAAAAACTTCAAGGTGATCAAGTAATACTCAGTCTTTAGGCTACATCACTTTTCACAGTGGAGATTTGAGATATCATTTCATTTTTCAATGAAATCTTAACTCTGGTGTGAGCCAAACACATTAGGATAGATTAATATGATTGCAGGTGTGCTAAGTAAAGTGGGAGAAAAGAAATGTGTGCAATGACATGATACTTAACTGGTTATGAAAATACAATCTTATTTTACCATCTTTGTTGCATTGAGAAACTTGCAACTCTAAGTGCAAGATTCATGAAAAATGGGAAGTGAAGTCCCTTGGAAAGTGAAGTCCATTGATGGTGTCCAGAGGATGAGTCAAAGTCATGCCCAAGTCACTCTTGCCATTGAAGTGTCAGTCACTGGATTGGACTTGTCAGAGTTGCCCTTCCAGCAGGCTACAAAAAGTACAATCTATCCTTCAAGGGGAGAGTCAGAATAAAACCTTCAGGCAAAATTTGCCTTTCTATGCTCAGAACCTGTCTGGGGTTTTTTAGTGGTTTTGTGTTTAGGTTTTTTTTTTCTGTTGGTATTTCTTTTGTTTTGTGTTTTGAGTTGGTTTATTTCATTTATTGTTTGTTGTTTTCCTTATTAAATCTTGCTATTTTGCTATAATTTTGTCACTGGGATGTGCATGGAATAGGCAACTGATACCTGCAGTGCAGGAAAAAAACTCCTGATGCTTGGATTTTTAATTTCCTGTTGTGGAATGGTCCTGCAATCTAGTTCTGATTATCTAATGTGATAGCATTTTCTGTGGCTTTTATTATAGGATAGAAGAAATAGCCAAGTGGTTTGAGAGACATTATCCTCATTTCTATGCTTAATTTGCGCTGTTGTTTTTGGTTTGATGGGTTTTTTTGGTGCTGCTTTATTTTAACATAAAACATTTCTTCACCACTTGATTTAGCACATATTCTTTCCCCATGGTCCTTTCCTGTTTAAAAGGATGTGTTGCAACGGAAGACTCTTACTGTGCAAGTTTGAAGGAAGCACTTCCTATTTCCCTGGAGGGAGGATTTGGGTTTATCTGAACAGGAAAGGTGGGGTAACCTGCAACCAACTTCCCAGGTGGGCTGTGTGAAGCAGCCCTTGTGCCTTGGTGAGCCCTTGCACAGAGCCCTCCTTCCCAGCCCCACACTGCACACAAACCCACGGGAAGCTCAGCAGCTCCTCCCCAGAGCAGCCCTGCTGTGGTTTTTGTGGGCACCCGTGACAATTTCCTGTGCTGATCAGATAATCAGTCAGTTTAGAAGCAGAGCTTTTTAGATCCCTAAGTAATTTGTTCATAGTGCATCAGGTTTCTGAGACAACTCTTCCCCATTTAGCAAGAATTAATGCATAGGAAGTACAGAAGCACTGAAGGAAGCAGCTTACTGCTGTCGAGCTATAAAATATGGATGGTTCTCATACAACTTAAATCAGCCTCACTGGGGAAAACATTCTTAACTGGGCACTTGAACACACATTAAAATATCCTGTGATCTGCTTTTATCACAGAACAGATAACAGATTATAAAAAAAATATAGCATAATTTGTCACAGTATGCTGTTTACATACTGATAAATTAAAAAATTGCTTCAGTGGCAAGATAATATTGAAAATTTTAGCATGTTAAGTCCAAAGCTGTTTGCAGTTATGCTGCCCATAGTACTGTACTAAAAATGCTCTGATTCTTGTAATATCAGAAGTCTCGACTTCTTATAAATTAAATCAAAGCTAAACAAAACTATTCTGAAATAGGAAAAAATATTGTTGATTTTTTTCACATTTAGAATGTATTTTTTCCCAAAATTGCCTGAAGAACAGAAATTCTAGATGCTGATTGGAAGATGGAAAAATCAAGGTTTCATCTAGAATCAGATACAAGGCAACAGGGACAACAACTTCAAGAATTAAGTCCTCCTTGAACTACAGAAGAAATAGGAAGGTAAGGAAAACTCTTACAAGGTCAAAGTTTGAGTTTGATTTTAGGAAAATCCAGTCAAAGTGTACTTCAAAAGATGGGACCTACCTGAAACAAAACCAAGCCAGTAAATAGCAAGCAGAAATTATTAGGGGAGATTGCACAGAGAATAGAAATGAGTTTGGCTAAGAGCAGCTGGCGTGGTCACAAAAACTATTTAAAAAACACAGAAGCGTGAGACTTTCAAAGGAATGAATGAGTATTCAGATTTACCACAAGGTGAAATAAATAAGTACTTTGTAAGTATTTTGTTTCCATCAGCTGTTACTGCAGAGGACTTTGAGGTATATTTACTCAAAGTCTTTTCACATAATAAATATTGATAAAGATCAAAAGAATTTGGGTATTAGTACAAGGTAAGAAAAGAAAGAGTAGAGAGATTAAAAAAAAAAAAAAGAAATTAAAAGCACCAGGGGCTTGGAAGAAGAACTGAGCTGCTAAGAGAATAAAATTGTCTGTTTAAAATTGTTTGCTACACTGAAGGCCCTGGGAATCATAAATCACTTTACCTACCCTTTAAGGAGTCACTAGGGAAATTCAGAGAGCAGTAAACCTTTTTTCTGTACCCAACTAACATCTGTAGGCATAAAATCTTCATAATTCAAAACAGAAATGCCAAAAAATCTTCATAAAAGGAGTCCTTCTTGCCTATTATTGGCAAGGATTGTCTGAATATATAAAGGAAATATGGGAGTAGTCGATCCCATGTCTTCAGAATCATAAGCTCCATCTTTACAAAATGTAATACAAATTTTGTGGGTAATTTGCTTAACTCAGAAGGCCTTTGCAAGCAATAGCAAAAGGCAAGCTCCTGTTTGTGTCCAATGTTTCTGTTATGACAGAAGGCAGTGAAATAGATAGCAGGTTGTTTATAGAAGAACTTCAGCTACACCTGTGTAAGATACATGCCTGCTGCAGTTAAAGCTGTGAAGGCACTTGGTCATATTTGAATTCATTATTTTTATTCTAAAGAAACCTGTAACGTAGCATTAAACACAGCAAAATATGTCAGTTGAAATGCTATAGTTTACTGGCTCTCTTGGGCTAAAAGACTGATATTCTTTGTTAGTCTCATTACAGAACAATTTACATTAGCAGACAGCTTGTTTATATCAATAATGTTGTGCAAAAAAACAATGCTGACAATTTCAATTGGCTTTATTAGTCTGTACACACTGAGCTAAATTTTTAAATGACTGTTGAACAGAACATTCTCTTCTGTTTTTACAGTAAACTCTTAATAGTGTGCAGAATTTAGAAATTAACAGAAACGAGATCTGTATGATTCCATAGTTGCAATGGAAAAATGAATTATAATTAGATATTGCTGTA
This sequence comes from Petroica traversi, assembly GCA_025920805.1. Classification (NCBI taxonomy): domain Eukaryota; kingdom Metazoa; phylum Chordata; class Aves; order Passeriformes; family Petroicidae; genus Petroica; species Petroica traversi. The sequence goes on from JAHLSL010000007.1 coordinate 11,498,129, forward strand.
GTGTAGCAATTGCACTGATGGGTAAATTCTGGAATATGTAATGTTTCTAGATTGATAAAGACTGGGACTAGAATAAAACTTGCCTCTCATTTTTATTTTTTAAATGAATCTTTGTCAGACTTGCTATCATGATTTGTTCATGCATCTTCATGATGTTCCAAGTTTGCTGCATTCAAAGGTAAGTCAATTCTTTTATTTTAAATTGTATTTAAAAGGTCCCTTAGCATGTCCTTTTGTCACTCATTCAGCAGATATAAGCTCAACTTGCCTCATTGAATCCCTTTAGGAGAATTGTAAGACCCATAATAATCTATATGCTGTATTGCATTAGCAAAGGCAAATATTTTCCTTTCTTCCTTCTTCCACTTTCTCCCTTGACAAAGCTTGCTGGACATCCTACAGCAAGGTCTGATGCCTCCCTTAATTCCCCAGAAGCCTTTGGACAGGACTTTGGGGCTGCAGGCACAAAGGCACTGGCACAGCTCTGTGAGCCAGGCTGGCCAAGCTCAGCTGAGGAGAGCAGAGACACAAGGGTTTGTGGTGCAAGGGCTTCTAACCAATGTTTGAAAAAAACAAGACATTTTTTTGGGCTCCGAGATGTTTTGAGGCACTTTTTGGACTTTGAGAGCTGGTAAATGCATTTCTGTAGAAATAGCCACAGAGGTTTTTTTTCCATGCCATATATTCCATAGAGATTTCCCAAGGCTACCAAATCATGCAGATTTGTAAATTGCAAGAAATTACTGATGTCAGAGTATCACTGCAGGTAATAATTAAATAACTGCAATTCCCGACTTTTAACTACTCTCAAGTAAACTGAGAACAAAATGAAAAATCACACACCATTATCAATTTGAAGAACTTTATCCAAAACCACAATTTCCATCTGATATTAACAAAGCTTGTCATTTTCACCATAGTGAAGGAATGAACCAGTACTAAGTACACACACAGTGAAAGCAGTAAATAACTGGAAAAGATCATAACAGGAGCTTAAAAGAATACTTAAGTAAACTTGCTAAATACTTGGAGAAAGCAGAGGGCATTTTAAAAGTTTTTTTTTCCGTTACAGATAGAGCTCCACAATTCAAGAACAGTGATTACAACAGTAAAGGTTTTTCTAGAAACCAACCCATGTATTACAAAAACAATACAGAGAATCCCTGCAAACCTGATAGTGTACAAAACAGGGTAGCAGAGAAAAAAGCACAAGAGAATTAAATTGTCCAGGTTTATTAAGAAAAAGTAACAGCGCATACTAAAGGCCTCCTGAAAAGCTGCTTTACATGAACTAAAGAATATAATTTCCATATGACTGTGACTTTGTGTGAAGCACAGGTGCTTTCAGAAGTGTCACTATTTAGCTTGTTTTTGGGAAAAACCCCAAATAATTAGGCAGTATTTGAGAAAACTGAAAAACAAACATAATAGGCTACTCACAAAGCTAACTACCAGATTTATTTACATAAGGTTCACATTTCAGTGAGACTTTGTACTTCACTCCTTCTAAACTTCCAAACTTCAGAACTGGAAGAGGACTTACTTAGAGAAAGAACAAATATTTCTCAGGTTAGGTACTCGTACTAGGAAAAAATAGTGCAACTGTTTGCTACATTATACACCCTTCCAGCATATCTATCAAAATATTCAGTTTCAGTTTTATTACCTTCTCATCTAAAAAAATACAGCATTCTGCTCTGTTTCTTGCTTTTGATTAGGAAATCACAGACATCTTTACATCGAAAATAAAACCCCAACCCACATCTATTCCTGCAAACTGTTTCACAGAAGCAGATGTCAGAAGTGTAGAAGAAGTGTTATTAATGCAATTGACTCCAGGTGGAGGCAAAGGTCCCTCTGGATAGAGCAGCGTGCAGGCTCAGGAACTTCCATCATCCTTATGAAGGCAGCAACTGAGGTGAATTTCAGGCCTAGATGTGAAACAGTTTAATCTTATTTGTTCACTAGTGGGAGTGAACTCAGGAAATGCGATATCACCATAATGGCTGCAGCTCAGGAAGCTCCTGGAACACAAGGCTGCATAGCTCCCTCAGTTCTGGCAAAAGAATGCACTTTCTTGTGGTCAGAATGGGATTTCTAAATGCACAATCTGGCTATAGCATCTTGGCTATGCACCCGAGAACTGCAGGTGTGACGAGATTTGAAATGGCTTAGCACATTGTGCCTGTTTTTCTTTACTGAAAAGGCTGCTCTTTAATGGCCCTGACCCCAGAGTAAATCACATGGAGCTTTTGTATTCTCCTCAGGGCCCACTCCCACTGTCCTCAGCTTACCCCAAGAGCATTACCACTGATTCTGATCTGCTAAAAAAACAACTTTGGGTTGGGAAAAGCTCAGTAAATGCTGGCTGCAGAACAGTATTTATAAAGTCTGAATGTTTGAAAGGTTACTTTGCATTGTATGGATACTGACAACACAGTTACCAAGCCTCATGGCCACATCTTGCTCTTCTGCTCAGAAGAAACACTATGTGGTTTGCTAAGGCAGATAATAAGGTTTTCTCCCAAGAAGAGGCCTTGTGTCACTCTTCTTTGCCCTCACTGGAGAATGTCCTTACTGATCACTAACCTTACTCTCAGAGGTCAGTCAAGGAGCTGGCTAAAAAGGGCCAAAGGACACTGCTGGCTTCCAAATGTTCACATGCTCTGATACCAGGGAATGAGAATAATACAGAGAAGACAAGGGGAGAAATAAAATGAAGACATGGAAACAAGTGATAGTGACAATGAGTTTAAAGAGATGGATGTGAGCTCATATCAGGGTAATATGGGAAGGAATGAGGAATGATACAACTTAAAGGATTGGGCAGTGGCTTTGGAGACAGTCTGTGATTCTCTAGCTTGCTTCTATTCTCAGCATCTTTAAAGTCTGGATAATAGTAAGATCTCCTTTGAGACCTACTGGCAAAAAACTGAAGATTAAACTGAGGCAATGCTACCGTACAGATGATACTTGGCTCATTAATATTCCATACTTAAGAAAATAGGGTGGGTTTTGCTTTTGTAGGAAGACTAAGCAGAGCTTTGGGAGGTAAATCTTCCATGTATTCTACCAACACAGGAACCTTTCTGAGTATTTTCTACAACCACAAACAGTAGTCTGGGAAAGACAGAATGGGTAGCACAATGCTCCCAAGAATTCCCAAAGAGAAGGAGACTCATACAAAAGGGCACTTGCCTTGGTACCAACAGCTCTACGACACTCAAGAAAAACTGCCTTCAGAGATATGTCCTTGAGATGACTGTGACACGTTTGTGTTATCGGGGTTTTCTTTTCTAGTTCCTGGCTGTGTTGCTGTAATTTCCAAACCAGCAAAAGTAGATCAGGTCATGTTGTTTCAGTGTAAATGCTCTGGGACGGGTCAGAATGAGATAAAATTGTCATTAATTTTGTTCTGCAAAGGCAAATATTTCCCTGGAACTGCTTATGTAGGTAACTGGATACTTTTCTCCTTCTTTGTGCCTGAAGGACCACAAATTGGACATGGCTGGTCCATAGCTCTTAGGAGTTCCCTATATGTCCAGAGAGGAGCATAGTGGTGACTTCATTTTCCCTGTTTTGAGCTGGAAAGACAAGTTAAAAGGCAAAGATGGGCTGTGTAGGGAAACACAAAAAAGTAGTGTGAGATTAAGGGAGGCTTTAAGGCTCAGGATGCCTTGACTGCTTTAGGATGTTCCCAGACAAGGGGCAAAGGGCTAAATTAATGTTAAACCACCCCTATTTTGACCTTATGGTGACTGAACAATGTACCAGTAACAATACAGCTAGCAGAATATTGATCTCTGGCTCCTATTCTGCGAATGGAAGAAGCATGCTTGTTTCCCTGAGAATTAGCAGGCTGTGAGGTGAGGAGGGATGTGCTGTACCTGGGGGTTTGGCTCCCATTCAGCTCTGGCTGTGTGTCCAGGGAGCCAGCAGGGCTCAGGGCGACACAGCAGCAGTTAATGAACCACTCAGCTCTGCCTGTCAGAACCCTCATGGCTGGCATTATCACTGGGGACCTACTGCCCCTTCCTTCCTGCGCATTAATCACGTGAAATCCAGTTCTCTGGAGCCCCGAACGTTCCAAAAGCACAGACGCATTTTGATCTGGGATTCTGATCCTCAGTCTATTTATCTCAAATGGAAACTACCCTTAAAAAGGGCAATTTTCCAGATTCTACTCTGTGATTAGCCACAGGAAACTCAGTCAAATTACATTGGATAAATGGACAGTGCTACATGAAATTAATAACTCTCAGCAGCCTGCAGAGAAATGTGAAGAGGATATTAACAACTGGAATTGCTTGAGAATAGCAAAATGAAAGCTTTTAATAATAGACAGAATACATAACAACCCATAGACTAAGGGCTCCTGTTTTCATTTGGTCCCAGACACAAAGATGTATTTTTTCCTTTATGTTCAAATTGGTGAACAGGGTAAGACTATAATAGCTGGCTGCTTCTATTCACTCTTGATTTGGGGCCAGTTATTACAGGCTGCTCAGCAGTTGAGTGGGATGCTGACTGCCCTCAAGTCCTATTGCAAGTGAGGATTTTGGAGCAAGAATCTCATTACTTCTGAGATATCTATGATTTCATCTGCCCGCTGAAAAGGCTAAATACATTATTTGTGGCAGACAACTCTCTCTGCTACTATTGTTGCATCAGTTTCAAAATCAGTTTTTCAGTTTTGCAAGTGTGTTGACACAGAAGTACAGGGTGTTAATGCTGTGGGCAAGCACAGACTCCTACTTGCAGATAAAAGTACAACAGGAATAGCTGTGTGGGTTTGCCCACTCAGTTCCTTTTCTAATTTGCCATTGCACCCATCTGAGTAATTGTTCAGCCTTTAGTCTCTTTGTTGTGGTGGCTGCACAGCTGCTGTGTCAAGCTACCTGTGCTAGACATTTTTAATTGAAGCACTGATCAAGTGGAATCCTTTTCTCAGGCTGATACACAAAGTGCTCAGCAAAGTACAGAACCCTTGTCTTTTAAAGAAAGGCTTCAGAAAACAGCCTTGGGGAAAGTGTTTGGGCTTCCTCATCACTCCTCAGTGAGTGACATCAATTATCCAGCTGCCTGGCTCCAACGAAAGGAGAAGCTACAGTGCTCCAAGTCGTGTTGACAGTTCAAGAGGCAACATAGGCACAGCACCATACCTGCGAAACATCCACCACTCAGCCACTTCTCCATTCCCCTCTGTGGCTTCTCTGAACCTAATGATGAATTCCCCTTTTCCAATGGTTTAATTTAAACCTTCCCCAACCTCCCAGAAGTTGTAGTGGACAAAGACAGAACACAACATCCAGAAACACAATGTGCATATTGTCACTATCAAAGTAGATCAGAGCTTGAACGACCACTGGCCACTGCCATTTAGGAATCTTCAATACCCCTGACAATATTCCACACAGGCCCTCACATGCAGTAACATTGTACCTGCAACCTAAAACTAACCCTTTCCTCCTGAAAGAGAAGCTGTACAGTTACTGTGCAGTTTAACTACGAGGCAAGAAATGCCTATACTTGCTGCTTGTACCCAGCTTGCCATGTCACACTGTCAAGACAATTACTTAAATTAAAGTTTAGTCTGGCCCTTCTTGACAACACAGCCTCTAACGATGAAAATATGTATGATGATGATCTGGATGCAGGAGGTAGAACTCCTTGTTTTCCAACACTCCTGCTATTACTATCAGTTTCACATGAAAGTAGGGCATTTTCTTTGGGAAAAGCAACACAAAAGTGTCACTTGGTTTCATCAGCAGAATAGTGGTCCTTTCCTGTTCCCACTGTAATGCTTTTCTTTATGGTTGAAGAATTTAGTCCAGTGCTCTGGGAGAGAGATGCAAACATTGCTAATTGTACTAAGAATAATATTCTAGGAAATTTAAGCAAATCACTCCACTGGCAAATTCATTAGGCAGCAGAATAATCCCACTGGGTGAGTACCATCATGTCAAACTGGCTTTAGTCATGGTGGAAATGCTTTTCTCTTTATGCAAAAATGCTTGCAGAATCTGGCCTAACCAGACAGCCCGCAGGAACAACAAAGAAAAGTCCATGAGTAACTGATACAATTACAAAGGCAACAGAATATCAGAAAATGGTTGGGAACAGTACATTGTATTAAGCAATATTTTCATGGATCCTACATGTTCACACATCAGACCTTGTCCTGCTCCATTCTGCATTGGAAACTTTTCTGCAGCTTTCCAGGAGCTTCCTTTCTGCTCAGCAGGAATAAGGAGGGATGCAAAAACTACACCATTCATGCAGCTCCCCTGCTTTTCATTGTCCTGTGGCTATGAAAGAATTAATAGCTATTTTAGGAAATGAAAATCATAATTTTTATATAATTCTTAAGACTACAGTTATTTTATTAGACAGAATTTGCTTTCTTTCCCTCTGATCTTTCAGATGTGGACTTCTCATCTTTTTCCCAGTATAGGTCATATATGTCCTCAACCATCTTCACAAATTCCTGCCTCCAACCAGGAAAATAACAACACAGAAGCTCATAATTGTTTTTCTCAGCCTCAAAATAACCTAATTTCTTTTCTCCCCACCGCTAGCTCTGTTTGCATCATTCCTAGCTTTAAAGGACAGTTCATATAGAGGGAAAAAATATACACAGTGACTGCTGAGTGGTTATAAACACTGATTTGGGGCATGCTGGTTTGATTCAAGTAAATGTCCACCAGCCCTGCAGGAAAATGCGTTTAAAGAGAAAAGAGGAAAATCCAAACTTCTCTATACATTCAGCAGCTCTTAGCCCAGCCTCAAGCTCAGTGGCAGGGAAGTGTCAAAAATAGTCTCTGTGCCTGCAGACAAAGCTTTCTGGAATTAGGGTAATAGCTATATGAGACAGAAAACCTAGACAGTACATGCAGACATAGAAGAAGAATTTGTCTGCTGCTCTCAAAGTGCATACATTTTATTTATTGTTGCTTAATTTTTAAGGGGGAGAAGGAATATTTCTAAGAGCAGTGGGGTTTTTTTGTTTTTTTATTTTATCAAAATTTTATAATCTCTTAAGCAAGGAAGGCTTCAGACTGTCTTGAAAAGATCCAGCTCTTGAAAATAAACTGCCCATGGAAAAAATGCAGTAAAAATGTTGCCTCTCAGTGTAACAGATCTAAAGGATAATCAGAGTCATTACCTACAGCCAGCTATAAAAAATTCACTTCCAAGACCCTCACAAGAATCCAGAGATATATTAATACTGAGATATAAGAACTTGCACATCTGACACATTATTTTTCTTGTGTTGTTTCTACCCCAGGACATACCTGACTCTTGAATTCACCCCTTATGAGCACAGAAGTGCTTTTCTTTTCATTTTATCTTTCTCATAGACATATGCGCTATTAAGTAGGCTTCACAACTTTCCCATCGTTCTCTCAGTACATTAATAACCTCATGAAAGTACACAGCTGCTGTAAGAAATCTGATTGCAGTCCAAAGAGGTGAAAAGTGTGGTATTAGGCTTTTGTTTCCTGGAATGGATGCATACACAAAACACTGCAACCCAGTACCTCTAGACAGAAATGGGAACTTGTGCTGCTACTCTGTTCATTTCCTCCTCTGAAATGCAGAGAAGCAACAGCTGTGCCTCCTCCCAAACAGCAGACAGGGTCAGCATTGCTTTATTGATTACCAGCTCCAGTACCTGAAAGGCAAGTAATAGACAGCCTGCATCTGCCTGTCATGGCTGAGAGACTCAAGATTTTGAATACAGTCCAGGAGTCTATGCCCGTGCTGAAGACTCACACATGATGAACTTGGACTTCAGCAGAACCAAGCCAATGCCAACCTCTTGGTCCAGCAAGGAAATTAAGATGTCCAGAAAACATGGCCCGGAACAATTCCATATAACATTATACCACAGTAAAAAGTGCACACACACAAAAAAACCGGCTGACAAACTGCAGAAGACCTGCTAGAAAAATCTACAGTATAAAATAAGCACTTTCTATATAAATATCTCTCTCTATTTACTATAGCCAAGTTGGTCTCTCTTTTATTACATTTCTATACAAAACTGGTATTGGCTCTGTTCTCTCTCACCTCCACACAATTTGCATCCAAACTTTCTGCCATCAAGACTCAAGATAATTGACTTGCATTTATTTCCATGACTGTGGCAGCACTTAATCAACAAAGTCTCTACCTATATGTATTTATATAGATATACATGTATATATACACACATACATACATACATACACATAACAAATACTGTTGAAGTTTTCCTTTCTTCCAGTGTTTGCAGTGACAGTCATCCTAGAAGGTGAAGGCATACACCACTCCCACAACCACAATATTTCCAATTGTTGCTATTATTGCAATCCATAACAATATGGCATCATTTGAAGAACGGGATGTCTCTTCTGGTGGATTCTGCATGGAAGAAGCTGCATGGACGTTGGCTGATGAGTTAAACAGGGAGTACTCTGTACTAAAGTCCTCGTTGGGTGAGTCCATAAAGGCTCCTCCCATAACAGGAAGCTGTGAAGAAAAACATGGCAAAATCAGACTGGAAGCTAATATCTGCTTTTGCATTGTCTCAAAGTAATTATTAAAGACTAACCATTAGCTGATTGCAAAACTACTGAAATTTCATGTACGGGGTGCTAACCTGTCAAGAATATCACAGACTATAAAATTTCTCCCATTTCTGTTAGAACAAATATTATTGCAGAAAACCTACATAAAATACATGCAATATACAGAAGAGCTGGCATGCAGGCTTCAAGTCAGCCTAAGTAATCATATGCATTTGGAAGAGATACACAAATTCACAAAGCACTCACATACCAGAATGTGAGTTTATAGCAATAGGGTTGGTTTGTGACTACCAGCAAAGGTATCATGTCACTGCAAGACATTGCACAAGCCTAGTGAGGATCTGATGCAGAGAATTTGTTCTTTTATGTATCACTCAGAAGCAAACTCTTGGTTTATGTATGCAGAGATCACGCAAAAAGTTCTTATTGTAGGAGCTGGAGTGTACTCAGTGTTTACTGAGTTTACACTCTACAGACTTTACTTGCAAAACACACCACTGCAACAATCCAGGATTTATAAACTGAAACAATGGAAAACTAAAAATTGGATTTTGAAGGGCTCCATTGCAATGCAGTAAATAGCAGGTTTCTAAAAGTTCTCCCACACCACACTTCTCCTACTGGGAAGGACAAAGTTTCTTTGGTGCTCTTAGTGAATTTCTCAGCAGTACCAGAAAATGTTCTGGGTAAGATAACAGTTACTCAATATATTATGCAAAAGATAAAGGAAGAAGAAACTATTTAACCCTGTCCTTTTACATGTTCCAATTTTCTTCCCAACTTAATCCAAGATCACAACACATATTCTTCATGGTTCAAGAACTGTTTTACCTCTACATAGTGGTATAAAATTACATCCTTCTGCAAATGAATGGATTCCTCATTCAGGCAAGAGAAGGATACCTACTGCAGTTCAAAGACCATTTACTGCTAAAATAGGTTCACACAAAAGCCTTTTGCTTCCATTCTTGTCCTTTGCATGGGTACGGTAAAGCCCCAAGCCTTTGCAGTACTCTCTAACTAAATTCTGTGACTGTAGTAGGTAGGTAGAAAAAACCCAAGGATTTATTGGATTAAAAACAAAACAAACAAATCTCTCTCCCAAAATTCCATTGTGACATTGATGATTGGTTTGATCTTGAGCAATGAGTAAAACCTAGACATCAGTGCATCCTACCTACATTCCCCTTTCAGATCTGGTATGAGTCCAGGGCTTCAGGGAAAGTTGAAAAAAAGTCTGGAAATTTTGTCCTAAAGAAACACCCTTGCTGCAACACCAGCCAACCTTTCCTTCCTCACAGTAGTTTCCACACTGCTCCTGTCATTCTTCAACATTTAAACACAATCACAACCTTTGGGTTTTGGTATTATTTTTCACCTTTCTCAATAGGGCTCTCTTCTACTCTAACTTCAACAATACTGCCAAACTCACCATGGCCTATGAATTACAGAGTAACAAGCCTTGCCTTCATTCAGCCATATCACAGAAGGCTGCTCTGCCTCAAGCCCTAAACTGCCCTGTCAAATACTCTCCAAGGTGAAAAATCATCTCTTTTAGCACGCTGTCCTTCATCTCCTGCAATCACATTTTGCTTCAGCAACTTCTCCCTTTGGAACCACACCACACCCGTTCTAGCTGTAAGCAGCTGAAAGGGACAGTGTGTGAGGATAAACCATCTCTCCTCCCACACTGGCTGTAATCTATAGACTACATCAAAGACTTTGAGAAGCCTAAGAATGAAGTCATTTTTTTTGCTTGCCATGCATAACATTTAACAGAGATATAAAAGACACGCTCTTTTTCAAAGTTGACTGCTGAACAAATTTCATCTGTACTAGAAAATACCATGTCACATTCAAAATTAAACAGAGGATGATGAAAGACCACAGTGGATATGTCATGCTATCTAATCCACATTAAATAAAATTATCTTTGATATCAAATATGATTAGACAAAAGCAGTTTACAAGAAACCAAGCAGGAAATTGCAAAAGTAAAGTTTGATATGTTCTCCCTGCATTAAAGATTTTTCCTGGCACTTTAAACACAGTCTAGTTTAAAAGAGAGCAAAAGCTTCCATTTCGAAAGCGGAGCTTGATGTTTTGAATCCAATTCCACCAGTCTTTTTTATGTCTTGGGATTTGATAAGGAAAGCATTTCTCAGTTTAATCAAACTTTCTTTTTATGTAGTGCTTGCCATAAAAGGCAGTTCTGACTTCAAACAGAAGTGTATTTATGTAGCGATGATGCCATGTAACAGCTACAGACACTCTAATTAAAGATCTCTGCAGCAAATGACAGGAATACATTTACCATACCAGCAGCAAAATGCTAAACCAGAGGTGCTCACCTCTTCAGCGAACCATTTTAAGGCTATCAGCATTTAGGATAGTCAATTCTGCAAAATCTTTCAACTGGACAACCACCCCAAGTATAGAGGTACACCCACATGTGCACATGCCCAATACAGTGGGAGGTCATCAGCAAGTTCTGGTGATTGATAATTGGGGTTTGGGCCACACATTCTGTGCTGTCTATGAGTTATTTGAAATTACAAGCTTTTCCCCCCCCCCCCCCCCCCCCCCCCCCCGTACTGTCACAAAGGCAGGGAGCAGCACAGCTACACAGCACACTGTAAATTATGTCAAATCTGAATCTCCTTGTACTGTCCAAGGCTCAAACAAGCTGTCTGCACCATCTGAGGGGAACACATGGCAAAAGAGCTCATCTGAAACTCTGAAAGGCTTGAAGTGACCTGGTGTAAAGCACCGACATTCAGCACCTGGCACAGCCTTTTTGTGTAAGACTGACTTCCAGTTTTTCTGTTTGTAGGTCAGTAGCACTTCACCACAGATCTGGAAACAAACCTTTCTGCCAATTTCCCATTTGCAGAAATCGTCTCTTGCTAAATGTGCATTCCCCCTTTTCACTGCTACAGCAGCCTCAAATAAGAGCACAAGGAATGGCCATATGGTGTCCAGAAAGTCCATCTCCCTTGTGTGTTAGCTCCAACAGTGGCTATAAATAGATGCTTAGGAGAGTAACAGCACAACAGGAGACACGTCTGATACTACCCCTTAACAACTCACAGCCTCTGACTGTTTTCAGCTTAGGAAGTTCAGAAGTCAGATACTATTGCTATGGATTTAATAACTTGCAAAGGATTTTGCTGCCATGAACTTGTCCAGCCTGTATCTGAGCTCATCTGAAGCAGAGCATCCTTCTCAATCTGGCCTCTTGGTGCCACTTAACAGTCAGAGTTGCCCAGTGATTAGAGTCATGTAAATTATCCTTGGGAGATATGCCATCTCTCCACAGGAGAGAGGGATGATTAGTATCAGTGGCAATCTATCTTTTTGGTAGATTAAATTCAGTGAAATGAATCTCATCTTCAGTCTTGATGTCTTCATTCTCCCAAAAGGTACAGTGTCTTCCCTCTGCAGTCTTATTTGAGATTTTACATTAAAGGCTGTGAGTCCTCCAGACCTGACACTAATAGGAGTTGTGAAGTGCCTGTGATTAACAGTAGGCTAAGGACAGAAACCTGCAATGCTCTCTGTGACTGCTCTGTTTTTCTGCCTGTGCCTCTACAAAGCAAATATATGCCAAAACCTTCACCCATGTCACTGCCATTACAGTGACCTGCAGTCTATTTTAGCCTCAGAGGGTATTTATAGTTCAGGCAAGGCTGCCACCCTGCCCAAGAGCACTGGACGAGGAGGCCAGGGCAAAGGGTTAACTGGGAAATATGACAGTGAGGGACATGACAGGAGCAGATGGCGAAGGGTAATGCTGTAGCACACTGTTTGGAAATGAAACTCCTTTCCTGGTGACTGTGTCACCATTGTTAAGTAGCACTAATAGTACAGCGCTTGCTAAATGGCTTCTGGGACTGACAAAGAAAGAATTGAAATCATTAAATAGCAACAGGCAGAAAACCAAACAGCAAAATGTCAAGTGGTAATGAGAGCACCCACTGTGTCGAATACCTCCCACTGGCATGCTCTGGGGTCACAAGGAGAGCAAGCTCTTGAATAGTTCAGTGATGCACTTTCTAGTTAGCAGAAAAATCCAATTTTCACCGAAGTGTTTCACAGGAATGAAAAACAGCATGTCAGGTACCAGTCACTGATACTGAAAGTATGATAGCAATGAGCAGCATCACATAAAATCCATCCCTCAGCAATAACGTTGCTCCATTTCTTTGAGAAACAGGTGTCTTGACATTTTTTCATAGTCAGCTAGAGAATTGTGACACTCAGCTGCTGCTACCTTGTTGGGAACTCAGGTTTGGTCTAGATATTTGAAAGCATAGCTGAATCTTCTAGTGAGAAACTAAGAAACCTCAGCAGTGGCTTTAGCAGCTCTGCTCTATTTTTGCCTAGGTCTCACCATGCATCACTCTAGGAATGGGATGCTGAGAAATGAAATGCCATCACAACTCAGGGGTTGTTTTGTAAAATCCATCTTGTTGCTTCAGAATATCTAACTTTCCAGTGTTTCTTTTTTGTTTAATTTTAGATAGCATATTTTTACATGATGGTATTATTTGAATACATAAAGTGGAATTATTATTTCCTCCTGCCCTATTAACACGTGATCACTGCAGTGCACATTTGCGTCTGAAAACATTCCACCTGCAGTCATAAATTAATCTAACACAGTTGCCAAAGGCAGTAGCAATATATGGGTTCACATATATTCATCATAACATCTTAATTCTCAAGCTCTTTTTAAATAAGTGTTTCTTTACTAATGAGATATCCCACGACGCCAGTATTCTCCCCACACTAATTCTCTAGTGTCTCACAAAAACATGCATATATATATATATATATATATATATATATTCTCCTTGTCTAAAGCATGCACTGTAAATGAAGATGTTCCATGGACTACTATTGATTTACAGGTAATATCTGGAGAACCAAGTTCTTCTGTTCACTGTTTGCTGGAATTTCACCCTACTGCTTACAATGCAAAGACTGGGTGCACAGTGACAATCAGGACAATTGTTCTATGTTCACTGCAAGTGGATTAGTTTGAACACATTAAACCTACACATAAAATTAACCACCACCTAAGGCAATACTCCTTAATTTAATTAAATAGGTCTAATTCCAAAGAGGAAGAATCCATGTAAATGTTTCATGCAGTTAGCTTCAAATTCTTGTTTTAATTAATTCAGATTCCTGCTTCACCCTGAAATGTGGTTGACAAGGTTAGAAATAACAGCTGCTTATTTTCAAAATATAGTTGTCAAAATATTCACCCTACCAGCGGCAATGGAAAATTTTCATTCAACACAAAGGCACCAGGATTTCACCTATTATTTTAATCTTGTTCAAAGCTTTCCATTTTATCAATCTCTGCTTTTCTTCAAATCCATTCTATTCCTAGGATCTGTACATGACTTCCTCCACTGCTTTCCTGATCCATGCTAGGCTAGATACAATGTCCTTTAAGATGATAGACCTATTCAAAGTTGTCCCATATCTGCAGTATCTCAGATGCCAGAGGTTCGAGCTTTGCTGTTGAGCTCCACACACACCTTAATCAATAGGTGTCTTATAAATATTCAGAAAGGAAAAATCCAAGGTGTTCTGAGATACTGCAACAGACACTTCAATTCTGAGTTTACTCTTGGCTGTAGATTCCCTTAACTAAGGTATTCCCACAAGCTCAGTTAGATCAGTTGGCCCTAAGCTACTGCTTTTATGAGCACAGGTCCTGTGCAGGCTGGAGCACCTCTCTGTGGAAAGCTCCCCTGCTGAAGCAGCTGCAAAAACAGTGTAGATAACTGGCATGAAGATAAGTGAAATTTTCACTCTCGTATTTCTGCACAGGTAGCATCCAAGATATCCTAATGACAAACATGCTGTGATTCTACTCCTGCAATTTACATCTGCCTAGTGCCTCCTTGAAATAGCTTTTCTTATTTCAAAGAACCCTACTGCTTTTAAACTATTATTCTCGACCAACTGCTGTTGGGTTTCATCTTCCAAGTGCATAAGACTGAGAATAAACAAAAGCCTTTTTAATAAAAAAGCTGACAGTAGCTGACAAGTCTCAAAAGGATACAGAGAAGTTTCTCATCCCACCCCTGGTCCCAAAAATCCCTCCTATCTTTCCAGCCAATGCCAGCAATGACACAGCAAGTTTTGTCAGCATTGAGTGGAAATTCAAATTTCTATTAAGAAGTCGCAGCTCTTATATTGTGAATCTGTATTTATATTTATATATTGTGAATATAATAATTTATATTGTGAATCTGTATATCTTAAATTAAAGGGAGTGGTGAATGTAACAAAAGCATGCCAGGCAGTCAAGCAGACTGTGCTCTAAACTATCTGAATGTACATGGAACAACTATTAAAGCAGCACTAACTGACTTTCAATATCTAATCCAACTGATGTTAACATCCTATTGTGGACACCACAGCAGGGGAGAAGATGTCTGGCCCCCATGTACAGTTACAACTTTCATGCTTCCAGGAGAACATTAACATAAAAAGAAAAATATAAACAGAGGGACCCAGAAAGGCAAGCATTTATCAAAATGGAAAACCTCAGTGGGAGGCTATAAAACTAACCATCAATGTGTTATCATCAGTAGGAGCTATTAAAATCTGTTTACAATTTCCCAAAATGGCAAAACAGAGGACATTTCACACTGTGTGTAGTCATACTGGGAAACTCAGGGAGAACAGGAATTCCTTTATAGATAAGAGCAATCTGCAGAGCTGGAACAGTTTAATACAGAACGTGATTCTGGAAGAGCTTCAAACAGCAAGCCTTTACTAATACGTGAAAAGAAAGAGGTACTGATTATCCCACTTACTGCTTCCAAAGTTTTTGGCATGGCTAAACTACTGGATTTAACTGGATTTAATAATCTCCTGTTTTGATCCAGGCTGGCAATTTCTTTCTCATGTCAAGTTCTTTATTACAAAAAACACCCTGAAATAAAGCAAGCAATCAATAATCTTGGGGGGGGGGAGGGGGAAGGAATAGTACCTTGCCATAATACTTTGATGTTCCAAAGGCAGCTTTTCTCTAAGGACAGAAGGCTGTATCACTGACAGGAAGCAAGCACATGGCTGCACACTATCAGTGGCAGTTTCCGTTCTTATGCAGAGAGTAAGTGGCTTTCCATTCCAGAGGGAAAAGAGGAAAATAACAGAAACACAAGCTGATTGTAATGGCACTTTGTTTCTGCTGAGGAAAAGGCATTCCCACCATAAACAATAAAGCCACATTATGAGGTGCAAGTGGAAAGCCAAAGAGCAGAACTCAAGAACAAATGTATTGGAAAATAATTGAACAAAGCCTAATCCCATTTCTCAAAGTGAAAAAGGGCTGCTCAGGTCTTTCCAGCCCTGTTCATCTCTGAGAAAAGGGTGATGTCTCATTGTCAATTTGGCTATGTGGCCAAGATATCTGGGTAGCAAAGAAAGAGACTGGCCTTCACATTCTTTTGATTTTCCTCTGCTCCCTCTCCCTTAGTCTAACAAGATGCTTAGGCTGTTCTCCAGGGGCCTATGGGGGCATGTGTGGAAAGGTGGAAATTGGCAGCCATTCACAACAAGGGAAACAATGACACAATTTCAAAGGTAGAACTACTTCGAGATGAAATATTGTTTAAATCATTAGACTTCAGGCATGGCCAAAAGTAACAATTTTGTAAATTGCTGTATCCTTCAGTATTTTGTAATCAGGATGCTTTTCAAAAATACTAAAAGAATTTTAAGGAGCAGGTGTTAGGAGCTGGAACTAGGAGGATGCAACATTTTGGACATCATCTTATTTCTCTAGAGGAAAAAATAAGACCACAGAAATTCCTCTATGTTGCATATGCTGACCACTGCTCAAACCAAAACCCAGAAGCGATAAAAAAATATTGCATGCTCCTCCAATCCCTGCTACACAGCCCATGAAAAATTAATTGGCTGAGATTTAACTAAGCCACACTAACAGGCTTAGCTCTATTTCATCAAAGAAATTACTTACTATTCCATGCAGACTCAAAAGCTTTCAAATCTTCCAAACTATAAATCTCATGTATCTTATGTTACACAGTGATGGCTGTATAGCAAAGACAAGTTGGGATACATTTATCTATTGAAAGAAGTAATTACTACCATTGCAGCTCTTCTGTACCTAATGATGTGATATAAATGCCTCATTTTCAGCACCTTTGAGATAGCCACCTTGAACCTATCTTCAATATGATAAGAGTTAGGTCACTGTAATAATGCAAACACACTGGGAAGAATATTATTCTATGATGATTTCCAGAGATTAAATCATGGAAAATACTTGCAGGCACCCATTAAAAAGCCTCAGAACTGAAATTAAAATAATTTAATAGATTCCACTTATTCCCTAAAGATTATTTTTCTTAAGCTTATATATTCTATCAGAGTCCCTGAAAAAACAGCAGAGAGAGAAAACTGGTAATGATGTGTGCAATGTTATTTTGGCTATGCAGCATTTTTATCCAACACTTTTTCCTATTTATTTTTTTTCTTTCTCTTTCATTCTCATGCTGCATTACATCTTCACAAACAAAAGAGTGGAGAGGGCTGAGGTATGAAAGAATATTTGAGGTATATCTCATGCCTTATTTAAGGCTCTTTTTGCAAACATTTTAGCTTACACTTGGCACCTAGTTCAAGATACACAAGCCTGAGAGGCAACAAAAACATGGTATTCCAGTTGAGATGGACAAAAAAGGAGAAAAATCTGACACAATGCTAGTCTTCTTCACATCTGGACATGTTAAAGGTAACAGCCAGCATAAAGATCAAGCAAAATAGAGAGCTGCTTCCAGGACGAAAGGAGTACTGCCAAATGCTCCTACTGCATACACTTCATTTGATAGAATACCAACATGTGTCAGGCTGGCATTCATTGTGATCCCATCAGGCATAGCAGCCTTAACATATGGCTTCAACAACCTACAGACTGCACATTCCTCTCAACTCATTCTGTGAGTAGCAGTTTATAACTAAAGAGGCACAATTTGCTTAAAAATTAATCCTTTTCCCTTTAATTTTTGTCCCATGAGTGAGCCCATCACACAATACACCAGAGAATAAAAATTGGAAGGTAAAGTAATTATGATTTCCTAATTTCTAGCATTTGAAGAGTAGTATTCACTGGGCTAAGAAAAGTGCCATCAACATTAACTATTTGCTGAATATCATGAAGAAATAAAAGATCAATCACATGTAAATCTTGAGTGTTTAAGAACTCAGTGCCACCAAGCAAGTATTTCAGACATCTTCTAGGACTTACTGTTCCCACGGCAGAGCCCAAGGAAGAGAAGCAGCATGTGTTTCTCTTCCCTTTAGGTGCAAGGTCAGCAGGCATGATGTGAACACAATTCACAAATGGCTCAAAATAAGCCTGGTTCACTTTGCTTTGAAGCAAAAGAGAAGTTTCCATACGGGACATTTCACTGTCTCTTTGTGGGGGCAGAAACCTTCATCAAAGTGTGAGAACAGTCAGCATCAGAGCCAAATATTCCATATGTTCTCACAAACGCAGATACAACTCAGGTTTTGCTCATGCACTAAGACCATCAAGGGATGATTAAGTGTGGCTGAACTAGACAGCAGCTGATGACAGCTTTATCACGCCAAGCAAACACAGAACTGCCAAGCCATCTGTGTTTGTGTGCTTATGTTTAAGATTGTTCAAACAGTTCAGAGCACATTACAGAAAGGTGTAATAAATTATGCATTGATTCTTTCTCTCCAGATAAGCATGTCTATATATGTATAGGCAAAATAGCACTCCTTAGTGCCTGACATATACATAGTATGGGTACAAATCAATGTTTAATTTATTATACTTCTATTTGTAATTTGATACTTATGCTTTGAATTCTTGGAGCTGTTCAGGATAATTAAAACCATGGATATGTAACAGTTTTCCTCAAGAATCAATGTTTTCCTACCCAAAAGTGATTCCTGCAAAAGCTTGTTTAGTTATTCTTGTGTTATGGAAAGCTGAGCAGGGAACAAAGACAATAAAGATGAAATGTATTGTATTTGCATTTTCCTCTCATTTCACTCAGTGGAATATGAATTATAGAATCACTGCTGGCCTGGAGGACTGGAACAGTTTAGAAAGAAGTGATTTGGTATTCTCCCATGCCTGATGGAAGATGCAAGTTCACACTCCCCTGGTGTCTTAGGATCTCAGGATGTTTGGAGAAATGTTTTGAAAGTACATAAACAGGAGAGAAACATTACTGTGCTTGAACTTGACAGCTGTCCCTGAGTATGCTGCAATTCAGAGACTGAAGAAATCCCCCCAACCAGAAGAGTGCACTAGTTGAAAATCTTTCAGGTAAAAGGTGTTGAAAAGTAATCAGAAAACGGGTTGGCTCCAAAGTCAGTTGTGCTTCCTCCACAGTCTGAGAGCCAGAGTAAACGCACAGACTTCTCTGCAAGCTGAAGTTCAGAGCCTTTTGAAATTCAGATGGTCAAAGCAGCAAAACAACAAAACAGCTAAGGGATACCTTGGTGTTTTAAGAGAAAAGTTCAGCCTGAAGCAAGACACGTACACCCACATAACTTCAGACATTTACACGTACAATTTTGTGATGGTATCTTGCACCTACAGAGGCAATTTAAAAATAACCCATCCGGCCAAAAGCAGCCTAAGTTTGAGATTACCAGCCACTGGAACACAAAAAGTAAGGTGAAGTATCAAGCAAGTGAACCGCACTAAAATCCAAAACTCTTTTGTTAAACCCTTAGTACAAGTCCTACAAAAACAGTTGGGGAAAAAAAATGCCTGGCAGAAGCAGAACACTCTCAGCCCCAGGAGATGTGCACATGCACGGCAGTGCAGTTCCCAACCCTTAGCTGGGTTCTTCAGTCCAAGCTTATATATTCAGATAATGAACTCACTGATCTAGATTAGAATACTCCTATCCATGCTGAGGTTTTATTTTTGATCTCTCTGAACCCAACTTAAATAAAATATCACCATCTCATTTTGTCAAGACAGCAATGAGTGTACCATAAAAAGATTAAATGATGGAGGAGACAAAAATTGGAGCTTTCACATAGATTCTCACCAAGGAGCCACGGGCTCTGAGTGAGACAGGTGCAGCTCAGTTAACAATAGAGTTCAATATCCCTGCATCATTCAGTGCAGCCTTAGAACTTGATGGGAAAATTGATACAGGACACTTTTTAAAGAAAGGTAACAGGCAAAGGAAATTTCATTGGAGGCAACCCTAGAACACTCTCAAGTGTTTTGCATCCTGAGGAGAAAGAAGGCTCTCTCTCACCCAGTGGCCTGACAGGTACCCGTCTGCCACAGAGGGACCTTCCTCAGCTACATGAAAGCTTCTGAATTGCAGCTCAAGCCTTTTTCAAGCTGAGCATCACTTATCAAAAATCCAACACAGGAATATTAAAAAGCAGCATGGGAGTCATTCAGTAAAACAGTGCAAATATGTAGTACTTGCAAAAACGCAAGCATTCCTCTCATCTTTAATAGTTTCTCTTTTGAAATGCTGCATTGAAGATCTTTGTTTCAAAAATATCTCCAAGACACTTGTGCATCCCACACCACCATTCTGTGTCTTGCATGGATAAATCCATAACACAATGAGGCACTGAGAGCTCAGGAAGAAAATTCACAAAGAAAAATTATTACATAATAGATGCCACAAGACACAATTAAAGCCATCAGCAAGAAAACCTACAGAGAAGGCTTAATTCCACCTGGTTTGCCCACCCAGAGCAGCCTCTTTAAAAACATTCTCAAACTCACCATCCAGTCAAAAGGAGGTAAATTTAGGGATTTAAATTGGACACGAAGAGATCCCTTGAGAAGATAGCTATTGCTCTCCATTAGCAATATAAGGGAAGGTAAGTATCTAATCTTAAGGCAGTGCACACAGTGCTTATTTGAAAATCTGTACAAAATCTCAAAAACTTACCTCATTAGGTGCTGGAATAGGAACTTATTTCCTACTCCTATTTAAGGTTATTTCCATACTTATTTCTTACTCATTTAAAGTTTCAAACTTGCAGTAAAAAAGTGACACATACTAAAATTAAATCTAAAATTAACTCCGCACACCCACCATAAATGTAACTAAATCAATAAACTAGTAATACAAGGAATAGCAGAGAAAAATGAAAGGATTTCTTAAAAGTAATTATAATTTCTTTAAAGCAGTTCTGAATTTTGGAAGTGCCCTGCAAGCCATGAGTGTAATGTAATGATTGTGCTTGGAAAGCATAGACAGAGGGATAAAGAAATATCTGGTAACAAAGAGTGGACCATAATAAACCATGCCACTGAAGATAAAATGGAATCAAGTTAGAAAGTTTAAAACATTAGAAACAAAGCAAAGTTTTCTATGTATTTGTTGGTAGTGCTGAACACAAGATAAGCTTTTACACCGAGTTATTCCAAAGCCTGAGTAAGATCTTCGCACCACAGATGCTGCTCTGAGTGTTTTCTCCTAGCGTAATTCAATACCTGATCAATTGTCCCTTGAAAATAAACTGGAAACCATGCTGTTCCCTGACTAGGAAAACTGCATCATCGACCTCTGCATTACATCCTACCAAGTACCACTTAACAAGTTAAGACATTATACATTTATTGTCAAGTATATAGAATTAACTCCAGAATAAAACCACATGGAATCAGTACTGTTACTCAAGGAACATCATGGAAACATAACTGATAAAACGCAATACATCATTGCAAGATGACCATCCAGATTCAGAACAACCTGAAACCAGAAATTATTCCCCTTGGAAAAAGCTTGAAGATATTCAAGAAGGTACAGTTTCATTATCCTGAAGGGAATCTCTGAAAGAACTTGTTTGATCCAGCCTGTGATATAAAACACTTATATGAAACACACATACAATGACAAAATGTAGCAAGTCAAACCCCTCAGAAGGACCTCAAGAAATATCACTGCGATCCCTAAGAAGGACTGGGTCCAAGTAAATAAAAGAGCAAATGCAGCATGGTAAAACTTTAATTATATTTGGCTCCCTCAAAACAGATGCTCACGGACAGATTTCTGTTTCACCCACTAATGACTGTCATACACAATCATGTCACTGATTTCAGAGGGCTGCAGGGTTTGCATGCTTGCGGGCAAAACTGACAAGACACAGCTAAAGAATATTCACAAAATCAACACCCTGCTTCATCCAACAGGGATATCCAGGCACTGCAACAGAGGTAAGAGAACTAGACTGTGCTGTGCTGTTTCAGGAAGAGGAACAATCATTGACTGCTGCTGCCTGTTACAATCTCTGCATGTAAGAGCAGTGGCCCTCCTGACTGTGCTTGGGAAGCCACACTGTGCTCCTCCTGTTCATTCTCTGCTCCTGGATCATCACATACTGATGAAAAGAGAACAAGGTAGTGATATGAAAAGACCAACACAGGTAGGCAGGGAGTCAGAAGGAAGAGGTGCACCACACATATGTGTAGGGGAAGGCAAGCTGTTGGGAAGTCATATATGCCTTGGGTATTTCACGTTGACCCAGAGTAAACCCCCTCCCAAGAAATCAGTTTTTCCAGTTACTACAGATATGACCCTCATAAGATTTTAGAGTGGGCCTTGGTCAACTTCAGCTTTCTGTTGCAAGATCTACAAAGAATGTGATGGGAATTGGAAGCACTCATTCCCATTGAGGCTGCCTCTCAATCTTGGGTCTTACCAGCTCAGATGAGGACACAGCAAAGTGAAGTTCAAGTGTGGAGCTTAAGTCTGGTGTTTTGCACCACTGCTCTCATGAACCTCATTTCATTAATTTTTATTGAAACCAGCTTGTTTTTCTTGCAGCTTCAATAGAGAAGTAAGAGGAAACAGAAGCAAGCACTTCTGTCCCACTTCTTTGATTCAGGGGTTGGACAGACCTTAGTGTCACTACACACCGATTCCTACGTACACATAAGGGGTCACTACTGATTCTTCATGTTCTTCAAATAACAAGTAGGGATCAGTTCCCATCTGTGTATCCCAGCTCTGCCCACAGCAGCACGTTTTTCCCCACAAGGCACTAAAGTACTCCATCACTGAGATAACAAAATCAGTGCCACCATCTTCAAGGTGAAAGCAGAGCCTGGATTTTGCAGAAGTGTAAGCTCCCACCTCTCACCTTCCATCATAACCCAATTCCTTCTGAAATGCTGCTGTGCAGGCAACATCTGTTTCCCTAAAGGGAAGGCGCTTGATCTTTGAGGAATGTAGAAAACTGAGGTTTTGAGATCACCACAAGTACTCCTTGTCAATATAATTACATTCCCTGTAAATCTCACCAATACCCATCCTTTCTATTTCAAGCTCCTTACAGTCGTACCATAAGAAAAGAAAAAAAAGAAGGAACATCAACAATTCATCCAATTATTGTGATCTGATGGAAAAAAAAAAGAAATAAAATTTCTAAGAAGCATTAGAGTGCACAGCTAATTACTGAGGAATTAACATTGGGTCACTCTGGCCGTTTGAATGAACCATTACCTTTCAATGAAAGGTATAGTCCATACTGTGTCAAGAAAACCCTTATACATTACTTGGAACCAGGCCCTGGCTGCCAATTGATTGTGGCCTATGAAGGCTCCAAACAAGATGGGTTTTGAGCCAGAATCTGCTCACATGCAGAGAAATATCAGCAAAAAAAGCCAGTCAGGATTTGTGTCACAAGAAGATCTGTGTTACAAATATGATTATTTGCAGAGTGAAGGAGAAGAAAAAGGAGAAGGGAACTAATTTTTTATGGACTTTAATGTTCCCCATTTATTCATATTTGAAGTTCCTTCTTGCCTTATCCTGTCTGCTTTAATTGTAAGCTCTTCAGTGTTTTTACACATTTTCAGTGTCCAACACAAACTCAGCTAATGAGCCTCTGAAGCATTTCTAGAGTTCATCTCCCTTCCAATTCCAAAACTGCCTTAATCCTTAATCCATCTTTAATCGTTCTCATCTAATCCTAATGAACCAATGGCTTCATAACACTGAACAAATTCATAATACAGCAAGCTGTTCTCCTGCTGGAAGAATAACAGTAAAGCCAAAAGCTGACTTTGGACACTTTTCACCAAGAGGCTAAAATACAAGGGCAGGCTCATTCTTCTTTTCAGAAAACACAGTGACTTTGGTCAAAGGCTGCAAAGTGCACAGCTGACCCCTGTTGATCTCTAGTTATGACAGCAGAAAAGCAAGAAAAAGCAGCATTAGCATCTGCCAACTGTACTTGTGCATCCACAGACAGAACAAATGAACCAATATGATTTGACAGCCTTAAAATATTATCTGATCCATATTATTTTCATCTTAAGCCTTCATTTAAGCCTGCAATTTAGATGATGACATGCTTCTTTCCTTTGCAGAAATACAGACAAGATATTTTGCACATGAAAGGTTTGACCTTAGCGGAGTGAATTATGGGAATACTGATGTACTCTGATTTCTCAAAAGGTTACTGTGATTTTTTGTTGATTAAGAGACATGATGTCACTAAGATAAATGCTTCAGTTGCTATTAACAACATCTCCCAGTGAAACATCAAACATTTTTACACAAAGTGCTGGATAACAAAAGGAGAGGTTACTTCTCATGTCAAAGCAGGAAGTCTGTGACCTTAATGATTTTGCTTTGCATTACAGTAAATGCTTGATTTAAGCAACACTGATGTACTGTTCTTCACAGTTTGGAAATTAAGAGGCACATGTAAGAAAGCTTTTTCCAGGTGATACCCTGTACATCTGCTGGCCATCTTGCTCCTTCAAGTGAAAAAGATATGAAGGAAAAGAAGCTACTAGGGAGACTAAGTGTAATTTTAATAGAAAATGAACTGCTATTTTATATCATGATTTCAGATGATTATGATATCATGACACAAAATGATGAATGGCAGATTCATGATGAATCTGCCTCTTTTTCCTATAGAGATACTGAAAGTGAAAAGAAATTCATCTAAACCAGAATACTGCTGACTGGACCCAAACCACTCTAAGCATATGTGACATAAAACACTGAGGTGCTGACTTCAGTTCAAGGTGACAGCCCCCTCTTTCAGATGCCCTCATTCGTACCCCACACACGAGCTTTTTCTACTCTCTCCAAAGACATGGAGCCTGTATAAAATGAAATTATGTCTTCAGGACTCTTGCATTTGTTGAAAAGATACAAGACAACCTCATCTTTCACACAGCCAACAACAAACTCCTACTGGGTAACTTGAACCTGTTGCTCAAAGGACTTGATTAAAAAGATGGAGTGAGGGGGTGGAGAAAACCTACAACCAATTACCATTTGACCATGGAAGGCCTGGAAAGGGGAAAATACTCTTTAGTCCACCTTGACATACACGTATAAAGACATAATTTCAGTGACAGGGTGAAAAATCTAAACAAAGATTAACCTGAAATAGTCTATGCAAATGGAGTCCTTGTAATGCAGTGATGCATGAAAACTGGATCTGAACACATGCTTTGGAAATCCAGATCTGAAAGCAGATGCATGTGTGATGGCACAAGACTGTTTTTATCTCAATTACTAAAAATGCTGCACTGAGGGAAGAGGGGGCTGCTGGCAGACAGCTGCAAACAGATGTGAACAAGCTGCCCTTTCCCACTCACAGGGCTGACCTGGGTGCTCAGGAGGACTGCCTGGCCAGGGAATGAAGAAGCACTGGAACTCAGACTGCTTCTGTGAAATGAAATTTACACAAATAAGGATATCCACAAAGCAATGATTGCTTTCTGTCAGCTTCACTGCATTGCTGCTGAGGTGAGAGCATTAAAACTGAAGGGCTAACAGGATTTACAAGCACTGTAAGCAGCTTTCAGAGTTCTCTGTTCTCTGGTTATCTCCATTATTTTAACTAATTAATCTCACTGTTTGATTGTTATTTTAATTGAGTGTTCTTTTATTTGTTTTGTTTAACCCCTGATATGAAAGACATTGAAGAAGGCTGGCCAAAATGAGATATACACAGGCTGGTGTAAGGCTCTGTAACCCAGTTTATTGCTTAGGAGAAAAGGGTGCTGCTACCTGGAATGCAGTAGGTGGATGATAAACAGCCAGTGACTATGGAGCATTTCTTGGGAGGATGACTGCCAGACTGACAGCTTCAGACATACATGGATTCATGCATGGGAATATAATTATGCTTGTTTTCTTCACAGATGTGGAGAAAAAGATAAAAATCCTTCAAAATAGTGTTTAGTGGGTTGAATATTCCAATATCTGTCTTAATTTTTTTACTCTCTCTAGGTACAAACAATTCTATTTAAATATAAGGATCCCATAGGAACTGTGAAAATAAAGAAAAAGGTCTTGATCAAAACCCAAGAATAAAGGAATGGGATCAGGGCAAAGATGGCAATGAGACAGAAGCCTAATTGGAAGGTTACATGCACCAGCAGTCCAGCCATGGCCCAGTATTTTATCAACTTTAAAAAATGAACAGTGGAAAAAACAATCAAGTGGCTTTGTTGTATGTATAAAACTAAACTCAAGGTTGATGATATATATGAGAAAAGGTAGCCCTGAAATATATAAAGTAAGTAATGGATGAGATTATGGCAGCTGGAATTAGATGCAATTTTGAATGGAAATACAGAAGAATGTATTGACATAAGATGGTTTACACAAGAGTTTATTTATGACATAAATGCTCCTCATTTGAAGGCAGAAAACTAATTGACATAGATGAAGAGAAGGCCAAACATAACAAAATAAACAATTGCTTGTTTTTTGGTTAACAATTTCAAGTTCCAAATCTTCATAGCACTTCCAGTTTGCTCTGCATTCAATGAAGTGTAGAGAGCACATCACTCGCTTGTTATTTCCTCAGCTTATATTTTTCCCTCCACAGGTCTGTGCAAAGCTAATTTGCCTTTTACTTACGGATTCTGAGCAGTTTGTGGGCACTGCATTCAGGCTGCCTGCTCTGCTGCATAAGCAGCTATCACCAAAACACCCCTGACACTGCCTGCAAGACATATTAGCAAGCGGATTTACATCTGCTTGTGACTCCTGTGGATTTTTTTTCCCCCAAATCTACTATATGCGTCCCACATGTGACAATTTGAACACTGTTTTCAGCATTGTTTTCCTTGTATCATATCTATATCATGCAGTCAAAGCCTGCGTTTATTCCCACTGATAATTTATGGCTGCTGTCAGCACTGAGCACTCAAAGCACACAACATGGACCTGGGAGCAAATGTATCAGAACCACCCCTTCTCCTGCACGCCCCTTTTGCTCCTCAGTTAAAGATGCTTCTGCTCTGGCAGACAGGGGCATTCGTGCTGGTGGGCAGTGGCAGATGGGCAGCAGAAGAGCAGTGCCACCCCACTCCCACTCCTGCTTCCCCACATGCTCCTGGGAATGCTGGGACCAGGACTCTGCCCAAGGCTCACACACAGGGGCCGCCTGCTCCTGCTCACTGCAGCATAGCCAGGGCTCACCCTGTCCTTACTTGGCAATAAGGTCAAGTGGCATCCTGTCGCTGAGGGGCTTTCCCAGGCAGGGAGGAAGGTGTGGGCTGGCTCCCCCTGGTCAGCATCAGGTTTACATGACGTGAATGCACATATGCCCTCACTGCTGCTTTGCTCCCTGCTTTTTAACAGCAATCCTTCAACCCATCTCTTTGAGAATGTGTCACATTTTCCAAAAAACATATTTGGAGCCTATTTATGACTTCTGTGAAATAGATTAAAAAGAAAAAAAATCCCGTTCTGGAGGATTCAGGTTTTTGCTGATGGTTCTGACAACAACCGGTTGCAGTGCATGGTTTGGACAGCACAGCCCACAGTTAAATTTGACCTACAAAAAGAATATGAAATAAACACTCCTATAGCAAAAAGAGTATCACATTTGAAAGATGACTGGGAATTATGCCGCTTGAAGCACTGGTTTCAGTAATCCCAGGGATCACAAAAGCAAGTCTACCTTATGATTAATTAGGAAAAAAGAAGAAAAAAAATTAAGTGTGAGGAATAAAAGGCCGAACATATTGGCTGCTCTGCTTTGGAAGCTACAATCAGGTCCCTCCAGGGAAAAGCAGAGCTCTCCTAATGATGAACCAGCGAGACTGACATCAGGAGGTACCACACCCATGTATGAGATCCTACAGATTATTAGTTCCTGAATGAATAAATAAATAAATACATCTATAGTGGTTCTTAGAGATAAGCACCCAAATTATTTGATGCCAGCTGATGAGGCAGGCAGAACCACGGCAAAGGAGGGTCAAATGGCAGCAGAGATACCCAAACTCTGCCACGTGTTGCTGTGACTCAGGAATTAGGTGCAAGGCTACAGCCAGAGAGCAAGCTGGCAGCCAGAGAGATGAGGTCTCCCAACAAGGAAGGGTAAAATGTTTCACCAGAGCTCTGAAGTCATTCCCCTGGAAGTACCATCCATGCTGAGCTTTTAAGTAGACATAGCCACACTGTTTCCCACACACTTGAGAAACAGGCAGACAGGTAAGTCCCAGTTAGGAACAATGACTGCAGGCCAGCCTGATTACAAAGGCTTCTGTAGCTACCACTGGAGTGGCACTTCTGTGCTGGAGTGTCTCTCCAAGAGGCAGCTGCTAAGGGCCAATTACCGATGATCAGACCATGTCACCAATCTGCTGTGCTCAAGGGATGATGACTCTCAACTCCAAGCCAAAAATACAGATCCTGCCATGGGATGCTTGTTCTGTGTGATCCCCTCTGCAGCTTTGAGGAGGAGGAAAAAAAGCAGAGGCAAAAGGAAAAATAGAGCACAACATCCTTATCCTCAAATGCTGTGTCTGCATGGGATATTATGAACTCACCCTCCTTCTGTTTATCTGGGATTGTTCCACTTCAGCCTCCAAAACAGATCACAGATTTTAATCCTATCAACTTTCTTGACTTACTGCCTTTTTTTTTTTTTTCAAATCCATTGTCAGCCACTGTTTGATTTTAATAAAGATTTACTGACTAAATACAATGACTCCCATGCCCACAGTTCTGAGGATGCAATGCTGGAAAATATGAGCTCATGCATTTGTTTCTTGTAAATCCAAGAGAAAATGTTTATATTTTAAATTTCTTTTCCCCTCCACATTTTCAAAAAAAAAAAAAACCAAAAAAAAAACCAGGAAAGAAATATCTAATTGTTATTTCTTTCAATGTTTGCTCAACCATGAATTTACTTTGCCTTTTTTACAGTAAATATCATTTCCTTTCTTACATGTGATAATTACTCATCACTACTGAGCAGGTAAAATCAGGAAATAAAATGGCAGCAGCAGGCAGGAATCAGCATGTTCCTGCATTTGGTGAGCCACATCCCATCTTGATACAACTTCACTCAGAAAATAAGTGTGTACTTTAACCAGGTAAGTATGTGGCCTTCACCTTAACTCTTCTATTAAGCTAACAGAAACAGAGTGAAATTCTCCAGTCAAGCAGTAGGATGCAAACCACACAGAAAGTGCTGACAGAGCTATTTTACCCGTGCCTCGATATTTTTCAAGTGACTGATTTTAAAAATAAATTGCTAACAATGCAGCTGCAGGAATATCATGTTTGTTTATTCTCACATCAGTGACTGAGAAGCTGTAAATAGGTGTGACAGCTGCTGCATCTCCTCTGTTGTCACCACTCTGCTGCTCCTGTGAGACAGGCAGTGAACAGGATGACTACTAGGACTGACAGGAGCATAGTATGATCCTGAGGCAAAGAGTTGTACATGAGCTCTATTGCTCCTAAACCAATCTCAGGGTTTCTGTCAAAATCAGCACACAGATATATGCTGCTTATTTTTGGGGAGGAATACACCCTGTTCTGCCTTTTGGCCAAGATTTACTGAAATGGTGCAGAGCCTGAAAGTCCCAGTTTTCTAAACTTCTGTAAGATCACCTGCCAGATTCATTTTGAAGAAAATGACACCATTGGTTTAAAAAACCCAAACAACAAAACAAAACAATATAAAAATCAGAGCCTGATAGTCATTAATCCAGTACTGAAAGACAGGACTATAACTTCATTACAAGCTATAACTTCATTAATGTCCAGAAGAACTTGAAGGATGCTCTGAGCATTTCCTGCTGGGCCACCTGACTGCACATGTGGAGTAAGAAGGATTTTCTGCTTTGCCTCTGCAACTAATGGCCAATTAAAGCTTCCACACTGGAGAAGCACCAAACTGGGAATCAGTGCTCGCTAAGACCCTTATTTCCTCTGTGGCATCGTGGGATAGTCCTGCCTTCTTTTAATCGCAGGTGAAATTTTTACACTCTTGAGGTAAAGCTTTGAAGTTTATGAGAATGAAAATAACATCAGAGGTTGAACTGAGTTCAACATCAGAGGTGTGATGCATCAGCTGTACAACAACCCTGAAATACAACAAGCAACAGACACAGCTCTCTGTTTGCCCCACTACGTGTGCCAGCCCATGCTGGCCCAGTCCATAGTCCCTCAACTCCCTGGTCATGCCAGGACAGAGTGAGGCACCACAGATCATCACAGTGTTGGAGTACAAGGTCCCAGTCATGTCTCACACAAATTTACAGCACATGTCTGATGGCTGCTTATATCGTAGTGTCCGTGAGACCTGAAGAGTAAGTACAGAGATGCAACCATACCCTAAATATTCCATATTTCTGTAAAAAAAAAATATTACGGAAGTGGTGGAGTCCAGTTGAACTACCATAATAACCTAAGGGCAATACAAGGTATGGAATTTTTAAAAATAATTTAAAAATCTAACAATAAGAAATTATTGAATCTGTTTTCATTAATGAACTTATATTCTTGATTAGGCAAGGCTAAACTTGTGTAAAACTATGTGATTAGTTTTCTAACAGCAAAGGTCAGGTGGCAAAACAAAACCAACTGTCATTACAGAAGAGACTCTCCTATTTATTGTTCTCTAGAACTGAGTCGACAGTTGACTTTTAGTAACAGTTGACTTTGCCATTTCCAAAGCAAACAGTTACAGAAATAATGAGCTGGCTCCTGGGAGCTGGCAAGCATTCTCTACACCAATTCAAATCAGACTACGTTGTGTTCTCAAGAAAGACAGCAGAGTTTGGCCAAACCTACCTTTGCTTCCTCCTCCCATCTCCCTCCACTTGTCAGCATGACTCCCCAGCATGGCATATGCTGGCAGCTGAAGGCTTTAAGGCACAGCAAGGGATTGTTATCATGGCAGCCCAGAGAGCAGCTTACACAGCACGATGTCTCCTGCCTTCTCCATGCCCTCCCTTCTGCCAGACATGTACTGCGCAGATCAGAGGTCAGGAGACAAATGTTTTTAAGGCAGCAGTGTTTATTTAGTCATCCAAATACCCATCCTTAAAGCACTGTTAAGGGTATTATGTACACTAAAGTGATAAGCAAGATATGTACCATGAAAACCACCCATGCTGAAAAGCACAGCTGGCTGGGTAAAGAAGGTTACCTGTGAACGCATAAAGGACAGTTGTAAGAGAAGTCAGGAGGTGCATGTCTCTTCTCACACTTGATAAGATTACAGGAGAAATGAGTTGCAAAACTACCTTGGAGAACAAGGGAGAGAGCGAGCACAGCAATTCAATTTCATCTGCTTCTGTTTCATGTCCTTGAGAAATGCCAGAGAACGCACCAGGAGAATAAAACATCTGCCACCCTGACAACAAATTTCACTGCCTTGCTCATCTGCACAGTTTCGCTGCACGCTCAATCAGACGGCTCAGAGACCAACACAGAATGAACCATTTCACAGCCTGTATCCTATCACAGAATAAGCATTTGGCATGCCTTAATGTTAATAACCACATGTTCAATGAAGGTGACTTCTAGGTCTGTGGGGGAAAAGATATCATAGCACAGGCAAAGAGAGAAGAGTGTTTGGGAATGAGTTTTCAGTATCTTTCTCACAAGTGACTGCTGGGCTCAGCATCTAGAGGAGAATTCAGAACTTTTCAGATTGAGGTTGTAAGCTACTCTGCTCTAACTGAAGAACAACCAAAATATAAAACAGAGCAAAGGAGGTGACATTTCCATTCCTGAGGTTTAGATTCTACATAAAATGCCACTCAATGTTTACCAACCTGCAGCCCAGCAGAGACATACTAACAGGCTTCTGTCTTTAGTAAGTCAACTGACAAAGTTTCTGCCATGTTGCTTACACTTCCAGTGACTGTAGCATTTTAGTTTGCTGCTCTGATGCATCTCTTGTCCCTAGACAGGAGAACTGTTTACTCTTTCGCCCCCATCTTCCAGAACTAAACTCAAATTTCTGAAGGACTTGGACTGGAGCTGGTGCAACTGTAGCATCTGTGAGAGATTAAGAAAGGAGATATCCAAAGAGGAGAGCATACCTGGGTTGGAAGGAAAACATTTTACATAGGCATACAAGAGAAAAGTCATGAGGAAACACCTGAGAAAGATCCATAAAATCTTATGTGGTCCATCAAGGAGGGTAAGGTAGAAAGACAAAAGGAGTAACCCAACATACTTCAAGTGGAGCACACTTTTAAAGAAGAGCTACTGTAATACCTCAAAATGCTTTGTTCCTTATTGCAGATTATCAAGGCATTTAATTATATACTTCATTTAAGCAGAAGGGAAGTTCAGCGAATTACATACTATAGGCATGCACTTAATTAGGGCCTGAGATATTTAAAGGCAATCAGCTGTTCCAAGTCCTTGGGTTCAGCTGACATCTCAGAAATCCTTTAAAACTTTAAATTTTAATATTTTTGTTTCCACATCAGTCCTATTGTTATGTTGTCTCTCTGAACATACACTTCAATACCTCTACACATCAGTTGAAGAGACATTTCCCTTCCATGCACCAACTCTGGTTTTGGTCTCTTTTATCAGTCACAGAACCCAGCAAACCATCCCACATTTTGCAAATGCTCTCCCAGCTGTTTTAGCAGGGAAAAAAAAAAGCCACAAAAAAAGCATCACAGTGGAAGTTTGGTTTTGCTTTAGCTATGCAGGCTCATTTCTAGGGGCATTCTCCCTTTCATAACATTTGAAAAACTTACAAACATATTACAACAAAAAGAACTGGCTGTGTTAAACAGCTTTTAATATTATTACTTTAAAAAACATTTTCACACTAGAGACAATCACTTTGCAAAACAAAAGGGAATGGCCCTGTATCCAGCAGCCTGCTTCACAGAGGTGCTGAGCTTTTCTGAAGTGACTGTAATAGTAATGCTTTCTAGTTAGCTGCTGTTTGGCAGGTTTGGGCTCTGGCAGCTGCCAGGAGTGTGGCATTCAGCTAAGACTGAAGATTCAGTGTAAGAGTAGGTGTCATTTCAAAAGGCTGGTGCTGTGAGACAGGCTGAGAGTCCTGTGTGGGTGTGTGAGCCAGCAGGGGATGGGAGGCAGCGAATGCTGCTCACAGCACCAGTTCTGGCTGCCATGCACTCATGGTTGTACTCACAGGGAGAGATCTTCCACTCTGCACTGTCTCTGTCCCTGAAATCCTGCCAGCACTGCAAAGCACACACTCAGAAAGTGCTCAGCACTCCTGGTCTCTGTGTCACAGCTGGACATGTTTTCTGCTCTTGTTCAGTGCCCAGCGTAGGGACAGTCATTCCTCACTGCAGCACCAGAGCTGACAGGACTGCACACCCTGACCATGCAGCACCTTCCAAATAGCTGTCAAGGAGTTCACACCCTTCATTCTGACCCTTTTTTGTTCCAAAGTGCTAATATTTTACATATGAAATGTCAGGATCCTGTTTGCCAATGGCTTCTGTTACATGGAAATGGAACAATCCTGACATGTTAACCAGCACAAGAAGTTGATCAAACCCCTGATGGGTAACACAACTATCATCAATTTTCAAGGATCTTCCTTTCATAGTTCAGCATGAGTCTACTGGGAAAAAAAAAAAAAAAAAGTGTTTATAAGAATCACAGAGAGCCATTAGTTTTTTCAAAAGCCACCTTTAAAAATCGTCATCCCTGAGAGCAGAGGAAGAGGTTAATAGTAATTCTTTATAGGATACTATACTCATCAAACCAAGATGTCTGCTGAAATAACAAATGGAGGACTCCAATGGGCCTTACTGGCTCAGGTAGAAAATTAAACTTATGATCAAAAACACTTTCAAGGAAACTAAATTCCAGCAGAGAGACATAGCAAGCTAACAGAACTGGTCACTGCTGAATTTGCTTGGGTTGCTACTCTAATTTTCTGCTTTCCACATTACTGCGCTCCATTTGAATGGTCTAAACAGTGATCAATGGTTTAATTTGAAGTTGTATGGTCACCAAAGCATCACACTGCTTTAACTAATCCTATAAAAACCTTTGAATCATGAGGAGGAGGTTAGGAAGTTGGTGAAACTAGCTTCCTAATGGCCAGCATCCATTCAATTTTCAATAAAATTAAAGAATTTCCATTCCCATGTTTGCAGCTCATCGGTGAATTAAGAAATTCATCCTCAATTAGCCAAAACCAAGATAACACCACCACCACCCCAATCTATAAAACGATTTTCTAGCCTATGGATTCTGAGGACCCAATTGGGCAGATGTTACCCAGAAACTCCATTCTTATCAAGTCTGCCAAGAGAATTATTGCTCAGTATAGGACTTACTTAGGTTGGGCTCTTACTGTTCAAGAAAAACCAGGCACCTCCACAAGCAAGATGTTTGGCAAGAATGTAGTGCTGCTTCAGCCTTCCAATGCAGTTCTGCTTCAGCCTTCCCTCCTTTTACCTGCCATTCTAGCTATTTTCTGTGTACAACAGGA
The DNA here is from genome assembly GCA_025920805.1 of Petroica traversi. Lineage (NCBI taxonomy): Eukaryota > Metazoa > Chordata > Aves > Passeriformes > Petroicidae > Petroica > Petroica traversi. The sequence goes on from JAHLSL010000007.1 coordinate 11,532,460, forward strand.
CTCCAGCTACTGCTGCAATCTACTGTGCTGTGAAATGTTTTATCTCTGTAAAACATATGAATGTCTATCTGCTATAATATTACAAACCTCCTTTCCACACTCAACAAGGATGGAAATATGTGACATCTACTCTGTTTGTGAAGTTTTTAGCATACAACTGCTGAAAATGATGTAAATTATTAAAAAAAATATTAAAAGTGTCACAGAATTAGTCTTACAGTTAATGGGCACAATAAACACAAATAAATTATTTCCAGTTTCTTCTAACCCTCATTGTGCAAAGGTGCACAAACACATGAGCTGCCTCCTACTTTTTCTTCCCACCACCCACCTCTTACCACATCCTCCTCTTCCAACATTCAACAGCTCCTATGAGAAATCAGTCATGCTATTAATTGATAAAAGCACAGTCACTCCAAAACACTTAATCTGAGGCTTCCCTAAATTAATAATATGACCAGTAATAGGTTTCCTCTTGCTCTCCTAGGATATTCTCCTATAAATCGCAAAGCATTCTCTCTCCATCTGTGCCAGTCTTTAAGATACCTCATTTTAAGCAAGTGGACAGTCCTGCTGATGTTACTGGAATAATATACACATGTTCCAAGTGCAGTAAATATTTAAGTGTTTTGCTGGATTGGAATCACTGCTTTTAACATCTTTTGACAGCAATTACAAGCAGAATCCTGGAACAACAGCCTCTTCCGAAGTGCAGTATCAACACTTCATAAAAACAGGATACCCAAATCTCCAATTAATTTTGAAAAGCTTTGCTGGAACAGAAATTTATGTTATACAAGACTTGGAAATGTAGCCTGCAGTGTTACTGTAGTGATAAGAAAAGTGCAGGGACTCCTCATGTTCCCCACACTAATAAAAATCTAGTGCAATTGTGCCAAGCAGCCAGCAGAAAGGAAATGATTCTCACCTCAACTGTTGGCAACATCCTGGATGAGGGCACTGATTTCTGCACACAGAACAGGATTTCTGCAACATCTGGCTAATACAGCTGGTCTCTCTGGCTGTGCTATACCACCATTGGGACTTAAGATTGAACCAAAGCATCTGAGAACTCCTTAGTTAAACTCAGATCTGCTTTTTCAGCTTCCTGATGCTTTGATTCTATTTATTATAGGTCAAGACATTCCGGAGGAATCAAAGAATGCCAGAGAAAATTACTTTAACCTTTGGAAGAAAGCAGAGCTGGTAGAGTAATGGTCAGTGCCCTATTAAGCAGAAAAGTAAGCACTGAACTGGTTACATAAAAGAATGACTACAAGCTCCTAGCTAACATTATTAATGTTTAATGCTATAGGTTAAAGAGTTTTTGTCTTAGGTCTTAGATTATAATCAGGGCAGCTTTTGACAAGGAGTTGTTCATGCATCTTTAAATCCCTACTTTCCACTGGTCTGGCAAAGAGCTTGCTTTTTGGTGATCCCACTTTTAAAAGAAAAAAGTCAGTCCTCAGCATACACCAGTAATGTCAAAGCATCCAAATGGCCACCATTTAGCACTGTCAAGGACAGACTCTCCAAGTGCAAGCATAACTGAAAGGTCTGTCTTTCTCTAGAGCTTTCTCAGCAGCACATATATGGACACAAAGAAACATGCAGCTCACATTGAGCAAGCCGCCTGAATTCTGTTTTGAGCTGGTGGGAATAACCTACCAAAACCACAGATCTAAACTCTCTCTTTTTTAATACCTTCAGATTACCTTGCTGTAAGAAAGAGCACACAGCTAATAAAGACTTTGAATCCCTCTTGACCCCTGAGATTGAGAAGAGATAAAGAAATAGTAGGAAAACAAATGCAGTATTATCCTGCACTCTGGTTCCTTGGTGCTGATACAGCAGAGTACAGCAAATCCTAATTGTGCATCCTCTAACATCCAAAAATCTCATTAAAAAGGAATTAAAGGATACTGGACCTATGCCTGGGATTTCTGGAAATGCAACAACTCTATTCAAGTGGCTGGGTGTCCAAGAACGCCAAGCACTCACTCTGTTCCAGACCAGCTTTGCAGCATGCACATGGGCTGTCCATGTCAGCTGGAAAATGTGAGTATAAAGCTGGTGAAGGGTCTGGAGTGAACGTTTGATAAGGAGTGGCTGAAAGAGCTGGGGATGTTTAGCCTGGAGAAAAAGGAGGCTCAGAGGGACCTCATTGCTCTCTACATCTACTTGGGAGAAGGTTGTAGCCAGGTGGGGTTTGGTCTCTTCTCCCAAGCAACAAGTGACAGGTTGAATTTGAAACAGCCTCAGTTTGAGCCAGGGGAGGTTTAGATTGAATATTAGTAAACATTTCTTCATGCATAGTGTTGCCAAGCTACGCAGAGAAGTGGTTGAGTCACCACCCCTGGAGGTAATTAAAAAATGTGTAGATGTGGCAGTTAAGGACATGTTTTAGTGGTTGACTTGGGAGTCCTAAACTAATGGCTGAATTAGATCTTAAAAGTGTTTTCCAACCTTTAAGTGCTATAATGACAATGATGCTAAGATTCCATAAGTCAAAATGAAGGGATATTTTAAATCAGTTTGCAGAATCTGTTGTTATAATATTTTCTCATAAATAACTTGTGTGACATTATCGACCCCAAATGACCTCAGTTTATTCTGTGTATTCCAGGGCTTTTCAGAAGTTATATAGCTCTTAATAATGTATGTTTCAAATGGAAGCATGGACTTGTTATTCTGACACGGTAATAGGGAGCTACATGGTTTCTTCAAGATGCACCAAGGACCACCTCCTGTAGTGGGGAAGGTGACCTGAATTACTGCCAATGCAATGAAAGGCTTAAAGTGACCTGAATGATCACTGACCAGACCTGAAATCCTAGAAGAGTAATAGAGAACACAAAAGCATTATTAAAGTGTTACTTTGTAACAGTTTCACTTTCTGTACCAAACTTGTTCATTTGTTTCTCTAGCTCCTGAAGCACGGCATCACTTTTCATATTTAAAACAAATCCCCATCACTCCAATTGAAATGAAAGATTATAAAAATACAACTTTTAATCATTAAACTAAACAAAAAAAAATTCAACTTCTTGTACTTCAAATCCTCAGAAATTGTTTACAAAGAGGTTTTGAACAGGGAGAATCATCAACTATATATGACTTAGGAAAAAAATCCACAGAAATGGCCATACTCCCAAGGTTCTTGCTACCTCCTCCCTGTTCTAAATGTAAAAGAAGAAAAGACCATTTATCTGACAATTAAAATTTTATTTTTACTGTAGGGAGACATACCCGACCATAAAAACACTGCAAATTAAGGAAATCCAGTCCTCATTTTCAATATGAACAGAAAATACAGGAAACACTTCAGGAAAATTAAATTGCAAACATAAATCTTGAAAAACGTATCAGTGACATTACAACTGCAGGTGCTGCCGAGCTCATATCAATTTGGATCATACTGAAGACCATGACATCATTTTTAATTCTCTGTCTTCTCATTTTTTTCCCCACTAAAAGCTTCTATTTTGTTCAGGTTGAATATATGTTTCAACCCTGCTCCCATTAACATTTTTCTCATCAGCTGGCTATTAAGTGAATATTAATTTTAGTCTGTCAGAAGCACGGAGGGGGGCAGCTCACCCTGGGCATCTGACAGCAACCCCTCAACCCCTGCTAAAAGCATCGAGTGCTCTCAGCCTGGATGCAGCACTCAGCACCTCCCAAAAACAGGCTTTTATGCTGGAAGCAAAAGTCTCTACCTGTGAGAAGTGGCTATTTCTGAGGTTACCTAGACTACAAGAGCACTCTGAAATCACTGAACAACACACAGAAATGAGCCAGTCATGCAGCTTAGCAGTGGCTGATCATCTTCGGCACAGCAACTTGAGGTGTACAGCATAACTTTAATTCAAACATGGATTTAAAATGGAAACCCAATGACTAGCTAATAGGCTTTGACTAGGTGTGAGTCCTGCTCATTAGCACAACAGACCTTAAACCAAAGTCAATCAGAGCACCAGCAGAACAGAGGACACTGGAGCCTGCATAATCAACTACTGATGAGCACACTGATGCAAAAAGACTTATTTTAACAACAGATTTAATAGTTACAGTCAAAAGCTGTTCTTCATGTTATAGCTAATAAATATAATACAGTTGAGGTGTTCAGATGTGGTTGCTTAAGCTGCTCTTAGGAGAAGGCCAGATTTTAACTCTCCAAAACATATTGTAGAATCACTGAGGCTGCAAGTGGTAACCAAACTCACACACACATTCTGCTTCTGTGTTTACATCAGAGAGGCTCTAACATACAGGTCATTTATGGTGTCTCACAAGACATCTAGCAAAGCCAGCTTGGGTCCACAATGCACAGTGAAAAGGTGTGATAACACAAAAAAGCAATTTACAGGAACATAAATAATCTACAGTACCCTGTAAAAAATAAATTAACCTGAGAGGTAACCATTGCTTGTATGCATCTCAGTTGAGCTATTACCTATTTTTCTACAAAGTATTAATGTATCTGGTATTCATCAGGTAAAATGTAATACCGCTGCAGATGGCTGATAATGAGAGTGATAAAGATGCTAATTTTATCAGCATCTTTAAATGTATCTTTAAAAGCAATTATGAGCAGGAAGCACAAGTCAATAATTCTCTTGTGTTCTCATTCATCTCTTATTGAAGATCATCTCACTGGACCACCCACCAGAGATGCTACAGAAATTATTCAAACAAAAAAGACAAAAAGATACAACAGTGAAAAGAAAGCTGAAGAAAAGCAATGCCTAAAGTAAAGGAGTGACACACTGGGGGTTAAATGCCACTGGTGACAGGAATGGAAAGGGCTGACAGTTCAGAGAGGTACAAGAGGCCTGTGCAGGGAGTAACAGAAGTAAGGGCAGCTTTAGCCATACACAGTGACTTAACCACTGGATTAATTTCCTTCAGTAGAGAAGGAGCCCAGGCACCCTACAGCTCATCAAGGGTTAATTACACAAATACCTGCTGGAGGAATTCCTCACATGGCCTGTGCTGTGCACACCCAGTGAGTCCTGTGCCCCACTGGGAGACACCTGACAGCCCTGACTGCTTCCCTCCTTCCTCACCATCCCCAAAGGGCTTTGTGGCACACACATCCAAGGTATTCCGCCCTTTCTTCCTGAAGTGGATTGCCTCACCTTCACCTCAAAATAAAACAGAAACTTTGTCACTTCTTGTGACAAAGGAAAATAAAAAATTAACCCCAAAGGATCAGCCAAAAAGTAAATGTTTCACTATAAACTGTTGCACTAATAACCTTAGTAAGTGGAAG